>OU343161.1:137266772-137866772 GCA_910595825.1 Philhelius pedissequus
ACTTGCTACAAATGTAGCCGATAAGAGGAAATCGTGGAGCTTAAAACTGACCAAATTTCAGAACTTGGGGCATCCAATAAAACAGTAAGTATATGTATTTTTTGCAATAAAAAATAAAAGAATGGTATTTTTGGACTTTATTTTTCCCACTGTAAAATTAGTTTCTTTCATACTCGTAGAAAATTAGATTTTTCTACGATTATAAAGAACAACCTTACATTTTTACAAAAGAGTTTTAGAAAATTCATTGAGCTGATCACTATAAACAAAAGAAGCAAAATAGTTTTGTTTTCGGTAAAATTTTGAAAAAAAAAAAAATTAAGTTTCGATAGCAAACCACAACAGACAATTTTTTTATATTAAAAGAAAATTCTTAAACCATGGACGAAATGCAATATTCGTCTTGCCTAGACGAAAACAATTAAATGGTTTGCAATTATTATTATTATTTGAGAATATTTAAATATTATTTTATGTTAAATATATTTGTTTAAGATAGGTTGCTTTGATTTGGGTTCATAAAAAAAGCTACTGATTTATTTAATAATGAAAAAAAATTCAACCGTTAGAGTAGTTTCTATAAATAATATATATGTATAAATTAATATAACATAAAATATTTGTTTAGCTATTTAAAAACAAAAATAAATGATTAAATACCTACATACCATTTGTTAAACATAAAATAAATGGGCTTCGGACTAATTCCGTGGACTAAGTGCGAAATGCTATTAACAAAATAGAATTTCTGGTATTTGACATTTACATACTTAGTCCTTGGTTAAACCATCAAAGACGGTGGTTTAGTGAAGAAATAAGAATTGAAATTTAGAACAAAATTTAAAGGGTCATAGAATAAGAAGAGATAGAGTTGATAGTTATTGTTGTAGATTTTGTTTGTGGATTTTCGATTTTTTATTAATTGATAATTTTAGCCCGCAGACTATCTTTTATTCTATGGTTTAGTAAAGCCATTAACCAGCGGTGGACTAATCATTTTTTTTTATTAATAGGGCTGTAAGTGTTAATTGAAAGAAAAGTAAGTATCTAGTGAAACAATTCTAGAAACATTTTTTTTTCAAAGTATTAAAATATTAATAAAAGAATTGAAGTCATTTTAAAAAATCCAAAAAAGTATTTATATATGTACCCTGTATTTGAAAATATTAAGAAAGTATTTATATAATTTGAGCTTAACAAAAATAGTTGAATAAATGTGTTTTCTCAACGTAGGGAATCTATAAAACTTAGTCCGAAGGCCTGTTCTGAAGGCAGGCTTGTGATAACTGTAGTTGATATATATATATATATATATAGGTATATATATACATATATATATATATATAGGTATACATTATACATACATATTTACTTTTTTATTATTTACATATTTTCTTTTTCTGCATGAGTGGGTAAATGAAAAAACTTCGATTTCCAGTTTTGGCATAATTTCAAGTGCTCTAGCGGCAAAACGGTTTGGTCAAAATAAGTTATAAAGGTATTCATTTCACAGAGAATTTAATGCAGTTTTTTAGTAAATTTAGTCATATTTCTAATTACAAGCATGTTTTGAATTATGAGTGAAAAAAGTCGAGAAAACAGGTTTAAAAAAAAATTGGCAATATTTTTCTTTTTTTCAGCTGGCTCTAGCGGCGAAACCAACAAAATTGATTGAGGTATGAATTTTGTATGAAATTTGAGTTTTTGGCAAAATCTTGAAAAAAGGTCGATAATTTTTGGTGTTCTATGCGAATGGTTTTTGGTGGATAGTGAGGAGGGGGCGTGGTTGTGTAATTTTTTTTTTTTATCTACCAGTAATACCTAACAATAAGTAAAAAATTTAGGACTATCCGGCTTTTTGTAGGGTAACTATCTTCTTTTTAGAGTTCCGTTTACTTAACTAATTCAGTTATCTCCGACAAGAACGAAAGCTCCTTAATGACCGGCAGTATGGCTTTCGTAGCAATAGGTCCACTGGTGATCTGATGGTATATCTCACCGAACAGTGGCACAAATCTTTACATCGTTTTGGAGAAAGTAGGATTATTGCGCTTGATATTTCAAAAGCATTTGATAGAGTTTTGCATCAAGCTCTTCTATCGAAAATGCGTGCATTTGGTATCGATGAATGTCTTCTTCGTTGGATTAGAAATTACCTTTCGGACCGTTCAATACAAGTTGTATTGGACGGTTTCAAGTCTGATATTCACAAAATAAATGCTGGTGTGCCCCAGGGCTCCGTATTGTCTCCGACCCTCTTTCTCATTTTTATTAATGATATCTTATCTGGAACTTCTAATCCACTTAATTGTTTTGCTGGCGATAGTACTCTCAGCTTTTCATATTCGTTTTTAGATGCACCTCCTTGTTTTTCGGATGTGCAACTGGAACGGCAGCGTATGATAAGCTCATTAAATTCTGATCTTGACAGCATTGTCCAATGGGGAATTAAAAACCGTGTAGAATTTAATGCTTCAAAAACTCAGTGCTGTCTTCTATCGTTAAAGCAGAACCCACTCCCCATGCCGCTATTCATGAGTGGCACTTGCATTGAAGAAACCGATCAGCTTTCAGTTCTTGGTATTTGCATCACAGACCACCTCTTGTGGAACGACCACATATTCGATGTCGCCAAAAATGCTGCAAAGTGTCTGGGCTTTCTTCGAAGGTGCAAGAAATTCTTCTCCCCGTCTGATCTGGCTGTAATCTATAAGGCCTTCATTCGTCCAAAGCTGGAGTATAACTCGCACATTTGGGCAGGAGCTCCCAAAACTCATTTGAATCTTTTGCTTAGAATTCAAAATAGAGCCCTAAGAATGATTGGCGATAGAACTATAGTGGAAACATTTACATCTCTAGAACATCGTCGAAATGTTATATGTCTCTCACTATTTTATCGCTATTTTTATAAACACTGTTCCAGCGAAATAGCCAGTTGCATTCCTCCCCTTACATTTTTCAACCATAATACTCGCGCTTCTAGGAATGCTCATCAGTTTACCCTTGAGCCCAACTTCGGACGTACTGTCAAGTACAGAGATTCTTTCTTTAGCCGTACAACGGGAATGTGGAATACTTTACCCGGCTCTATTTTCCCCTCCCATTTTGATATTCAGAAATTCAAAACCAATGTGCATCGGTATTTCCTCTTGCATCCTTCCCTACTTTCCTAACGCTCGCACTGTGCTTGTTCATTTTAAGGGTAGTCAAAACCCCTTTAGTGCGCGCATCCGTTTAAAAAAAAAAAAAAAAAGAAGTGAAACTGATATTATACCGATGAAAATTGTAATTTTCAGGTTGTTTGCTTATTAACAAATAAAAATAAGCCATCAGCCGAATGTTTGTGTGGTTAAAATGCGCCAGTTTATCATTTAAAGTGACTGAGTAACATTTAGATCAACTGGGCGCGCGTTATATTTATGACGTCGGCTGACGGTCCTTCCACCGCTATAGGGGCGGCTGACGGCTGACCGAAATTTTTATATCAATGTATAAATGTATTTATACATGTATTTGAAAATATTAAGAAAGTATTTATATAATTTGAGCTTAAAAAAATTAGTTGAATAAATGTGTTTTCTCGAATTCCCGAAGGCCTGTTCTGAAGAGCAAATCCCAGGCTTGTGATAACTGTAGGTGATATATATATATATATACATATATATATATAGGTATACATTATACATACATATTTACTTTTTTATTATTTACATATTTTATTTTCCTACATGAGTGGGTAAATGAAAAAACTTCGATTTCCAGTTTTGGCATATATAATTTCAAGTGCTCTAGCGGCAAAACGGTTTGGTCAAAATAAGTTATAAAGGTATTCACTTCACAGAGAATTTAATGCAGTTTTAGTAAATTTAGTCATATTTCTAATTACAAGCATGTTTTGAATTATGAGTGAAAAAAGTCGAGAAAACAGGTTTAAAAAAAATTGGCAATTTTTTTCAGCTGGCTCTAGCGGCGAAAACAACAAAATTGATTGAGGTATGAATTTTGTAGGAAATTTGAGTTTTTGGCAAAATCTTGAAAAAGGTCGATAATTTTTGGTGTTCTATGCGATTAGTTTTTGGTGGATAGTGAGGAGGGGGCGTGCTTGTGTAATTTTTTTTTTTATCTACCAGTAATACCTAACAATAAGTAAAAAATTTAGGACTATCCGGCTTTTTGTAGGGTAACTATCTTCTTTTTAGAGTTCCGTTTACTTAACTAATTCAGTTATCTCCGACAAGAACGAAAGCTCCTTAATGACCGGCAGTATGGCTTTCGTAGCAATAGGTCCACTGGTGATCTGATGGTATATCTCACCGAACAGTGGCACAAATCTTTACATCGTTTTGGAGAAAGTAGGATTATTGCGCTTGATATTTCAAAAGCATTTGATAGAGTTTTGCATCAAGCTCTTCTATCGAAAATGCGTGCATTTGGTATCGATGAATGTCTTCTTCGTTGGATTAGAAATTACCTTTCGGACCGTTCAATACAAGTTGTATTGGACGGTTTCAAGTCTGATATTCACAAAATAAATGCTGGTGTGCCCCAGGGATCCGTATTGTCTCCGACCCTCTTTCTCATTTTTATTAATGATCTCTTATCTGGAACTTCTAATCCACTTAATTGTTTTGCTGGCGATAGTACTCTCAGCTTTTCATATTCGTTTTTAGATGCACCTCCTTGTTTTTCGGATGTGCAACTGGAACGGCAGTGTATGATAAGCTCATTAAATTCTGATCTTGACAGCATTGTCCAATGGGGAATTAAAAACCGTGTAGAATTTAATGCTTCAAAAACTCAGTGATGTCTTCTATCGTTAAAGCAGAACCCACTCCCCATGCCGCTATTCATGAGCGGCACTTGCATTGAAGAAACCGATCAGCTTTCAGTTCTTGGTATGTGCATCACAGACCACCTCTTGTGGAACGACCACATATTCGATGTCGCCAAAAATGCTGCAAAGTGTCTGGGCTTTCTTCGAAGGTGCAAGAAATTCTTCTCCCCGTCTGATCTGGCTGTAATCTATAAGGCCTTCATTCGTCCAAAGCTGGAGTATAACTCGCACATTTGGGCAGGAGCTCCCAAAACTCATTTGAATCTTTTGCTTAGAATTCAAAATAGAGCCCTAAGAATGATTGGCGATAGAACTATAGTGGAAACATTTACATCTCTAGAACATCGTCGAAATGTTATATGTCTCTCACTATTTTATCGCTATTTTTATAAACACTGTTCCAGCGAAATAGCCAGTTGCATTCCTCCCCTTACATTTTTCAACCATAATACTCGCGCTTCTAGGAATGCTCATCAGTTTACCCTTGAGCCCAACTTCGGACGTACTGTCAAGTACAGAGATTCTTTCTTTAGCCGTACAACGCGAATGTGGAATACTTTACCCGGCTCTATTTTCCCCTCCCATTTTGATATTCAGAAATTCAAAACCAATGTGCATCGGTATTTCCTCTTGCATCCTTCCCTACTTTCCTAACGCTCGCACTGTGCTTGTTCATTTTAAGGGTAGTCAAAACCCCTCTAGTGCGCGCATCCGTTTAAAAAAAAAAAAAAAAAGAAGTGAAACTGATATTATACCGATGAAAATTGTAATTTTCAGGTTGTTTGCTTATTAACAAATAAAAATAAGCCATCAGCCGAATGTTTGTGTGGTTAAAATGCGCCAGTTTATCATTTAAAGTGACTGAGTAACATTTAGATCAACTGGGCGCGCGTTATATTTATGACGTCGGCTGACGGTCCTTCCACCGCTATAGGGGCGGCTGACGGCTGACCGCAATTTTTATATCAATTAGAACATCAATAACCATCCCTCAAATTTTGGAGCGGTGTAAAATGAAAAAAATTTTGTAACACTTTGACCAGCCGTTACACCTAGACGGCTGACGCGCATTTTTATGATTATTTAACACATATCCATCAATTCTGATAAGAATTATTCGGTGTAAAATGACTTGCAAATACTCAACGCTACCTCCCGTACTAAGAGTATCTTTTCGATTTAATTAATTTTTTACAAGTAGTAACAGAAGACTCTCACTAATTTTGCCAAGATACAAATTTCTTTTAACATATCGATAGTTTTTTATACATGCTATTCAACTGTGGAACGCACTTTGTTGCGACAAGCCGAGCAACTGTAATTCGTCTAAAACGGCATCTGGCTTCCGATACAGTCTCTAATAAAACTCCACTCGCAGCAATAAAAAAAGGCAACGAATTGCTGTTGAATGCGTTTATTATCTATACAATTAAAGTATTAAAAAATAACAATATTTCTTTTGTGCGAATTTAATTTCTAGAACTTACATTTTTTTGATGCTGGAAATTAATTTTTCCCAAAAAAGACAAAAGATAAAATGGCTACTAGCCGGCAAATTTTGCATGTCTCGCTGACGCTGACTGATAGTATATTAAATTTAAAATCATTTACCAATGAAGCACGATATACTATAATATATAGGTACTGCCTCTTTCTATTTCAAATGGTCGCGTTCAAACAGTGGGCGGGTTCAGACGACGACATCCAGTGGCCGGGTTCACACGACGACACACTTCCCTAAAATATTAAGCATTTAAGCAACACAAACGCTTTCGAAAAAAATCCTTTCAATATTTTTCTCAGAATTTCTAATAACTGTTTATTTATTTCGTTTTTCTTTCCTTTTTCATCTAGCTATTTATCTTTTCTATTAATTATACTTATTACATTAATGTTATCTTATTACTTAACGGCATTTATTTTTACTTATTGCATTTTATATTATTGCTAGCTTTAATATTCATTAAGCGTGTACGATCAAAGAGTTATTATGGCTTATTGCACTATGAATCTTTAAATAAACAAATACAAATCTGCTATGAAACCGCTCAAGTCATGCAGTATCTTCAGTCGTCCTCCTTTGAGAGTAAAAGGAGGACTCCAAACTAAGATGAAACTTCTGCCTTATACGAAACTCATTCGTTCTGTTTAAACTTATTACTTTCCTATTTAGTATATAATAAGTCCAACTAACATGTATATATATAATCGAGCGAAATGATATCCGTTATTGTACATTCTTCAACAGCAAACTAAACACTTTTCGCTCTTAATGCAACGAAGCTTTTAGAATTGTCCCGATTGAACAAATGTATTCACTACCTCAGGTACAAGCCCCTCTTGTTAATTTAATTACAGGTAACACAACTTCTGATCATCGATTTTTAGAAAAACTATCCATGACGGATTTGCTAGTCGGAATACCAACATATGTAAACTTGACCATCTTCTCCGTTGCTGCAGAAAGATTGAAGCCAACATAAGACCACGCAGATCAGAAACCAACTAAGGTCTTACTAATTCCAACCCTCCACCATCACCAGGAAACGGTCAGCAATGCTCATTCGCTGAGGAAAAAATTTGTCAATATGCTAAGCATACATCATGTTAGAATAAGACGCTTTTTTAATCAAATTTATATATAAACGGTGATTTTTTAAGAGCTTGGTTTTTGATAATTCAAAAAAACACAGAAACTTGTAAAAAGTGAATGAAATTTTTATTTGGATCGATAAATCAATTTCTGCCATTTACTTTTTAAAAATAATTTCACTTAAATGTTGCCCGCGGCTACGCTTCAGGTGGTCCATTCTGAAGGTCCAATTTTGGCAAACTTTTTCACACATTTCGGCCGGAATCTCACCAATGACGCGTTCAATGTTGGCTTCCAAGGCAGCAATCGTGTTTGGCTTGTCCTCATACACAACAGACTTAACATAGCCCCACAAAAAATAGTCTAACGGGGTCAAATCACATGATCTTGGTGGCCAATTGACTGCGCCAAAACGTGAGATCAACTGCTCACCAAATTCGACTCTCAATTGATGCATGGTTTCGCGTGCAGTGTGGCATGTGACACCGTCCTGTTGGAACCACATATCGACCGAGTTCAATTCTTGCATTTTCGGCAAAAAAAAATCTGTTATCATCGAACGGTACCTTTCTCCATTGACCGTAACACTGCGGCCTTCATCGTCCTTGAAGAAGTACGGCCCAATGATGCCGCCTGCCCATAAACCGCACCAAACAGTGCATTTTTCGGGATGCATTGGTAGCTGCTGAATTGCCTCTGGCTGCTCTTCACTCCAAATACGGCAATTCTGCTTATTCACGTATCCATTTAGCCAAAAATGAGCCTCGTCGCTGAAGACAATTTTGCGATTTTTCACATTTTTCACATAGCACGAATTTTGATAATAAATTTCAATAATTTGCAAACGTTGTTCAGGCGTAAGTCTATTCATGATGAAATGGCAAACAATACTGAATCGAAATGTCAAATGTTCGTGGAATTTGTCATGTGTGATCTGTCAAAAATGTAAATGTCAAAAACCAAGTAGCAAAAAAATCACCCGTTAGTATTGTATATGAATTGGTGTTTACTAATATGACAATGATTTGTTGAGGTTTATAAGCTAAAATATCAATATATGTATAGCTCATTACTATTATGTACATTATATTTTTCTAGGCTTTGTCGTGGTAACAAAATATACAAAATCCTTGGACTTACTTTTAAGAGCTTTCAAAAGTTTTGATTTAGAAAGGAATTAAATTTTGACATTTACATACATTATGTTCAACAGAATAATGGAATAATTCAAGGCTTAACATTATTTCTTGCTTACTTACCGGGTATGTTTCAATTGGTTTTGTTTCCATATGTAAATCCCACACTTTAATGCTTAAATAATCTCGTGAGATCATATATCTGCCGGAATTACTTAACTTAACGTCACTAATCGAACTAATTATCTCACTGAAGAAGCTCCGATTTGTTGGATTTTCCGGTTCCTCAAATTGTTTGCTATGCCTATCACATAACGCTGATGATCGCATATCACATAAACGAATTGTACCCTTACTACTCGAATACACGAATACATTGCATTCGGTTGGATGAAATTCGGCAGCCGTTATGACTTCTGTTAATTCTTCCATATTTGCTGGCTTAATATCAACAATATTGAAACTCTGATCGGTTATCTCTAGATTCCATAGATTAATTCTCAAATCATCGGCAGAAAGATACGTCTCTTGGTCAGAATTAACAGATATCGAATTAATATGGTAGGTGTGTGCATTGGCGAAGATTCGTCGTGGTGACGCCTCTACCATTAGAGGAATATGCTTAACTGAAGGAACTCGTAAGGCCGTTATACATGAGGGATCTTTAATAAGTCCGTTCTCCTCCTTAGTGTTATAGCCTTCAAATGACTTATCACGCTCCGATACCTTCCAAAGCTTGACGGTTTTATCATTTGTTGACAAAAGGAAATGTGCAGGATTTTTTCGTCGAAGCCATCGAATCTTATTAATTTTTTCTTCGATTTCTAGCGACTTCAGGTAATCGAATTCGGGCTCATGTGATTGAAAAGTTGAGTAGACATTATATTCACCTCGCCGGGGTAATGACGATTTCGATGTCGGGTCTCTCTATATATAAATGGTTGGAAATTTGAATTGACTAAAAACAATGAAATATAAAAACCTGAAATATAACAACTCGGCCTCCTTTATCGCCAGTGGCTAGAAGCTCACCATCATGGTTGAATTCAACACAGGAGATGATGTCAGCGTCTGTTACATCATCGTCTAAGGCTCCTTTTATTTGTGAGAAGCACCAAGATGCTTCGCCATTACCTAAAATTAAAAATAAGACTCGTTAGTTATAAAAATAGAAATAATTATAAAGATTTAAATAAAACAAAGTCAAATCAACTGAAACCTAATATTGAGGTTGGAATTGGAGGCATTTCAACAATTAAATTTCATCTTGTCTGGATTGATTGATTTCGCATACATTTTAGTCATTTTCCTATAATATATAATTTTGATTTGCAAAGTTTACAACTTGTAGCTTTTTTAATCTACTATACATAGAAGTCTTAAATCATTAAAAATATTGCCAAGTTCTTAGTTTTTGCTTGATACTAACGCCCATATTCAGTATTTCGATCGAAATGGATTTTAAATTTCACTCTAAATGATCGATTGTTTTCTTAAATCACTTTAAATGGTTAGAACTGACAGATCGTCTGTAGAGTAGAATAATGACTTCATCTGAAATTGGATGCAATATTTTTCAAAATTTTAAGAGAACTAGTATCGCCCTGTGGATATTTAGTTAACAAAACAAACAACAAAACAATATTGGCTAATGGTCGAAATTCCATAAGAATCACATTAAAAAGCTCTTCAATCTTCGTTTCACCATAAGAAACTACTTTCACGACACACCCACTCGTTATTCAAAGTATTTGTTGCTTCATCACATGGGGCAGTACAAGTGAAAAAAACATTTTTTGTTCTTTGTGCAAGAAATGAAGTATATGTATGCTCATTTGCTACAAGAACGTCATAACTGAAAACTTCTACAAAAATAAAGAAGAAGAATATTTAGTTATGCAGAAAATTAGTGATACTCGTATTTTGGGGATCCTAACGAAATGCCGCAACACATTAGAATTATTTTAGCTACTTTTTTGTGGATTCACATATTTTTTGCGCGATTTTTAAAATTATATCAGAAAGTACTTTTTGATAATGGTCCAATGAATATTTCTTTCACAACAAAATTTCAGTCATACTGTCTAACAGTATAACAGTCATTCGTTAAACCGAACATGTTGTTTAATCGATCTACTTTTTTTTTATAGAAAACTTAATCAGTTACTTTGCTTCTGGCTGACAAACCTGAGGTTTCATACCTCTATGGAAAAAAACAGTCTTTAAAGATCTGGACGTTCATCCATACACTTTTATAGCCCGTTTTCATTAGGGCAAATTACTTAATTTCGTTGACAATTTGCAAATCGAGTCCCAAATTATCTCATTTCTCATACAAAATCAAATTTCCAAATTGAGATAATTTGCACGAAATTATCTCGCAAATTTAATGAAACCATTCAGTTAAACTAACATAAGAAACGAACATACCTTTGCTGAATACATTGAATCAAAACTGAATACTGAATTGAACCACTTGATTCAAATTGGCAAACATGACGGGCTTAAACGTCAAATAGTTAGTAATCAAAATAAGAACACGAAAAAAGCAAAAAAAATTGGACTGATGGTAAGAAAAACTAAATCAGAAGGTAAAAACAAATAAATATTAAAGTTCCCTTAGTTTAACGAAACCAAAGACAAGTAATGCGTCAAAGAAAAAAGTAGAAAAAGAAAAATCAATAGTTGCAGTGAGCGAGGAAGTACTCCAGCTCGAAGATGTCCAGTCAGTTTATGCAGTTAATGCAGATTTGAATTTCATAAATAACATATTTGGTTCCGATACTGATCTAGTGTCTAATAGTAATAACTTAGATTCGAGCAAAATCGGTGCAATAGGTTCAATAACGAATTTAGCTAGTTCGAAAAATTCATTTACAAATTCGCAAACTGCGGCAGGTGCTGTAGCAACTCGTGTGAGTCCTGTTGACGCCACAACCCACACCACCACAAGATTAACCAAAACAGGGTTGCCATGTCGCAAAATGGGCTTGCAATGTATGTACTTATGAAAATTGGCCGAATAGTCTCAAAATGTTCAATACGTGACCGACAAAAGACGCATTGATCTGCGACAATGAGGATTTGTCATCGAGTAATAAAGCCTTGGTCGAAAAAGATGAAGGTTTCGGTGCATCTAATAATATGCTGCCAAATAACACGTTTAACAACAAACGAGGATATCAGCTTGGTTCTACAAAAACTATATATAACTGCGATACAATGCAAGAGAGGCAAAAGAGACGTCAGAGACCTCCAGTTGAAATGCCAAATTGATTGGCAATGGCTTAATGCCTGCTTAGGAGTTGTTGAAAACAACTTTAGCGCCGTAAGCTTATGCTTATCTTGCGGAGGTAACCCAGCTCGTTCCTAAGTAGTGGTGAAATTGCAGCACTACATAGAAATGCTGCTTTAGATGTCGGCCACACTCTTATGCACTTGGCGATTCGTTTTCATCGCAAAGAGATGCTGCCAATGCTTTGGCTCAAATATCTGGCCCTGGAACTGAAACCAAATGGATTCCTTCGTATGTAGCTCCTGATTTGGCCGCCGATATACGTCGTAACTGTCGATCGAACCATATTACTGGTGTTAATGCTTTTTGACAGTCTTACTTCTGGCCTGAAAGTGATAATACGATACTCAATTAATTATTATTAAAAAAAATCTGTTTACAGGGCCCGAGTGTCTGCGTTATCCAGACCTTAGTGTTGGATGTGCAATTTATTAACAGAATAATTACAATTAAAATTACAATGTTATTACTTAGGAAAAGCACACGCTGCAGGGACTAACAGCTCTAATTTAAAATCAAATATAAGGTTTGTAGAAAGATAATATAAAATAAGAGAAGAAAAAATAATACTAAATTGATTCATAAATATATGTATGTTAGTGGATTATAAGGATATGTCCTTCAATTTAATAAATTCATTTATCATATAGATATTTTTAGAAGAAAGAGATTTCAAGATTGATAAGACAGTTGTTTTTAAATATCAAGTTTTTAAGCGATGAAGGTAGTGTACTCGTACATTGTCCAAGTTCAAAGATGTGTTTAACGTCGATGACAGTGTTTTATTCTGGGTAGTTATGAGGAGTTTCTTTCTTGAGTAGATGTTGATGGGCTAAAGCTGTATGGAATAGTCGAAGTCGAATAAACAGATTGTTGTCGATGTTTTTTTTTGGACAGCTGCCGTAGATACTCAGCCCATAGTCTATTATACTATGTAAAAGTGCTCGAAGTACGTTGCATAGTGTATTGATATGTGCACTACTTTTTGTATATGCTAAATAACTAATTATAGGTATTTAACCTGTCAGCGAGGCTCTCTTTAAGTTCAATGATATGATCATTCCATTTGTATCTATTATTAAAATTAAGTCCCAAAATATTGAATGTATCAACAGGGTTAATGGTAATGTTTCCAATGTTAAGTGCTAGTGATTTAGGACAGGATATTTTACGGCATAAGTGCAATATCTTACATTTTCTCTAGTGAAAGCCTAGCACCAGATTTGCCAGACCACCCAAGAATTTCAATTAATAGATTGGAGAAAACTTTTTAGTTTTTACTAAATCATTACATTTGCAAAGTACATAAAGATCGTCAGCGTAAATGCAATGAAGTCCTCCGACCAAGTTTTATCAAGATGGTTGCAGATTTCAGGCGGATTCGATATGGTGCCTGGTGGTGAAACTATGCATTATTATTTTAGAAGAGTAATTAGCAGTTAAGCAACGGATGTTGTACCATGTTTTTTAAGGCTACAAAAATAATTTAGATATTCACATAAGACGCTTAAGTACCAAGTTTTAAGAAAATCGATTCAGCCAGTAAGAAGTCGGAACTTTCGGGTCCACTTTTTTTTCAAGTTTGATCAAAATCTCCCGTTTAAATATTTTTCCAAATGCAATACTTGCCGCGTACCTCTGTATATCGCAAGTAACGAGGCTTCATTCTCAACAAGTTCACCGTATTATCATGAAGTTCCTACGTTTTTTAAACTATTTTTTTTTTTTTTGTTTTCAGATATAACCGCCATTAGAAAAACATTCATAAATCTCTAAATACTAAATAAAACCGACAAATTGATTCTACACTAAAGCAGACATTATAGTGGACATTCTCTGTGCAAAATGTTATGAACAAGAACCAGAACATCAAAAGTGAAACACGTTTGCCTCTTCATTTTTAGACTGAATATATCTGATTTTTTTTAAATATTTGTGTTAATCTAATACTTTGTAGAAAAATATACAAAAAAATCGAATTCAACTTTGGGGAAAATAATATTTTGGCGAATTTGCACAATTCTTATTCGGTATCTGCACGCAAAGCTTAGCTGATATGTATCTCCACCGAAGAAGCGTCCAAACACTGTGCGACAATATTATCGTAGACCTCAATCTGCGGTTGGTTTCGCCTTCTCCGATTTCGGTCATGATCTCAAAGGTAGACTGCTTTGGTATAACAGTGTGGATATTCTGATTGGGATATTTGATTTTAATTCGCATTTATTGGTTCTATTATTCTTGAAGATTTCCAAATTCCGCCACAAATGGTGGAGCAGTTATAAGGTCGGCTGTGACCTTAATAGCATTGTCCTGTGCCTGATCCGGATTTGGATCAATAATTCGAGCCATGCACATTTTGATATTGACATTTGCTGATGGAGTTACGATTGGTGATGCCTTTTCCACTATTCAGTAAGAAATTTACTTATGTCCGCTGCCGTATGGAGGAGCAATTGACACGGGCCTAGACTACTCTGAGAACGGTATTTGACAATCAACACGACGTGAAGTGCACTGGATCTGAGATCAATTTGCTTCACCAACAACATGATGTCACTGTAAGTTAGACCAGAGAAGAAATTTGAACACTTCAAGCAATTTTGAATTAGCTGTGAAAACTTTTTTAGCGTTGTTCTACTTTTTTGAGATATTGGGAGAGTTTGAAAGTAAGCTGTTCCAAACATCTCCGGGTCGATTTCAGCCAAACGATTGGGGTTTTTCTATGCCTTCTTTAACAGAGTAAGTGCAAAAGACTATTGAATATTGTCAAGAAAGGCGTCAAGAAATCGTCGAACCGATCATCTTTAATAGGGCATTGCGTAGAGCAGGATAGATCTAGAAAAACAATAAACTTAGCCAGAACAAACTATTTATTGCACTTGTACCTAAGTTACTTAATGACGTTATTTTTTTTAAATAATTCTCGGACTTGAAAATGGTATCCGGAATTAGTAAGAAACCGTGAATTAGAACCCAGAACCGTTTACACCATCCCAATGAAGCAAGTAGTTTTCGAATTATAGTGCTTTACCTCCCTATTTCAATGATTTTCTGAAAACTGATAGAAATTTTATCAAATCGGCAGATAAACCAGTTTATAAATCCCAGAGTAATTGCTTAATTGTATTTAAGAATCATTTTTAAATACAAGAATTATTTAAAAAATCAAAAAAATCATCTAAAGCGCATGAGGGAACTGCCCAAATTGCTGGATAACTATCACTTACAGCGTAATTGGCATTCAATTTAGATACTATCTCCAAAGCTCGTTGGGTACTCCCAATCTATATCATAATACATCCCAACCGTTCATGGCAAACTTCTCAGTGTAGTTAAATGCAAAAATCTTTCCACTAAACGAAATGGAAACGCATAAGACGTGATTTAAAAAAAAAAAAACGATCGGTGAGAAAGATTAGACCCTCCAATGTTTTCAACTCGACAAATCCCTAGTAGACTAAATCTTGTTCGCCGATAAGATAATTACATATAAGAAAAATACTGTATAAACCCTGCAAGTAATTAAAGCAAACTGGATAGCTTCGAGAAAATAAAATAAATTATTGTACCTTCGAAAGGAAAATGCAAATAACCCATTTACTCTTTTAGAAACTTAAATAAATACATTTATGTAATGACCTTGAAATAACAACAATATGTTCAAATTCTTTTTTAAGACTGTGCAATAATTTGACATGGTTCTCATGGCCATGTCCATGAACATGTCGTGCAATTCCTTAATGGACGTCTCCAGCTTCATGATGTCAGCGTGTCGAGCTTCGATATGGGCTAGTGTCTGTTTAGCCTGCTGCGTCTACATAATAATGCCTTGATTGACCGCCAGATTACCTTGATCCAGCATGGCTTTGAGCTCGTCGTTGGTAGTTGCCCCGCCGGTGATCTCCAGCTTACGCTGTATTCTGCCTTTGCAGCGTTCTCTGTAGTCGGTCTGAGTGCGATTTACTCGGTCATGACCTCGACGAACTTCGTGGACAAGGTGGAGTGTTGGGTTTTGTGAATGCGCAGATCCGCACTGGATTTGTTGGCCTACTCTTCCTGTTCTATGTTTTGTTCGATGCCCTTGAGCTTGCCACGAACTCAGTTGGCGTTCTTCTTGATATCGGCCATCAGATCTTCGAGTTCTTGTTTGTTTTTTTCGTCCGATTGTGGCGCTGACAGAATGGCACTGTTTTTTTTAACTTCTTCGACATTGTCTTGGACTTTATCGATCATTTCACGGATTTCTTCGACCTGATTAAAGAAATCATCCTGTAGCCACCCCGACCTTCGACATTGACGGCCACATCGTCCTGAGCAATATCTTCGTCGTCGGATTGGGCAGCGTGCAACGCTGCTATCTGTCTTTCGTCATTTTTACTTTAGATCTAAGTAAAGGTTAAGTAGTTTTTGGGTCTACACTGATGATGATCATCTCTCTACACACAGAAGAGAAGAAAAAAAGTGGGAATCGGTGGTGAGAATGTAGCTACAGCGGGAGGTACACTTTTTTTTCTTCGTTCCCGTGTCTCGTTTGTTGCTTTTCAACGAGACCCACGCACTTATTCCGAATTCGATTCAACAGTATCTGCTTCCAGAGTCAACATTTACTTTCTTTTCGTCACTTGCTTTCGAGCTACGGAAGAAGAAAATGAAAAAAAACTTTATGACTCACTTTCCATTTTGTGAGACACGGGTTTTCTTGTTGTTTGGTGATTGATTGCACTGCACTCCACGAGGGATGTACTCCAAATAGATTGCTAATTATTGTTCAACTTAACTTAGCACATCAATATTATGTTTTGGAGTTTTTTTTAAATTTTTTTCAGATTTTTTTTGTATTCGAACACTTGACTTGAATTGGGAGATTTGGGAGTGATGGGAAAGATGGGAGTGTTCTTTCCCACTGCTTCCAAGCACACACGCTTATGCTGATAAACTTTTTTTAATAATTCAAGTTTAGTTTATCATTTTCAATTGATTTTATTTGAATTATTTACAACCAATTTTAGAGTTCGCGAAAAAATTAACACACAACGAATCACACAAACTACCACGAGAACTACCTAGATCATAGACCACTCAATTCGCCAGCAATCGAGACAAAAGGTATTATTTTCGTTGGGCGCGTTTACTTCTGCAGTAACTTTGTTACGTTTTCCACCATAAAATAGTTTTGTAAAAAAATTATATCTGAATGGTAGTAACCAGTTTGTGGGCATTTTGTTTCAACCGAACCACCTAATTCGATCCACGGTACAGTAAGTATTGACCTTCCGTAACCATTGGTAAATATTGGAATGTATTCTTCGTTAGGTCACATAGTGTTACGATTCCCTCGCCTTATTGTGTACACCAATAGATAAACCAAGGGATTTTCATTTTGTCCATACATCTGCGGCAAATGTGATTTTTCTGTTGTAGTGCTCCGCACAAAAAACAGAAATAGGAGGATGACGTGAGACCTGTTCGGCAAGGATGGTTAATTGATTACGTTTGCGCCAAGGAATAGGCTCATCTTTGACTTCCTCATTATTAGGTTTTTCTCCTGTAATGTCCCAATGGCACTGGAACACTTCGCCCAAAATTGGATTGTACATCTTTTTGGCAACAGAACTCTTTCGTCCGGATTGATAAGCACTCAATTTTTTAATTTTTTATTTTAATTTTAATTTTGGTAGGGCAATACCCCAATTTGTTTGGCTTAATAGAAGCTTCATAACTTAACCTCACTTAAAACTATGAAACTTAGGGATATGATTGGGTTGAAGTGGGCGGACGATTTAACAGGAGGATTTTAAGACTGGGAGCGCTGAGATTGAAGTCGCAACAGTTTTCGTTTAAATCAACCCTTCGCAGCAGTCGGGTAATAGGTTCATTGAAACCATAAGAGGTACGATGAGTAGGCAGGTAGAAGAGGCGAGGGTTTCTTAGGTTACGGGGGTTAGTGTTGAGAAAGATAGAGTTGTAGATGGTTTCAGAGTCAACGGAACCTGAGAGAAGTCGATGAATGAAGAGGATTTCTGTTATTTCTCTTCGCTCTTGCAGGGTATTGAGGTTAATTAGTTGGTGGCGATTTTGATAGGGGGGCAGAATCAAAGAATTATTCCAAGGCAGGCCACGAAGCGCGAATCTTAAAAACGGCGTTGAATGCTCTCGATTCTAGAAATATGAATTTTTTGATATGGGTACCATAATTGGCAAACGTATTCAAGTAACGGGCGGACAAAGGTTATATAGAGTGATCTGGTGACGTAGGGGTCGGAGAATTCTTTGGACCATCGTTTCACAAAACAAAGCGTTGAATTGGCTTTTGAAATAATATTATCGATGTGTGTTGTGAAATTATGCTCTCGGTCACATAATATGCCGAGGTCTCGAATCGATTCAACTATGGCTAAGGGCTGATTGTAAAGAAAGTAGCTCCTGGGACAAGATTTTATGCGTTTGTGTGAAAAAGTGATTGATTGACACTTAGCAATATTAAGCTCTAAGCAGTTTTTGATACACCAGACTGAGGAACTGTCTATCTAGTTGAGATCTAGTTGAATAAGGGAAGAGTAGTGTGAGGAAGAAGTAGTCTTAAAAAATTTGGTATCGTCAGCGTATAATAAGATATGGGAATGTTTAATGACCAATTCAATATCGTTAATTGTAAGAATAAAAAGGAGAGGTCCTAAGTGACTTCCTTGGGGGGCCCCGTAGGTAGCTAAGAATGAATTGGAGAAGGCAGATCTGTAACGAACACTGTAATACCGGTTTTCCAGATAAGAAATCCATTTTAAGAAAATAGGTTCAAAGCCGAGGGTGAACAATTTGAAAAGTATAAGTCTATGTGAAATTTTGTCAAAAGCCTTACTAAAGTTAGTAGAGATAACCTCTACTTCCCTTCCGCTTTCTAGAGCTGAGACTGTATACGATACAAATTCAACTAGATTAGTTGTTGTAGACCTATATTGGATAAAGCCGTGTTGCCTAGGGGAAATGAGCGACTTACAACGGAAACTTAAAATTTCGTACAAAATATTTTTAAATATTTTAGGGATATGTGAAAGTTTGGCAATTGGATGATAGTTTTTAATATCGCTCTTAGTACCCTGTTTGTATATTGGGGTTATGAAAGAGGTTTTCCATACCTAAGGAAATTCTCCTTTAGATAATGATAGACTGAACAATTTGGAGAGCGGAAAAGAGAGGGCTGAAGAATATTTTTTTTTGGAATATTGCGGGGGAATATCAGGGCCAGGAAGATATTCATCGTTAAGTTGATTCAACTTATTTTCGGTAGGAGGAAGAAAAGGACCTAGTGCGAAATTTGGCAAATAATCGAAATAATCCGAATCAGGTACGAAGGAATCGCCGGTGAAAGATTGCTTGAAAAATGTGGCAAAAAAATTAGCAATATCTTGCGGATTATTCGAAGTTTCGTTATTGAAGGAAAGAGAGGAAGGGTAACCATCGGATTTTCTTTAAAAATTGACGAACTGAAAGAACGACTTAGGATCATTTATAAGGTTGGTTTGTGTATCTATTAAATAGCGTTCGTAAAGGGTGTTGTATAGCTCAGAAAAGTGAAGATAAGAACCGAAATAGTTAGAATAATCAGGGGGCGATCGGGTACGAAGGAAAATTGCCCACAACTTGTTTCTCTTGTTACGCAAAGAGCGAAGCTTGCGGTTATACCAAGGTGGGGAGGCAGGCGATGTCTTTTGTCGACTAAAGGGTACATAGAGAGAAATAGAATTAAATGTTTCCCTGTAAAATTTTTCTGTGGCATCTTTCACGATAAGGCTATCGAAATTAAAGGAATTTCTGTTAAGATATTCATTAATATGACGGAAATAAGCCTTATGAAAATCAAAGGAGTACTGATTTGTAGGGAGATTAGTTGCTAGTGGACAATCATGATAAAATGAGAGAATTAGAGGAGGATGATAGTTGTCGATAGTAGATAAGGATAGAGGTGAGAGTGATACTGAAGAGGTAATGGGATCGGTTGTGAAAATAAGGTCTAGTTGCCTGTCCATATAGTTTAGGATACCACTAACTTGACAGAGGTTTGAATCTGCTAGGCGATCTGTAAAAAGGCATTCCTTTGTAGAAGTGGGATTTGAAACAATATAAGATTGATCTTCAGATGAAGTCCATTTGAGATGGGGAAAGTTAAAGATAGTTCGAGAAAAGTTTGGAAAGATACCCGCCTTTGTAGTCCAGTTGGGGTCCGAAGTATGGGATTTATTTTGTTTATTTTGATTCTTAGGGAGATTTTGATCGGGGATTTTGGAATAATTATGGGGTTATGATTAATATTCCTTATTGTAGATAAACTGCTATTCTAGTTTTGGAGATCTAGTTTTGGACTATGTCTTGGAGGAATGTTTAACTAACATGGAAGAGAAGCCTGTTTTCATGTCAAAATATGTTGATGACATATTTGCGATCATGGACAAAAGAAACATAGAAAAAGTACTAGACACTCAACGGATTCCATCCAAAAATTCAATTCACTGTTGAAAACGAACACAACAAAACAATACCGTTTTTGGATGTAAAAATCCATCGTGAAGAAAATCGTTTGCTGTTCGATTGGTACCAAAAACCAACAGCGTCTGGTAGATTAATTACTTTTCGATCAAATCAAGCAAAACACATCATCATCAATACCGCGTCCAACCTCATAAATAAAATTTTCAAAATAAGCGATGTACGATTCCACGCCATCAACGAGAAGAAAGTCACCAAAATACTAAGTGACAAAGGTTATCCCTTCATCATAATTTGTAGTCTTCTCTCAAAACAAAAAATGCAAATTCCACCGAAAAATAATGCTGAAGAACCGACAAACACATACCACAAAAGTATAGTCCCAACTTTAAGTGACAACTTCAAGAAATCCATTTCAAAAAATCTAACAGATGTTCGCCTTGCCTTTAAATCAAACAAAACACTCGACCATTGTTTTATAAAACTAAAAACGAAACCTAATAAGGACAAACGAACAGATGTAATTTACAAAATTAATTGTAATGGAAAAACAAACGAACCTTGTAACATGTGTTACATTGGAACCACAAAACAACTTCTTCGACAACGCATATCAAATCACAAATCTGACATTAAACTTAAAAATTCCGAAAAGACTGCTTTGGCCAGTCACAGTATTAAAAACGGCCATTCTCCAAGCTTTACAGACGGAGAAACATGTTTCAAAACGATACACGTTAGAAACATTACACTTTCTCAACAACAAAAACAACATGAATCGAAAACAAGACACACAAAACATCTCTGCTGTGCATTGATCTCTTCTTTCTTCCTAAATGTAATTTGTGCTTTGTTTAAGTCATACAGACTCAACTTCATTCTTTGAAGTGCTTATTAAACTTTTTATTGTAATATAAATGTTTTGACTATTTTTCTTATTTTATCTAAGTGAGTATTCATAATTGTGTCATTACTTTACTTATCAACCATTAATGTTATTTGTATTTTTTGTGTAAATAAAGTACCCCTGCAGAAGGCAGGAACCCCTGCCGAAACGTTGGGAAAGCTAATGTAAGTTATTGTTTCATTGCGAAAATTACATCGACCAAAAAAGGCGAAGAAAAACTACATTTCCACTTTGCAGTGCTATTCCATTTAGACATCTTCATCTTATTAATTCGGTAAGATCCGTTAGGGTGATGAAACAACCAGTCATACTTAGATGGAACCTGGATTTTAAAACTTCTGAAAGACTTCCGGCAACATTTAGTTAGAGCGATGGAGAAAGTGTGTTTAAAAAAGATTGAACCCAGCTTTCATCGGCAAATTTAGGTGTGTTACTCAGACAGAAGTAGCTATTATTGGCTGAATTGAGCTTCCTTAGTCTATTAGTCCAGTCTGGTAAGTTCCATGTGGTTCCAAATTTTTCGATGAGTTTTGGTTCTATGATTGGAGACTCTGCATTTACAGTAGGAGGTTGTTGACTGGTAGTAGGAAGTTGTTTACTGGCCTGGAGGCAGAGATGTACTATTAAAGCTGTTCGGTGTTGAGGGGCAATATGTATCTTTCAAGACGATCCCTAGTGAGTGCCGGGCCTCTAATCAGTAGCCTTGCCAGCGGTCTGTTTAATTCGCCGATCTCCTTCTCTATCAGCCGAAGGTCAGCGTTTGGCCATGGAGCTTCAGTTTTGCTGATAAATTCCCGGAGCCATTCGAGGGTTTTATATTCCTATATAGGGTAGGAAATACATGACCTAAAAATATTCTATATTTACCATTATAGAAATAGGACTCCATCCAGGATTCAAAGAGGGAGGAAAAACGTATTTTTTTACTTTAAAGACAATGGCGCAAAATTTTAAACAACCTATTATTAAGGCCTTAACACGATACTCGCTAGCAATTTACTATATACATAGTAGTCTACTAACTTTTCATAAATTTTAAACCTTTCTTAACTAGTAAAATGCTAATTAAGCATATAGCAAAGCATTTGTAGGGTTTGATGAACACAATTATTGTGTCTATGCACTGTGAATTGATTACGTTGATAGAAACACAACATGTGCTCTAAATAAGTATTCGATGTTTATATTTTCATCATTTTAACTTCATTATTTACAAACATAACAAAATTGACACCAGCAGGACTCGAACCTGGGCCTTCCGCGTGCAAGGCCGATATACTATCAGAATGACATGTGGATTTAGTACGATACTAAAAATTTAAAGTAGCCATTCGGTGATTTAACTTTAGTAAAAAGTTAAGAACATAATACGATATTAAACTCGTTTAAAATTAGCAAAATCCTCTTTCTAACCTAGTATCATACTAAAAATGATTTAACATATTACTAAATCTTTTAAAATTTTGCGCCAATAATTTTATGGGAGATTTTATCGAATGCCTTACTAAAATCCGTTGCAATTGCATCTACTTCATGGCCAAATTCCAGAGCACACAAAGTTTGGAAACTAAGTCTGTAAGGTTTGTGAACAGCAAATCGGATATTGGGGGTGCGGTATCTACCATGTAGCAGCGGAAATCCAGACGCTATAAATACTAATGAATCAACAACAGATTCCAGAAATTCTTTGTACGGACGGGAAATATTCGAGCAAGTTGTTGAACGTGAAATGCTAAGATTTAATATCAGTATTTTGGGCCTGAGTGAAACATAGTGGAGAGGGAAAGCTGAATATAGTGCTGACTCAGGACTGACGAGAATGCTGTACTCTGGTGAGGATGTGAACGTGGTCCAAGATTGAATGGTGTGGGTATTATGTTGACTAAGGAAGCTAGCAAAAGTCTAATATCATGGAATCCAATTTCAGCAAGGCTTATGACGGCATGATTTAGCTCCAAAGTTCGTAGATAACGATTATTCAAAAACGTTGCCAAAGTTGGCCCGGATAACGTTGGTCTTGAACGCGTTCTTGGTAAACATTGCTTAGGTCAAATAAACGAAAATGGTGATCTGCTCGTCGACTTCTGCATTTCGCCTGATGGTCGAACAAAAAACCAAATTGACCGCTTCATAATTCAACAACGTAGGAGGAAATCACTTCGCGATGTTCGGAATGTTTGCATAGCTGAGTCTGGTAACGACCACCACCCAGTATTAGCAACGCTGCAGCTTCGAACAGCGGCTGTCCAGAGGCACTCAGAGGTAACGGCAAGGAGACCAAGATTTCAAACAGGCGCCTTAACTGATCCTATCATTTGTCGCAACTACATATTAAACTCATGGAAGAAGCGTCGAACATGGTTGTGAACGATAATTTGTCTATTGACGAAAAGTGGGATCAGGTGAAGAATATTTTCATAGAAATCGGCTCCGCAACTGTCCCGACGCAGATACTTTAACGAAGCGTTACAATTTCCATTTCCAAACGACCGCCGACAGCAATTCCATACGACCAACACGGAACCAAAAGACAGCAACAGCGTGCGACCACGACCGGCCCTTGGTCTGCGCACTTACCAGCAACACACTTGAGCAACATCAATCGACCTGAACACCAACCTAACATTTGCGTTCGTCATTGTTACAGTTCCCACAGCCTCAAAGCCTCGAATATATCAAGTAGAGGTAATGAACGACGACGAAGGGGACAAGAAACTTGTACACTCAACAGCAAGCCTTGATTGCGATTTTGGTTTTGCTGAGGAATAAGTTTCTCGTTTATCTCGGGTGGCCGTGGCGCGATAGCTGTGCCAACCTCGTGGTTGCAGGTTCGATTCCTGCCGTTATCTATGTCTTCTTAAATTCCATTAAAAACCAATTCTAAAAATTGTCATAAAATAAGTTGCTGGTTTACTCATTACATGCTGTTTAGGCATAACACTAACAACATGTGATTGAGTAAACTAGTATACGCATAAATATGACAACGAAATAAATAAAATAATGTGAATTATAAGGGACATTAATAAATAAGACACGGTAATTAGATAAAGATAAAGCTGAGAAAACAACCAGCTCTAGTCTCAGAACATCGCGCCACACATCTTTCCTTTCCTTCTTTCTCTTCTTTCACCGGATGGCCACGCTGTGTTAAAAACATATAAAGGGTGTCCATAATCACTTAAGCGCGTGCAAAATTATAAAAAAAAAAAAAAAAAAAATCTCGAGTGGCAGCCAGCTGGACGATCAATTCCGTATAACTTTAATTGGTACACTGGTGTGCCATTTAAGGCGGACTTTTTGGTTATTAAAGAAAGATTTCCGTTGGATTAGCCCTTGGGCAGGAATTAGATTCCTAACCGTTTTTCCCCTCTTACTGCTCCTGAGTAAGCTGTGGGCTTACCCGATTTTCCCTTGGACTAGCCTTGGGCAGGAATTATATTCCTAACCGTTCTTCCCCTCTTACTGCTCCTGAGTGAGTTGTGGGCTTATCCGATTTTCCCTCGGACTAGCCTTGGGCAGGAATTAGATTCCTAACCGTTGTTCCCCTCATACTGCTCCTGAGTAAGTTGTGGGCATACCCGATGTTCCCTTGGACCAGCCTTGGGCAGGAATTAGATTCCTAACCATTCTGCCCCTTTTACTGCTCCTGAGTAAGTTGTGGGCATACCCGATGTTCCCTTGGACCAGCCTTGGGCAGGAATTAGATTCCTAACCATTCTGCCCCTTTTACTGCTCCTGAGTAAGTTGTGGGCTTACCCGATTTTCCATTGGACTAGCCTTGGGCAGGAACTAGATTCCTAACCGATCTTCACCTCTTGCTCCTTCTGAGTAAGTTGCAGGCGTGTCTATTCGCTATTCCCTGTCTGCTCCTTCTAAGCAGAACGTGGGCCTCCCAATTATATGAAATATCGTGTTATCTATCGTAAGTTAAAGAGTGTGTAAGAAAAATTGTAAAGAAAATATCGTAAGCAATAAAAGATAATTCAACCGAGTTCTTACCTTCTTAAAACCTGAGTTTTGTTGTGCTTTCTTCGGGATACCCTGGACACCAACGAGCTCACCTCAGCCTTTGGGAAAAAAGCACCACAGTAGGATCTAGAGATCCCTGGATATCCCAAGACATATTCACACACCGACGATCATTGAAAGCGATAATTATTGCCGAAAATGTTGTGCATCGGAAAATAAATCTGTAGAATGAGTATAGATCAACTCAGCGCTGTGTGAGACGCGATAAAAGAGCAATGTTGAACAACCTTGCGGAAAATGCGGAGCATGCTGCAGGGAGTGGGGACGCAAGAGAGCTGTACGGAATCACCAAGAAAATCATTGGGCAACTTAACACCATATCCCCCCCTTGTGTTGGACATAAACGGCAATCCTTTGGTGACATTGGAAGATAAGCTTAAATGGTGGATGGATCACTTCTGCGCACTGCTCAACGGCGATCAGAATGTTAATGATGATCCGCAAATGGTCCACATGCGTAGATCTTCTAGGGGCATTATCACAGGCCCACCAAGCAGTGCAGAAGTTAAGCATGATATTCTTGTCCTCAAAACACACAAAACATCTGGACTTGATGGCATACCAGCCGAGTTCTTAAGGGTTGATCCTGAAACAACGGCAGCAAATTTTGCTTCCACTAATTCAGGATGTTTGGGAGAACGTTACTTACCCCAAAGACTGGAAGGAAGGTGTAATTGTTCAGATACCAAAGAAATGCGATCTTAGAAATTGCAATAATTGGGGTGTATAACCGTCCTGTGTGTGTTCTCAATGGCAACCATTGTTCTAAAGCGGATAAGAGAAAGGATAGAGTCAACACTCAAGAGACATCAAACGCAGTGGCCGATTTTGTGTCGACCATATTAACACCTTGTGGATCATTCTTGAACAATCAGCTGAATACCAATCACCTCTAAATCTCATGTTCGTCGATCACTTATCATGAGTGGTATCCCTGAGGAGCTAGTCGCTATTATTAAGGAGTCTTACAATAATGTACGGTGCTGCGTGCTGCACAATGGACAGCTTTCCGATATATTCGAGGTGCGTCAAGGACTAAGACAAGGAGATGGGTTGTCACCAATTTTGTTTCTATTGGCAATCGATGATTTACTGACTGCCACAGTTGGTACAAACGAGAGAAATGGCATCCAATAGTCTATTCGGAAAACTTAGTCATTTGGACTACGCTCTCGATATATGTTTCATGTCAAACAGTGTGGGCAGCTTGGACCAAATGTGCCTATTGCTGCAAGCGAACGGGGAGATGGCTGACTTAAATATCAACGTCAAAAAGACAAAAATACTGCAGACCGGTCGCAACTCTCAACAGGAGATTATTCTGAGACAGGAAACTATTAAGAAGGTTTTGCAGTTCAACTAACTAGCCAGTATTGTATCAATTGATGGTGGAACGGAATTAGTTGTTGTCAGCAGGAGAACAATGCACGTAGTGCTTTTGGAATGCTTTCTCCCGTGTGGAATTCCAGCATAATAACGCTACGCACAAAGCTAAAACTCTTCGAGTCTAACGTGAAATCCGTCCTCCTGTACGCCTGTGAAACCAGGAATTGCTCTGCCGACATCTCGGGCAGGCTACATGCTTTTATCAATCGCTGTCTTCGATACATTCTCAAGATTCGATGGCCACAAATCATGAGAAATGTTGAGCTGTGGGATTGGACTCACCAGAGAAGGGTGGATCTTGACATCAGACAAACCAAACGAGAACATAGCAAAGCAGTCCTTCGGGTGGAATCCTTGAGTCCTTCCATTGTATAGGAAACACACCACAAGAGATAGATATTTGAAAAAGACCTGAGTACCAACTACGAAATGAAGACCGATCCTCATGAGCTGATGGTCTAAAAGCTATTGGAAAGAGTAATAACTTTAAACTTCCCCCAATGCGATTTACATATAAATTAAGACAGTAAAATCATTTGTCGATCTTTCATAGATTAGTCCTGATTTCACCGGTGGTTTTAGTGCGGTAAGAGCCCCACACTACTCGGTACCGATTCTTACCGAGTGTCTTTTGAAGATTTGCCTCAGATAAAAAAAAAATAATCTAATTCAACACATATATTTAGCAAATGAAAAATATCCTAGACATGCATAAGAGAATAAGGAAAATTATATAAAATTTGTTTCAAGTAAATCGATTGAAAACTTTCTGTGATTACCCGTGACATAAGTAATAATTGTTTCGTCTTTACTGGGAGGTGGTGAACATAAAGAGAACATGCGGTATAAAACCACCCAAGTGGATATGAACAGTAATTATAGAACATGTATATTAGCTATGAAACAAATTAAACTCTTTCTTCTAACTGCATATAGCAACATAGACCAGACGGCAGTGAAGATGGAACGAGACGGGCATTCACCGCTGGTTATCACATCGACATATATGCCGTATGACGGAATAGAGGGCCTACCAGCAAACATCACAGACAAGCTGGTGGAATACACCAAAGCGAAAGGATGGGATATTGTGATTGGCAGCGAATCCAACGCAGAGGAAAAGAACCCACTTTTTTTTACAAAGAATAGGAAAGAGGTACTCGACATTACTCTTACGAATAACTCGATTACCTTTTCGGTAGAAAGGTGGAAGGTATTTCAAGAACAATCATTTTCAGATCATAAACTGATCGAATTCTTCATACCTAATACAACAGTAACAAAATTCTCGAAAACCTGTTAGAAATATTAGGAACACAAATTGGAAAATTTTTAATAAGGAAGTAGAGATAAGTATGAGTAATTGTAACATTAGAACAATAAACAAGCCCGAAAGCATAGATAAATCGATTGAAGATTTCTCAGCAATTCCGAACAGAGCTTTCGAAAAATCCTGTTCACTCTGGTGGACAAATGAACTCAGCGCTATTAGAAAAGAAACTAGAAGACTTTTCAATGTTGCCAAACGAACGCGAGCAGAAAGGGACTGGAATATTTACAAATCCAGCCAAGGCAAATTTAAAGCTGAAACACAACGTGCAACACGCAGCTCGTGGACACATTTCTGCAGCGAGATCACATGCACTAACGAATCAGCCAGACTTAGGAAAATTCTTTCCAAACAACCAATTCCACTCGGATCTTTAAAAGAACCTTATGGACATTGGACGGAGTCATGTAGTGAAACTTTAGAACTGCTTGTCAACGCTCACTTTCCAGGGTGTTATGTGATAAATGAGTTACAAAACTCAAATTATTCCAAACATGCAATACCCCATGATATTATAAAGGAAGAGAAGATAAAATGGGCTATTAACTCCTTCTCTCCTTACAAGTCAACGGGGCTTGATGGCATCTTTCCTGTGATGCTTCAAAAATGTGAAGACCACGTTATCCTTGTCTAAATAACATATTCCTTAATAGCATAAAATGGGGGTATGTACCCGAGTCGTGATGAAGTTAAGGTGGTTTTCATACCTAAAGCTGGTAAACCCAGCCATACGTATGCCAAAGAATACAGACCCATAAGTCTTACATCATTTGTGCTAAAGACATTTGAAAGACTAATGGACATTTACATACGTAGCAAGCTAAGCCCTTATAAATCTTGAAGTAGATAATACAATCATAAACTGGATCATATGTTTGTTAAGAAATAGACAGATCTTCAGTGAACTTGATAGAGCCCAAATAAAAGTATCAGCGTCAAGAGGAACCCCACAAGGGGGAGTTCTACCGCCACTTTTATGGATTCTCGTAATGAATAGTATACTTATTAAACTTAAACCTAGTGGGGTGAAAGTAGTAACCTATGCCGATGACTTAGCTCTACTTGCAACGGGTAAATTCCCAACCACTATAAATGAACAACTTCAAAACGCTTTAGCCAAAGTTTGTAACTGGACAAACAAATGTGGTCTAAAGGTTAATCCCTCAAAGACTGAGCTGGCCCTCTTTACAAACAGAAAGAAAATACCAGATTTTTCAGTATCCACAATTGATGGGATCCCACTTACTATCTCGGATCAAGCCAAATACCTGGGTGTGACGAAATTACACTGGGGCCCAAACATAAAAGAAAGAGCTAAAAAAAACAAGATATTTGGTAAGAACTGGGGCCCAAATCCTAAAATAATCGTGTGGATGTATACGGCAATCGTTAGACCTATACTTACATACGGTAATCTGGTATGGTGGAATGCCCTGGAAAAACTACGAACTTAAAAACCCTTACAAAAGCAATACTCAACTTAAAACCCATTGACCTAAACGTACATGAATCAGCAGCCAACAGTTCCTTACAGCTAAGCCAAACTAACGCCTGGCGCAATAGCCACATAGGACATGCTCAGATTCTGCAGAAAATCTTAGGCGACAATGTGTGCACAGACTACATGTCACCAAAACTCGATTTTGACAGACAAGTATGGGTAAACAACGAACTCCATACCGATGGGTCGACAGTATCTATCTATACCGACGCCGACGGCTCAAAGATGGACACTGGTGTTGATGCAGGTTTTTTCTCAGAAAATCTTAAAGTAGCCAGTTCCGCTAAGCTACATGATCACAGTAGTGTCTTCCAGGCTGAGGTCCTGGCAGTGAAAAATGCTGCAAAACACGTATCAAGGCTGGAGATACCACATACTGACGTCACCTTTTTTATCGACAAGCAGCAATAAAAATGATTGATTCTGCAGTTATCAAGTCAAAGCTTGTAACTAGCTGTCGCGAAAACCTGAAGGCTCTTGGCACAAAGCACAACATAAGACCGTGCTGGGTCCCGGGTCACAGTAATATACCGGGTAACGAGAGAGCTGCTGAACTGGTGAGGAAGGGTTCATCACTTGACAGTACCCAAATAGACCTGTCGGTTAAAACCCAACTCTGTGTCATAAAACAGAACATTGCAAAGATTATTTTAAAAACCAATGAAAGATGGAACGGACTCGACACCTGTGCTACAACCAGGAAACTATGGCCTAACTTTGAAAAGAAAAGAACAGAAAGAATTACCTACATAAACAAGAATTCCCTTCGAACTCTTGTAAGAATACTCACCGGGCATAATCTACTGGGCTATCATAAAAAGAAAATGGGGCTTAGTAATGATGACCTATGCAGAGGCTGCAATGACGAAGACGAACAAAAGGACACCACTCACTTCCTATGTCATTGCCCAGCACTTTGTCATATAAGAAACAAATTCTTGGGCAGCTATTTCTTCAACAATTTAGAAGACCTCTCGAATTTTTCAGGCAAAAGCCTGTTGAACTTAATAAAAGCCTCTAAATGGCTCGATAAGGAATATCCAAAGTAATCGTAGCTTATGCAATTCGAAGTTACAGCACTTCGGGGTATCACAACGGATCTACCTTAATCTAAGTGTGGCGGTAACAAGATCAACTGGCAGCCCATTTACCTAACCTAACCTACCCTATATGCTCAAATTCAGGTGTCCAGCAATGATGGTGAACATATTCTTAATGAAACTGACCTTGAGATTTACGCTTATGATATGCGCATCTCAAAACAAATTTTGTCTATGTTTTCAAGTGATCAATCGCCTCAAGTAGACATAAATAATTTCTTTATCTAGTGCCAGTATAATTTTCTTGAATTCAATCTAAGCAAATGCCAAGTCATTCCTTACTCTTGCAAGCGCACACCCTTGCCACATCGTAAATACCTTAATAACAATCAACCAATCTCTTTTGTCACTTCCATTCGTGACCTAGGTATTATTTGTGACTGTCCACTTAACTTCCAAGAACATATTAGCAGTATTATCAATAGAGCTAATTCCACACTTGGGCTCGTTAAACGCTGGTCCAAAAGAATTTTCTAACCCCTACGTCAACAAGTCCTTTTATATAACCTTTGCCTCTCAGTCCTGGTCACCATACTAACAGGTTCATATTCAACTTATTGAGGCGGTTCAGTGTAGATTTTTACGATTTGCGTTACGTGGCCTTGGTTGGGAGGACCCTTTCCATGTACCTCTCTATGAAAACCGTCTAAAGCTTATAAATCTGCAAACCTTATACCGACGTCGTGATAATACAGAAATTGTTTTTATACACCAGCTCTTGACGAGCCCTCTATGATAAAATAAAATTAAATATAAACCAACGTTACTTAAGGACAATACCACTATTAAGTATTCCCTTCCATCGAACTGAGTACGGTCAGAATGAACCGATATGACTAGAATGCTTTGGAAAGTTAACTGCTCAACCATTTTCGATCCTAAATTCTCTAATCCCTAACCTAATGTCTCATTTTCTCTCAAGATTAACAACTAGAGCAAGTGTACAGCCTTCTAACTTAAGAAATAATAATAACTTAAATGTGCATTTATTCAGAAGCACAAAATGTTATTTTATAAATGAATTAGAATTTTCAATGAACTTTCAAATAATATAAAAGAGATGCATCAGTAATTGTAAAAACTTTTTTATTAAATTTAAGAAATTTTTAAATAAAATAATTATTTACATGAAATTGTAAAGTGGCAAAACTTAACCTAAATAAACATGATTTAATCTAATCTAATATAAAAACCTTTTTTTAACCCCAAAAACAAATATAGGTAACTGCCAAAACAATTTTTTTAACAAAAATGGTAAATCTTAATTTTCTCGAAAACGGCTGTAACGAAAAAATCTCAGTGCACTATTACGGGTTTACAATTTATAAAATAAAATGTTGCTAACGGTACCTGCCATACAACGTTTTTTTTTCGACTTGCTCGGATGCCGATCAGTTTTTTTTATAAAGAATGTCCTTCGGATTCTATATAATACTGGATACCAAAATAAATTTTCGGAAAATAATTTTTTGGACTTTTGAAAAAAAAATAATTTTTTTTGGAAAACTCAATATTTCGAAAAAAAGGAAATTTTGTATATAAAAATATAATTAGCTGTTTGTGCATACGATGCGATCCAACATAAAAGCAAGTAGGTGCGATCTAGGCGTACTAATGAAATGTAGACTTTTATATATTTTAGTTTCGTTACTTGTTCAAGAAGAGTTTTTATTTATTTTACTTAGTTAGAAAAGTTTTTTATCTTAAAAAATATAATAGATGTAGTTTTTATTAATATGTAAGCATATGAAAAGGCACTCATTATAATATGTGCACTTTGTATGACTCACTGCATTTTCATGACATTTTGTAGACACCTACACATACGAAATATTTTCTTATGTCCGTTGTTTTTTATAAGGAATTTGCTTTCTAATATCCATGTTATCCGATGTTTGCAAATAAGAAAAACCCGAACTCGAAGAAAGACTAAACTGGACAGTCTTTATCATGATAAAACTTTTCACAATGAGTACAATTCCTCGTTATCTGTCTTGTTTGCACTAATTACTTCGACTGCGAATGCGAACACGTGCTTCTTGTTTATCGATAATCTGTGCTTCATCGCATTTACATATTTTTGTACTGGTTGCATTAATCGCTGTTCTTTCTCTTACATTTCCATCGGCCCAACTTTCTTACAACTTTTTCCGAATGATTGTGTTTCATCTGTACTTGTTAGATTCTCAATTTCGTAGTTTCACGATGAATTTTCTGTCAGAGCATCTTACTAAGCAAGATTTTTAATTTTACTGCATTGCTGCAGAATCCATAATAAAATCACCAAACTTAGTTTTCAGTCAGGTGTCGATGTTTGATAATAAAATCGCTGACTGACTCTCCTTGTTCCTGCTTGGCACTTTGAAATTTGAAGCGCTACGCTCTTGTATTAAACTTTGGAGCGTAGTGTTGCTCCAATAAGCCAAATAACACATCAAATGATTTTGTGCTGGGTAAGGCCTTGGATACGAAATGAGCGGCAAGCGGTAAAGGGACAAAGCAAGGCGGCAGAGCGACAAGATTAAGCGGCAGCTGGCCATTTAATGAGCTGCAATTCCTGAGCGGCTGAGCGGTTAGTTGTGAAAATGCCATTGTTAAATACTGTTCGCGATAATATTTTACATGAAAGTCGCCTTAAAATTGGGAAAATTATTTTTCGTTCACAACTAGATCGCACGTACTTTCTATTATGTTCGGTCACATCGTAAGCACAAGATTCTTAGTGAAAACGGTTGAATATATTTTTAAGCCGCTTTTTACCCATTTGTTTTAAATATGTACAAAATTTCTTTAATTTAAAAAAAATGGTATCGCAATTTTATGTATTTAATAATGTTAGCTTAAAAATACACTTCCGAAAAAAATCCTCATCCGCTTTCGAAGTATTAAATTAATTTATTTTTTCAAACTGCAAAAAAAAATATTTTTCGAAAATGTTGGTATGCAATATTAGCCGCGTTCTATTAAGTACGAAAACCTATATAGTTCAGAGCTTTGAATGCATTACAACAACACTACAAGATCTTGATATTTATCCAGTTCAATATTTCTGACCCAGAATTTAATTACATATCTCACCACCAAGGTTAGCTTTTAACTTGTACAAGTTGGAGCTTCAATTTTGAATTGTCAGCCATGGTGTTGCCAATAACCAAACAACTACTTATAATTTTTAAGTCTGCTTCTACACTAGTGCAATTTTTATGTGGTTTCCATTGGTTGAATCCTTCCAAATAAAAAATTGTTTCTTATTCTGAATCAATTTTGCAGATCCTTATTTTTCTGTGAATCAACCTCTCTTTTTACTTGTACAATTGAATGCATTTACTTTGACACTTAGTAGTTTAATATACACGAATACAATCCAATAACATATCGAAAACAAATTCATTTCTAATCGCTTTCGATCAAATTCAATATTTAGCAATGGAAATGGAAAGTAAAACTTACTTTTGTTCAAATAAAACAGAATCATCCTTCCGCGCTCCTTATTATTTACTCAAACAATAAGTAAAAGCACAACGAAAAAAGAGCGATAACTCAGTAATTTTATTTACCCCCGCCACCACCTTTCGAAAGATACTATTGCACGGTGCAATACAATTCAAACACCCCGTAACTGGCTGAACAGAATAGCCAAATACAAAAATACACAATTCAGAATAAATTAGCAATTTATAATTTGCAAAAAAAAAAAACAAAATCAATTAAAAACACGATAGTGTGTTCTTTAGGCCGCGGCTCCATTAGAAATATTTATTTCGGCCATTATTACAGACACTTCTACTAAAAATTTATATTTCTTTGCTATGTGGGCAAACCTATAAAAATATAATTTACAGTCAGTAATCGCTGTAAACATCGATCAAAAAATAATTCGTCTTAGAAAGGTACTAAACCATCTAACTGATGAGCCCAGCTGTAGTGCCTGGGCGAAACGCATTTTGGTATTAAGGTCACACAAACATTCAATTAGCTTTAAATCCACACAGTCCACTAAAACAAAAACTAAAAAAAATATAAACATATTGTTTGCGTTTTCTTCAATTAATTCACTGGCCAGACCACGGGCAAAACATACTTGTAGGTGCATGAATCTAACCAAATTCCCCTAGAAAAATATAATTTACAGTGAGTAATCGCTGTAAACTTTATTAAAGTCGGTAAACATCGATCAAAAAATAATGCGTCTTAGAAAGGTGCTACAGCATCTAACTGATGACCCCAGCTGTAGTACCTGGGCGAAACGCATTTTGGACTAAAGGTAACAAAAACATTCAATTGAAAATTTTTATTTTCAAAACTCAAGTTTGATTGATTTTCTTTTTTCGATGCTGGGGATTCCTGAGTACCTGGGATTTGTCAACAAGTACTGGCATTTTTTGAATAAGATCCTCCATTGGACTGGCCTTAAGCAGAACTTTCAGTTCTTCTTTCACTTCTTTTATTCACCATTAAACTGAAATCAGATTCTATTTAATCTAGCGACATATATTCAGCGGGGTAGAGCTTACGATTTAGTATTGTTCCGAAATCGATGGGTTGCTGTACAATATCCAGATAGAAGTGCACTTCATTTATTTATTATAGTTTATTTTATATTTATTTAACTTAAATAAAACAAGAAAGGACAATTTCCGAACACCGCAGTAAACAATTTATTTAATGTAAACAAAAAAAATGAAATGTCAAAAGATAATCACAGCTGCCAACCATGCAAAGTAAAAAATGTTCATGACCCAGATCGTGATCGTTTTATTTTCACGGGGTGAACTATATGGGCCATTAAGCATAAAAAAACACGACTATTATTAAGAATTCGAAGGATCTCCTATATAAAAATTTTGATCATAATCCGCCCAGCCGTTAATGAGAAGGTCAAATATTAAATAAAAAATGGTTGTCAGGCAGGTACCGTTAATAACAAAATATTTAAAAAACATTAGACCAAAATGATAGAGCCGTTTTCGAGATAATTAAATATATAAAATAATGGTAAAAAAATTGTATGGCGGTGTGGCAGGTCCGTTAGTTTTGTGGCTAAAAAGCGATTCAAAAATCTATTTGAGATAATCCACTAAAACTCTTGAATATTAAGTTCGAAGAAAATCGCTTCAGCCGTTTAGACTGTAGCTCGTTGTACAGACAGACAGAGAGTTCGACATTTTTCTAACTGCAAAACTTGGCCTATAGTACCTACATATATCACAAGTAAAAAAGACTTGGTGTTCATCCAATTAACCGAAAAAGAGAAAAAGATGGCGCGTTTCATAATTTTGTATATACATATAATGACCTCCGAATATATGAGGTCAGTACTTAGGAATGTCAAGGTTTTATTTTTAAAATCTTTAAGCCTGTACATATGCGGACGGATTTGAACAGCTGAAATTAAAATTTCCGTGCGGATTTTTGCTATAATTATGCATTGCCGCTCAGCATTACACTAAAATAATAGAACATATTTGAAAGCTGAGCAACGCCGCTCTGCCGCTAAGAAATGACGCTTGCCGCTCAACGACTGTGTGGCCACCTCCATATAACGTTATGTTTTAATTTTTTTTTTTTTGCCGTTCAGCATTTTGCCGTTCAGCATTTTGCCGCTTGCCACTCATTGCGTGGCCAAGGTCTAAGGCAGTCACTGACTTTAAGACTTTGTACACCTAAAGCCCACGACGGTAATGAACACAGGTGTTTGTCGCTCTAATGCAGTTTCAATTTCAATAAAATATTGCTGTAGCCGATCTAGGCTTTCAAATCAAAATTGAAAAAGTGCATAAATAATAATTGAAATGTATTCAATAAGTCGTAGTATATTTTATTTTAAATGTATGTTGAGCAAGTTCTAAAATTTTAACTTTTTAAGATTATTTAAATATTTTCTTTTATTCTCGTCACAAAAAGTGTATTTTATGTATTTAAGGAAAGAAATACAACACGCTAACCTTTTCTTATTGCATTTTTATTCCAACTAACTTAATTCTAATAATTACCATAAGTTCAACATAAATTCACCACACAGGATATGAGTTAGGTCATTTAACGGAGGATATACAATCCGGGAGACCTCTAATTTTTATGAATACAACACATTCTTTAAGCTGATTTGATTCAACGAAATATGAAAATAAATATATTTGGCAGTTTAATGCCACTTTTGTTTCAAATGTTAATACTTTGCTAGATTTACTTTAAATTTTATTTTTACTTTTTCTTCTCGACATTAAATTTCATTTCAATAATTAAAAAAAACAACAACTTCCATTCTTAAATGAGCTTCGATTTCTTTATCAGGTCCTCATCTATCGACACCAGCATTCTCGAACGTTTAGTTTAAAAATTAACAGTTTCATCAGTCAGTACGTATTTGCGTTGAAAATTATTTCATTGTGAAATTGATTCTTTTTTTTGCAGTGTGTACATATCATAAACGAAATCACTGATAAAAAGTAAAACTTGATCATATACAAAGTAAACATTTATAAAAAAATGTAATTATGTAATTTGAAGGTACATAAAATACATACTCGTACATACATATGTAGATGGGTGAGAATTTTAATTTTTTTGAAATTTATTTCGCTTCACGATTTCTATTGTATAATTATAGTTACAAATTTTTTTTGTGTGCCAATTGTATTTACTAAAAGAAATAAGTGCATACGTATTATGCAAGTATGTAATCAAATTAAAATAAGAACAATATACAGTGGACCGACCACAGAAGAATTCTTATGATAAATGGTAAGCCAAATTCGTGCAGGGTATTTTGGAGGATGATGATGAGAAAAAAAATTATGGGAGAAAAATTCTATATTCACCCATAAGGCGGGTTTTGGGGAGGGGGTTCACACACAACAAAAATGGAAAGAACTTATTAAATTATTTTATTTCAACCAGGGACCATTTGCCTCAGCAAAATAAAATCGTCAAAAAACTGAAAATTATTCAAAAAAATGAATGTGTACTTATGTACACGCGCCAGAAGTAAAACTTCCCTAATTTCAAATATATTTCATTTTTATGGAAACCGGTCAAAGAACAATGGTTTTGAAATTTGTTGATGCCGGCTCCCTAATTGCATACATACATACATCCGCCATAACGATCCCATTTTCCAATTGTGCAAACGCCACCGTAGTTCGAACTTTGATTCATGGTCCAGCAATAATACATTACAGTACACATTATAGTACGGGAGCTAGCGTTGAGTTTTTGCGAGTCACTTTACACCGAATAATTCTTATCAGAACTGATAGATGTGTTAAATAAACATAAAAATTTGCGTCAGCCGCTGCGCCCCACGGTGGAGCTAGGTGTAACGGCGCGGGTCAAAGTGGTACAAATTTTTTTTTCAAAAAGTCATTTTACTCATCTCCAAAATTTGAGGGATGGTTATTGATGTTCTTATTAATAAAAAATTGCCGTCAGCCGCATGGATGGCGGTTTAAAGACCGTCAGCCACGCCCCTAAGCTTGTACAAAAATAAAAAAAAAAGTAATTTTACACCGAATGAATTTTTTACAGATGAATCTTCAAGTCAAGTCCAACTAATATTGCTCCAAGGTCTTTTTTGAAAATCTAAAAAAGCTACGCGGGTACAACTGAGTAAAAAAGGCAATTAGCAAACACTAATGAACAAGAACGGATTGAAGGACGATCTGCAAGTCTAGCGATGAGAGTGGACTTATTTGCATTTGATTGAATGAAAAACCAAGCGAGCAGGACACCAATGCAGCCATTTCACTTATTGAAGCCGTTCACATGAGTATGTGTACGACACATATCATTAAAAGTTTGCTTTATTTTATTCAAGGGGATTTGCGGGCACCTCGAAAACAGGCCTCGGGCTACTAAGTGCCCGCTAACTACGGGTTAGACACCACTGCTTTAAATGATAAAGTGACGCATTTTAACGACACAAACATGCGGCTGATGGCTAATTTTTATTTGTTAATAAGCAAACAACCTGAAAACTACAATTTTTATCGGTATAATATTAGTTTCATATTAATTTCGTCACTTCTTGTCGTAGATAACTCAATTAGTTAAGTAAACGGAACTCTAAAAAGAAGATAGTTACCTTAAAAAAAGCCGGATAGTCATAAATTCTTTACTTGTTGTTACGTATTACTGGTAGATAAAAAAAATTACACAACCACTCCCCCTCCACCCCTTCACTATCCACCAAATACCAATCGCATAGAACACCAAAAAGTATCGCCCTTTTTCAAGATTTTGCCAAAAACTCAAAACCTGTAAACTTTTCACGTCAATTATCTACTACAAAAATAAAGAACCCTAAGTTTATTACAAAATACATACCTCAATCAATTTTGTTGGTTAACCTGTTTGGCCGCTAGAGCCAGCTGAAAAAAAGGCATCATTTGAATATTTAAAATAAACACCTGTTTTCTCGAAATTTTTCACTCATAATTCAAAAACTATGCTTGCAATTACAAATATGTCTAAATTTACTAAAACTGCATTTAATTCTCTATGAAATGAATACGTTTATCACTTATTTTGACCAAAACGTGTTGCCGCTAGAGCACTTTGAAATTATATATGTCAAAACTAGAAAACGAAGTTTTTACATTAACCCACTCTCATGCAGGAAAATATAATATGTAAATAATACAAAAATAAATTTGTAAGTATGCATACCTAGATATATATATATCACAAGCCTTGGATTTGCCCTTCAGCGATATATAGATTCCATACGTTGAGAAAGCACATTTATTCAACTAATTTTTTTAAACTCAAATTATAAAAATACTTTCTAAAATTATGCATTAGCCTTAATAAGATTTTCAAATACAAGGTACACACAAAAATACTTTGTTGGATTTTTTAAAATAACTTCAATTCTTTTATAAATATTTTAATACTTGTGTTGTATCGTAAGGAAAAAGATAAAAATTATTGTTTTATATTTTATTTTATTGTTTTACTTTTACAAGCATTTATTCGCGTTTTAAAATTGGTGTCGCCTTTGTGTTGCCTTTGCGTCTCTACCTTTTTTTCTTTTTTCTTTTTCATCGTTCGGTTTCCTTCTTTTTCCTTCTTCGTTTATTTCGCTGATAGTTGGCGATCGTGGTCAGGATTTGGGAAAGTTATGTTTCCTTACATATTTTAGATGTCATCAGTTTGTCGTCATTTATATTCCACCCCTCGTGAACTCCTAAAGGGATTCACTAAACTTCAAAGCGGCTAGCTTAATGGCAGGTCGACGGAGAATTCCTCTGGTAGTGCGCACTTCCGCACTGCGAACTTGACCATCAGGAGCTTGAAAAACCTTCGTAATGACTCCCTTTTGCCATTGACTTCGTGACTGAGTATCGTCACAGATGATGACTAGTTGACCCTGTTGTAATGGCGCAACCTCGTCATTCCATTTTGAACGCAGTAGCAGATGAGGTAAATATTCTAACGTCCATCTTTTCCATAATCTATCCTTTAGATTTTGTGCAACTCTCCACTGCTTTCGGAGACAAACTCGGTCTTCTCCTGTACCTGGCGTTTGCGTTGAGTTAAGACAGCCCAGAAGGAAGTGATTCGGCGTCAATGGTTCATCTTCATCCGAATTAAGCGGTAGTTCCGTTAAAGGCCGGCTGTTGATGATGTTTTCAGCTTCTATAAGGACACTCCGCAGTGTCTCCAACCTTGGCGCTTCTTCTTTCAGGACCTTATACAACAAGCGCTTGACACATTGAATAAGACGTTCCCAGCAACCACCAGCGCTCGGGTTCGCAGGGCAGTTGAAGACCCAGTCGATGTTTGCTGCCGCAACGTCTTTCTGAATACGGTCTAAATCAAATAGTCGATCCTCTTTTTGTAACTCTTTTTGGGCACCAATAAAATTGGTGCCATTATCACTGCGAATTTTAACAGGGGTTCCACGACGATTAACAAAATTCCTTAGACACATTAAAAAGGAATCTGTAGACAGGTTCTCCGAAACTTCTAAATGTACCGCACGCGTTGTCAAGCAGGTGAACAGAGCTACCCAACGCTTCTCTCTTCGTCTTCCAATAGCAACATGGAATGGTCCACAGTAGTCGATACCACAATAACTAAATGGACGTACGTATGGAGTCAAGCGATCTGGTGGCAGCTGGCCCATTAGTGGTTCGATTGGCGTAGCTCTTGAGACGATGCATATAGGACATTTCTTCTTGATAGACTTTAAAACAGCGCGAGCGTATGGCAACCAGAATCTTTGCCGCATCTCGTTTATTGTTAAGCGATCGTTTTGATGGTGGTACTTAAGGTGAAAATGAAGCATAATAAGTCGTGATACCCGATGACCATATGGGATAATCATTGGCCGTCGTGCGGAAAAGGGAAGACAGTAGGCGGCATCAATTCTTCCCTTGATTCTTAGTAATCCTTCCTCGTCCAGGTAAGGTGTCAGTTTATAGATTTTACTTGATTTTTTAACTGACTTAATGGTACGCAAACTTGCAATCTCATCTACAAAAACTTCTTGCTGGACAGCTCTACAGATGAACTTTTCTGCGGCGGTACATTCGGAGGCTGTAAGTTCTCCTTTCTGGCGATCGGACACATATTCTTCTTTTATTCGAGCGTTACTAACAAATCGATGAATCCAGGCAACGACTCGGCGCAATCTTAAAAAAGATGAAAATTTGGCATAATTGACTAAACACTCATACTTATCTTTGTTCGTCAACAATATGACTCGAGCTGGCAATTCTTCTGTTATACAATATTCGGAGCCCAAATTATGTGCTTCCACTGGCCAAGTTTGTTCGTCAAGAAGTAGGAAATCCGGCCCTATGATCCACCTCGAAACAGGATCAAATGAAGGCATACGAGCACGAGTAGCATCATCCGCTGCATTTAATTCTGTCGGTAACCATCTCCATTGCGATGGTGTAGTACTGCTAAGTATTTCCGCTACTCTACAAGCTACAAATTGCTTGTATCTTCTGGTTGTTGAGCGAATCCAGAGCACGGCTGTCTTCGAATCGCTCCAAAATATGACACGATGGATGTGGAAATCATGGCAATTCCCTATCGATGTTGCAAGGCGGGATCCCAAAACTGCTGCTTGCAGCTCTAGGCGAGGAATTGTCATACCCTTTTGTGGAGCACATCTCGTTTTGGCAGCTACAAATGCTATATGGATTTCATTGCTCTTTTTGATTCGAAGATACCCGACGGCTGCGTAGGCGGATGCACTTGAATCAACAAATATGTGTAACTGAATCTCATCGGCAGTGGGCAATAAAGTTGAATAGCATCGTTTGACAGCAAATTTGTTTATCTCCTGGAACCCCTTCCACCAAACATTCCATTGGATATATAATTGCTGTGGCAAGCGATCATCCCAACCAAGTTGTTCTTTCCAAGTTGTTTGCATTAACAATTTGGCAAATATCATAAAATTTGCGAGAAATCCAAATGGGTCGAATATTGCCATAATTATTCCCATCATTTCTCTTTTTGTTGGCGGTCGATTCATTTCGAGAACATCTTTAGGAATTTTGTGAAATTTAAATTGGAACTCAAATGTATCATTGTTTGTATTCCAAAACATTCCCAAGATTTTATCTGTGCTGCTCTGACGTTCCATATTAACATTTTCAACAACATCCATATTGTCTGTGTTCAATCGTCTTTGAAGTTGTTTACTATTCGAAACAAATCTCCGCAATCGGAATCCGGCGGCATCATTAATTTTGACTGCTTCTAAGGTAACTTCTTCTGCTTCTGGTTCAGAGTCGAAGCTTGATACTAGGTCGTCGACGTAAGTTCTCTCGATGACGACCTTTACCCCTCGTGGCATGACTTCAGAGTGTTCAGTAGCGTTTAAATTTTTAACATATTCTGCACAACAAGGCGAGCATATGGCCCCGAAAATCATCGAAGTCATTGAATATATTTGAATTGTACCTTTGGGGTCCCCATTCCGCCACAAGAAGCGTTGTGAGTTCTGGTCGGCAGCTGTAATTTTTACCTGAGAGAACATCTCCTGAATATCACCTGCCACAGCGACAATTCCTTGACGAAATTTATGAATGATGACTAAAAGTGGTTGTGCGTGTTCTGGTCCTTTCAACATTTTCGAATTCAAAGATACGCCAGACGTCGTAGCAGCGGCATCGAATACTATGCGTATTTTGTTGGGTTTATTTGGATTGACTACCCCAAAGTGTGGAAGATACCAGGTAGTCGGGGTCTCGGCTTCAGCTTCTCCTTGCGAAAGGAGTTTTGCGTACCCCTTGCTGATGTATTTGGTCATTTCCGCCTTATAAGAAGCAGAATACGCTTGGTTTTTTGACATTTTAGATTCAATATTTAGCAAGCGTTGCTTTGCCATAGCAAAACTTGATGAAGTTGGTAGTATTGAGTCGTCTTTGCGCCATAAAAGACCAGTTTCATAATGATGTCCAGTTCTTTTTGTGGTTTCGGAAAGAATCTTTCTTGATCGCATATCCTCATCGGATTCCAAAATAACGTCAGAGCTTTTTACACCAAAATTTTCTATGAGAAAATATTCTTCGACTAGCTTCTCAATTCTCTGGAGTGTATCAGAACGACGAACATGAAGAACCCTTGGCTGGGCATTAACAACATTGTTCACAGGTCCATATGCTACCCAACCTAATTTTGTTCCAACTGCGATGGGATTTTCTGGTCCATCCTCGACGATATCTTTATGAATGCCTAAGTAGCAATTATCTAAACCAATAAGTAGCACTGGCTTTGCATTCTTGAAATTGATTATTGGGACTTTCTTCAGGTGGTCATAATTCTCTTTGTTAAATGTTTGAATTGGTAAGTTTAGATTCGAAACTGTATGTACGTTACTTAAGATAAAGCTTTCGGCGTCGTTATTCTGCCCCTTAATGTAAAACGTTACCTTTTTGGATACCTCCGTTGTTGTCTTGTCACCATACCATTGGAGAGTAAGTGGGAGGCTTTACCCTTTAAGTTCCAATGCAGTAGCGATGCTTTCTTCCAATAACGTAACAGACGATCCTTCATCAAACATGGCATGTGCAGTAACACTACCGAGTGGCCCCGATAATACTACAGGGATAATCTTGAATAACTGACTACACTGTGAATCCTGGCGGCAGTTTAACACTTGTTGAGTTTGTTGAGGTTCACTTGTTGCAGGTCTTGAATCTTGATGCAACGTCTGGTGGTGTAGCCGAGTACATCCATTGAGCCCACAAGGTTTCCTGCGTCGACAGCTGGTCAAATTATGTCCCTTCTCCAAGCATGAGAAACAAAGACGATGTTCTTTGACTCGATTCCATTTATCGTTGACATCGAGAGCTATAAAATGTTGGCATTCGCTTAATTTATGTTGTTGACTGCAGTGGATACACATGTTTTGCATCTGCTCAGGTTCGGTACTATGCAAAACTCTTCTTGCGAATTCGAATGATGTAGTTGTACGATTGTGGTTAGTATTGTTGTTTTGGCGAAGATGTGCCGGCGGCAGTGGCCTGACTGTTAGATTGTTAGTGGTTTTAATTGGCATTAGGCATATAACTCGAGCAAGTTCTTTACTCCACTCTGCAAATGTTTCTAAAGTTGGAAATGGTACAATAGTGACAGCATGTTTGGCCCATTCATACTGTTTAGACGGTGGCAATTTATTAATCAGTTCACGCAGTAGGGTTGGATTTGCTAGTTGATGTGCACAGTTTGCGGATTTAAAGAAAGCAACCATATTCCGCACTCGGTTTGATAGAGGCAGGATATTTTCTAATTGCAATTCGTTGATGGCTGGAAATTGCTGCACCTTCATCAACTGCGCATCGACAAGTAGGTCTGGACGTCCAAAATTAAAATGAAGTTCCTCAATAATAAGGGGAACGTTCTCGGCGTAAAGGAGCATGGAGGAAACTGACTCTTTGGCGTTGCCCTTCAATGCCTTTTGCAAACGCATGACATTTTGACGATTACTATATCCGAATTCAAACGTAGTTTCCTGATAATTGGCAAAGAACAATGGCCATTCTTCAGGATCACCACTAAACGAAGGCAAGGGATATAGATTGGCGGCGGCATCGTCGACAAATGTTCCAACGCGTCTGGCTGTGGAAGCTGTTTGTTCGGGCATACCGAATGTTTGTTGAAGTGTATACGATGATGTCGTTTGATTAGACACAAAGGTTTTCGACGGCATTTGATTTTTTGTTTCAGAAGATAACCCATGGGACGTGTTGGCGTCTTTAAGCAATTGTCCGACAGGAGAAGACACAGCTGGCTGCTGCTGAGGTACTGGCAGATGCATACATGGCGAAGACGAAAATGGCGACTGTGATTTTTCGATTGGCAAACGATTAGCAGAGATAGACGACGGCTGCTGCGGCATAGGATTTTGAGATTCTATGTTTTGGTTGGCATTAATTTTCATTTGAAGTTCTTGCAGTTGGCTTTGGCTTCTGGATGTTTCATTACGCAATTCTTCGACAGAACTACGCAATGTATTTATCCCTGCAATAAGTGAATTAAACTGTTCGCTGGGAATGCATAATTGTACCTGATTTGTTTCGCTTTCGACCACAGTACTTTCTAGGTCATCTTCTGAGTTTTCAGATAATTTCGTTTCCATATTCTATTTGAGTAATTCGTAGATACTCGTATTAATAAAAATTCAACAAAATGGCGTCAGTGGCGTCTCTTTCGACGGCACAATCAAATTAGTTCGAGAAGCGAATTTTGTGAGGCAAATTGAGGCGACAATTTTAAAAACTATGTTGTATCGTAAGGAAAAAGATAAAAATTATTGTTTTATATTTTATTTTATTGTTTTACTTTTACAAGCATTTATTCGCGTTTTAAAATTGGTGTCGCCTTTGTGTTGCCTTTGCGTCTCTACCTTTTTTTCTTTTTTCTTTTTCATCGTTCGGTTTCCTTCTTTTTCCTTCTTCGTTTATTTCGCTGATAGTTGGCGATCGTGGTCAGGATTTGGGAAAGTTATGTTTCCTTACATATTTTAGATGTCATCAGTTTGTCGTCATTTATAACTTGGAAAAAAACATTTCTAGAACTTTTTCAATAGATACTTACTTTTCTTTCAATAAACACCTACAGCCCTTTTAATAAAAAATGCTTAGTCCACCGCTAAAATGGCTTTACTAAACCATAAAATAAAAATTGGTCTGCGGACTAAAATTTTCAATTAATAAAAAATCAAAAATCCACAAACGAATTCTACAACAATAAGTATCAACTCTATTTCTTTTTATTCTCTGTCTCTTGTTCTTAATTGCAATTCTTATTCCTTCACTAAACCACCGTCTTTGACAGTTTAGCCAAGGCCTAAGTATGTACATAAATGTCAAATATTTATTAATAGCATTTCGCACTTAGTCCACGGAATTAGTCCTAAGCCCATTTATTTTATGTTTAAAAAATGGTAGACAGGTATTTAATCATTTTTTTTTGTTTGTCCATAGCTATACAAAAATATTTTATATTATATTAATTTATATATATTATTTATAGAAACTACTCTAACGATTCAATTTTTTTTCATTAAGTAAATCAGTAGCTTTTTTTATGAACCCAAGGCACAGCTACCCATCTTAAACAAATATATTTAACAAAAAATAATATTTAAATATTCTCAAATAATAATAATAATTCCAAACCAATTGAAATATGTTGATGAAAAACGTGCGACAATGTCGTGCGTTTAATTTGTTTTGGTCTTGCTAAGACGAATCTTGCATTTCGTCCATGGTTTAAGAATTTTCTTTTAATATAAAAAAATTGTCTGTTGTGGGTTTGCTATTGAAATTTAATTATTTTTTCAAAATATCACCGAAAACAAAACTATTTTGCTTATTTTGTTTAAAGTGATCAGCTCAATGAATTTTCTAAAAATCTTTTGGAAAAATGTAAAGCTGTTCTTGATAATCATAGAAAAAACTAATTTTCATTCTTTTTATTTTTTAATGCAAAAAATACATATACTTCCTGCTTAATTGGAGGCCCCATGTTCTAAAATTTGGTCTGTTTCAAGCCCCACGATTTCCTCTTATCGGCTACACTAGTAGCAGGTTGGCAGATTGTGCTGGAGCTCGCTCCAACTTCTCAATCTTCACCAGGGTCGAATGGGTACGCCATTAATTGTCGTAAACTTGTCGTAAATCAATGGCGAAACAAAAAAATTTGTCGCGTTCGTTTTTTTCTAGCAAAAAACGCCCTTTTAGTATAGCCTATACCATAAAGTAGGAATTTTCACTAAATCTAGCACTACCATACCAAAAGTATTTGTTTAACTACTTTTTTGCAATAAAATTTGTTTAAACAATAGTCGCTCAACGTCCTTGATTAAGTTGTGTAATCAAATAATTTGTGGCGCGCCTTTTTCTAACAAAATTCCTACTTTATGGTATAGGCTATACTAAAAGGGCATTTTTTATTAGAAAAAGGCGAGCGACAAAATATTTGATTACTGCTAGATTTAATGAAATTGTCTACTTTGTGGAATAGGCTATACTAAAAGGGGTCTTTTTGTTAGAAAAAGGCGCCCCACAAATTATTTGATTGAACAACTTACTCAAGGCCGTCGAGCGACAATTGTTAAAACAAATTTAATTGGAAAAAAGTAGTTGAACAAATACTTTTGGTATGGTAGTGCTAGATTTAGTGAAAATTCCTACTTTATGGTATAGGCTATAGTAAAAGGGTGTTTTTTGGTAGCAAAAAACGAACGCGACAAATTTTTTTGTTTCGCCATTGGTTTACGACAAATTTACGACAATTAATGGCGTACCATTTTTATTTTTTGACTTCATATACATCGTTTTTGAGGGGTGGTAATGCTAACTTGACTGTCAAGTTAGCATTACCAGGGGTTATTTTTTTTAAAAAAACAAGCGCGACAAATTTTTGTCTTTCAGGACAAATTTACGACAAATTTACGACAATTAATCCAATAAGAATTTCTTTAAAATTTTGAAGTGGTAGTGCCAACTTGACACACATCATTTTTGTTATTGGTGATTTCAATGTGGACTGGTTTAATAATGATACTTATAAGAAAGCCATTAATAGAAAAAGATAATTCATGTAAAAAAATAGTTAGAGAGGCAACAAGGGTCACACGGACGTCGAGAACGCTAATAGACTACGTGATAACAAACAATAACCGCGATCTAAAAATCATTGACCATGAAACATTAATCATAAAAATGAAACATAAAGTGAATAATGATAATCGAAATAAAAAAATAACTATATCATGTTTGAACTACAATAAGGATTCATTTCAAGAGTGTGTATCAAATAACGGTTTGCTACACATTCTATAGGAATGAGCTCGGATGTAGATATAATGATTAGAATTTTAGCCGATGGAATAAATCAGTCAGTGGCCAAATTCACATTAAAGAAGTTTTTAAATTTTAAATCCAATGAAGGGTTTAACGGTTTTCTAAAAAGATTGAGATAAATCCTCTTTGAAATCTTCTAAATCTTGAAGATTTACCATTTAAATTTTAATCTCCTTAAATGAAGATTAGAAATTAATCTCATTGAAATCTTCTTCGAAGTAGAAGTTTCGCAAAAGAAACAAACCTTATTTCATAGAACGCGCCTATTCTAACGTCATTTTTCTCCATTAACATTCAACAAAAAAAACTGTCCAACATTATTCAATTTGTTTTTGTCTGGTATAATTTGTCGTTGCCTTCAAATTCTGTTTATAAATAAGTATAAAAAAAAAATGCAATAAAGCTACAAAGACCAAAGCGGTCGGTTGTAATGGAAAATGTTTTAGCTATCCTACAGTAATACTTTGAAGTTGTTCTTTCCCAAATATATAAAAACGAAAACCGTGCAAAGGCGATTACAGTATTTATGTAAATATATCTATTTGCTGCAAGATTTTGGGATAACAATATTTTAAAGTTACTACTCATTTTTATTTATTGAAATTAAATTTGTTCACTGCACAGAAATTATTATTCGTGTTCCAAATTATTTTGTTTTTATCTTGTTGTATTGACTTTTGAATGACAATTCATTGTGAAAACGTCAAAGTAATCTTTTTTTCACTGGTGAAAACACTTAAGATTAATTTTTAATCTTCTCAATTTAAACCGGATTATCTTTAGGTGAAAACATAGTATTAGACAAGTTCATAAAGTCAGATTTGCGATCGAACAAACCCAGATGAAATGCAGAAGATATGTTCATAAACGTCATAAATGACGTCAGCGTCGGGCAGATTGTGCATCCATATTTTTTGGACTGCAAGTGCAGAAAGCGGGGCGATCAATTTAAAATATTATAAAGTGCGAAAAATGTAAGTTTGTATTGATATTTTCTTAATGAATTTATCGTTTTCAATTAAATGTATCATTTTTTGAGGGAAGAAGCTGCGGGTTGAAATGTGGCTAAAATTAAACTTTTAATTAAAAAAAAGAATTCTCATAGAAATAGAATTTAATTCTGGAAAAAAGAAAAAAAATCATTGTAGAGGACGGTGTTCTTTGAAATTAAGAAAGTTGATCCATTCTTCTCCTTTGATGTCTTGGATATCAAAAAAAAAATTGAAAATTTAATGACGACTTACAAAAGAATTAAAAAGCGAAATAAAGAATCGGGAAGAGAAGCCACATGTGAATTTTTCTAAACGTTTGATGAAGCATGCCGGCGATTGGACCTTATTAAAGCTACACAAACACAACCTACCTGAATTACCTATTTTTGTTGAACAAAAGAATGGATGTTATTTGTTTAGTTTTTTCTTTTTAATTACAATTTTTAAATTAAAATAATTCTTTTATTTAAAACATATGTACAGAAAAGCATTGCAATTCGGTTTCTTCCGAATTCTGTTCTTGAAGAACAAAGTCTTTCGCCAGTCCCTCTTTATTAATGATAATGTTGGGCAATACTGTACATGTAGCACAATGTATTTAAGGTGTTCAAGATTTTTGATGTCGACTTGTTTCAAAATGCGAAATTTTTGTTTCAATCTCCCAAAACCTTGTTCTATACACACCCTACCTCGTGGAACTATGAACGTAGTTATTTTTTTTCCATAGGAGTTAGGTAGCCAAGGAAGGTAGGTTGTAAGTGGATAGGCCGAGTCACCCAAAATGTGACCACAACCTACTAAACCGTCCGGGCTCTCCCTTAATTTCTTACCTAAACGATAGTATCACGACAGCTTCCGGGATAACCACAAAAAACATTAATAAATCTCTGTTTGCTATCGCAAATTGCCTATAAAGAAAGGACTTATTGAAGAATTTTGTTAATCCCATTTAATGGAAAAAAACATTTTACCTGAAGATTGGTCGAACATATTTCTTTTCTGTTGAAGTGGCTTACTTTGTCACACAAAGGAGCGAGGATTGGAATGTGGCTCCCGTCCACACAACCTACAACATTAGGCTTTGGATTTGCTCTGAGGTTCTTAAAACCTTCCATATTTTCATTAATATTTGATGGCCATTTAATGAACTTGCTTTTTAATTGGTAGAACAAATAAATTATTTCCAAAGAAAACAACGAAATGCTGCTCCGATGGAAACGTTGAACAGATTGGACAGTTTGCGAAAACAAGATCCGTTCCCCAGTTTCCAAATGGTCAAACATAAAGCCAATTTGAATGCTAATTTTGGTCGGCCAGAGTCTCGTTTTAGCCACAAATTTTGCAATTCGTTTTCAACAAACTGTACAAATGAAATTTTTAACTTAATTTTTATTATTGCTGAAAAACTTACATTAAATGTGGACCTCGACATTCAAAAATGGCCTGAGAAGAGGTGGTCTGGAAACTCCGAAATTATTTTAATAAAAAAGGATTTTTAGGAATTATTTGATTATTATAACGGGTGATTTTTTTGCTACTTGGTTTTTGACGTTTATATTTTTGACAGATCACACATGACAAATTCCACGAACATTTGACATTTCGATTCAGTATTGTTTGCCATTTCATCATGAATAGACTTACGCCTGAACAACGTTTGCATATTATTGAAATTTATTATCAAAATTCCTGCTCTGTGAAAAATGTCGAAATTATGAAATTATCGCAAAATTGTCATCAGCGACGAGGCTCATTTTTGGCTAAATGGATACGTGAATAAGCAGAATTGCCGTATTTGGAGTGAAGAGCAGCCAGAGGCAATTCAGCAGCTACCAATGCATCCCGAAAAATGCACTGTTTGGTGCGGTTTATGGGCAGGCGGCATCATTGGGCCGTACTTCTTCAAGGACGATGAAGGCCGCAGGGTTACGGTCAATGGAGAAAGATACCGTTCGATGATAACAGATTTTTTTTTGCCGAAAATGCAAGAATTGAACTCGGTCGACATGTGGGTCCAACAGGACGGTGCCACATGCCACACTGCACGCGAAACCATGCGTCAATTGAGAGGCGAATTTGGTGAGCAGTTGATCTCACGTTTTGGCGCAGTCAATTGGCCACCAAGATCATGTGATTTGACCCCGTTAGACTATTTTTTATGTTATGCTATGTTAATTCTATTGTCTATGGGGACAAGCCAAACACGATTGCTGCCTTGGAAGCCAACATTGAACGCGTCATTGGTGAGATTCCGGCCGAAATGTGTGAAAAAGTTTGCCAAAGTTGGACCTTCAGAATGGACCACCTGAAGCGTAGCCGCGGGCAACATTTAAGTGAAATTATTTTTAAAAAGTAAATGGCAGAAATTGATTTATCGATCCAAATAAAAATTTCAATCACTTTTTACAAGTTTCTGTGTTTTTTTGAATTTTCTGAAAAAATGTTTTTTGTTGTATTTTTCATTCAATAATTGTTCACATATAGTATTCAGCACAAAATCTCTCGCGGCGGCAATTTTTGTCTGACGTTTATGAACATTCATGTCGATTTCGTTTCAATAAGTAGGATTCGCTACTAAAACCAATACTTTTTGCTTTGAAACGAACAATTACGGACCAAATCTCTTTTTGACAGCTCTAAAAAAAAAAAAACAAATCTTCAATTCCTTAATACATCATTATTTGCACTTTTTTAATATTTGTCTCCAAGAATTTTTAACAATTTTTTTTTATTTTTTAATAATATTAATTTACCTTTTCTGTACACTTCCACAAATAAAAATTAATTCACAACACAACAATTGAGAAACTTCAAAACAAATATTGTAGTGTGTTTAAGAATCTGTGTACCAATCCGTTTTGTCGTTTTGCTGAATCCGTCTCCAAAAAGAGATTCAATACGGATCTGTTTTTCCAGAAAAAAATTGGTTTTAATTTTAAACAAATCTCATTTTCAAAAAAAAAAATTGACGGCGGATCGACGGCAGATCGATGTTTTTATTGAAACGAAATCCACATTAGTGACTACTTAAAATCGTACTTAAGCAGGTCTGCACAAGTTCTGCAGAACTGGAGTGTTCATTAATGCAACAAAGCAGAAAGACGATTGTACTAACGCAGATTATTGACGTTTATGAAAACACCCTTAATCAATACATTATATAAATTTACAGCAGTACACATTGATGTTTTTTCTTATTTTTTTTTAAACTCCAACTTTTTTTCATATTTTCTTACATAAATAATTTACATGGTCATTAAAGTTAATTTGTTTGTCTAGTATAACACCAAGGTATTTTATTTGTTTAACTTGCTCAATTGATGCATTGTTTATAAATAAATTAACATTTACATTTATTGACGAACAGAATTACATCTGAACAACATACATTTAGTTTTCGCAACATTAAGGATTAATCGATTCATTTTTAGCCAACTGCTTACGCTTTCTAGGTCTTGATTTAATTGTTAAACACAATCCGTAAAACTTTTTCCACAAATGTACAATAAACCATCATCAGCAAACAAGATAAGTTTTGCTCATGTCGTTAATAAACATGAGAAATAGCCATACTCCCAGTATAGTACCCTGAGGTATTCCTACATTGATGTTGATTGGAGATGATATTTTACCATTTATTGAAGTGCGTTGAATCCTTCCTGATATAAATGATTTGAACCATTTGAATTCGACTGATTTTATGCCGTAGTACTTTAATTTTATCAACAACTGCTCGAGTAAATTTTTATGATCACATATATATCATAGAACCATCTTCTAACTCTACCTTCAAAATTGTTTCATTACTTTTCTTAAGTACATATTTCTTTAATTTTTTCCACATATCTTTCTGATTATTTGCATTCTCAATTTGGCCTTTTATAAATAGGGATTTAGCTAATAATAAGCAAATAATTTAATAACCTAAGAATTTATAGAGATAAGTTAAAACTCCAAGTTTATTATTATGTACCTATGTATATAATGTAAGTCAAAAATCAAAAATGGCCTTTGAAGCTAAATAAAAATACATTAATTCATTCATTCAAAAGTGAGACTTATTTGCTTCAGTGAATAATTAAGATCATCTTATACTCATTATTAGCAACTTACATAAATTCATTGATTAGGAATGATTTATGCGCATCACCAATATTATGAAACTTGAAATGTGGGTGATAATTTTTAAAAAGATTATATAGGTAAATCATAACTAAGAGCAGCTATGTGCGTTTACTTTAATATAGAACTAAACTGAACCTTTGTAGATATATCGATAGATATCTTATTCGATTTTAGCTTTACACCGTATGTTTTGTCCAAGTCAAATCATTGCACAGTAAACTAAATATGTATATTCTAACATAAACAATCATGATCATAAACCTGAATTTAATAAATAAATATCCTTTTAAAGAACGCACCATGCGGTGTTAGGCAAGATTGGCTTTTTTTTAACCATTAACGCAAAAATGATCCGAAAAACTAATGGAACTTGAGCTACCACAATAATCTGTGGAAAATTGAAAAAGTGGAAATAGAAGAACAATATACATAAAAGTAGAAGTGGATGTAGAATAAGTAGTAAGAAGGTAGAAACTAAAGCAAAACCGAACAGCCACGAAAGTGGGCTTCTCGTCATGAAAGTGAAATTGATTCCCATCGTCACTCACCCCCGACATATACCATGGATTCTTCAGAAATTTCAACACTGGATCCTTAGCCACTTTGTTTATTTCCAAGTATTTATATTTCAATAAAAATACACCAAAATTATCAAAACTATGAAAAATTAAATCTGAAACTTTTTTTTTAACGCGACGTCAGCCAGAGCACTATTCTACTACATAACAAAACAACTAACTTACCGGCCATGTCAAATTAACAGTTCGCACAGTCAGTCGACAGTCGAGTCGCCTCTTTTCCTCTCCAGTAATCACCCTTGAAACAATCATTCAGCAAACGGGTGGTGGCGTCGAAAATGCGGCACTGGTTATGCCAGCACTGACAGCAAACACTCAGACTACGCGCTGACTATGTAATTATGGATGGGACAGAAAGTCAAACAATGTCTTACTCTCCTCTTCAGACAGCAGTTGAGAAGTCAACTATGAATATGGAGCTAAGGCTAAAGCGGTGGCCTTTTAAAATGCAAAGCTTTCGAAGTTCGTATTTGTTTCGTTTTAAAAACAGAACTCAGGCGTTTTTAGGCATAACTTAATTTTTTCATTCGTAATTACAACTACTAGCTCAGCTATCGAAATCAAGCACAAGATCAATATTTCTTTTTAAAGGTTTTTTATTGTGCTATTTATTTTTGTTGTTGATTTTTTTTGCGATACAATTCAGATTGAGGAGCCTCCCGCTAGGAGGGAGATTATTCAAAACGAGGCAAACGATTGTCTTTTACACTTTTAACTAGTTATTTATTTGATTTAGGTACTACGGTGGTTGTATTTTCGGTAAACAAAATATTTTCAATCATTTGGATGAAAAATTAAATTTTTATAACAAATTGAAAATGGTTTAAAATGCAAAAATGAATATTTATTGCAAGTTCGCGATTAAAAATGCTCTTAGATTTACACAAATCTTGGGGTAAGAAACACAAACTCACTCTTTTCTTTACAATTCACACATATCGGAGCCACATTCTGAACACTGAAGAACCAGCCACACGAACACGACAGCAGTACGCAAATTTTTGATAAAAATTGACATGTGTTTGTGGGAAGTCAACGCATGACAATGCAGTGGTATCCTATATAGATATGACAAAGTCATGCTGGGTTTTACACACACTTTCCTATTTCACACAGGTGTTTCTTAGGGATGTAATTTTCGAAGTTTGATTTGGTATACTTTTTGTCAAAAACTAATAACATAAAGACCAAAAACATCTGCTGTTTTTTGACTTTTGCTTTCAAGCTTAAACACGCATACATGTATCTTTTCTGTTCCTCTTCCAATAGACCCATTGTTAACACGAACACAAGAATCTTATATGCACCTCTTCCTATAGCCCATAGACACCACAGCCCTAGTAATTTGTTTTTGTTTTGTTTTTCGATTTCACATCTATTCATGGATAGTTTCAAAAGTACAAATATAATAGGTTGATATAACGGGTTTTGGGGGGTGTAACGTACGAAGGTTTCCGATCTTAGTATGGCTTATTTGTGCTTTTTGTTCTGATTTTTTGACAGTTTTCAGCTAACCTATCTGATTCGTCTACAGATATACTCCGATAGCTTGGTGTCCAAATTAATTTTTCTAATTAGTGAGTGAACGCCCGCCTTGATACCAAGTGTCTTTCTTTTGTAGCGGCACCTACTTGTGAGGACAATAAATGCGCGCTTTCGTTCACTTGAGAGAAATGTTAGTTCTGATCCAGAATTGTTTTGGGCAGAAATTGGCAGCTTATAAAATTTTGAAGAGTGGGAATGAAATTCTCTCTACAAAAATATAATCCGAAAAAGTCTTGAACAGCTTGAGCACAATTTGCTGCCAATTTTTAAACGTCAACACATTTGTTTTTTTTTATATTTTTGTTTGTTTAAAAATCACATTTTTTCACGTTCATACTAATAATTTTCGATTTTAGTGCTTCTAAATAATTTATTTGTTCAACTAATCTTTTCTCACAACAACCACGAGATGTGTTTTCTTTATTTCTAACAAACGTCAAGTTGACAATTGTAAATTTTTTGCTCACAAATTGCTGCCTACAAAAATTTATTTGGCAGAAATTGGCAAGAAATTTTCAGGAAGGGGAAATATTTTACTCTCTCAAGAGAATCAGATAGGTTAGCTAAAAGCTGTCAAAAATCAGAACAAAAAAGCATACCAAATAAATTTTGCAGTCAGCTGTTCTATACAATCAAGCACAAGATCAATATTTCTTTTGAAAGGTTTTTTATTGAGCTATTTATTTTTGTCGTTGATTTTTTTTGTGATACAATTCAGATTCAGGGCTGGTCCTTTACACTTTGTACTGGTTATTTATCTGCTTTAGGTACTACGGTGATTGTATTTTCGGTAAACAAAATATTTTCAATCATTTGGATGAAAAATTCAATTTTTATAACAAATTGAAAATGGTTTTTAAATGCAAAAATGGATATTTATTGCAAGTTCGCGACTAAAAATGCTCTTAGATTTACACAAATCTTGAGGTAAGATACTCACTCTTTTCTTTATGATTCACACATCCCGGAGCCATATTCTGAAGACTGAAGAACCAGCCACACGAACACGACGGCAGTCCGCATATTTTTAATATAACTTGACATGTGTTTGTGGGAAGTCAACGCATGACAATGCAGTGGTATCCTATATAGATGTGAAACAGTCATGGCGGCGATTTACACACACTTTCTTATTTCACACAGGTGTTTCTTAGGGATGTAATTTGGGATTTTTGATTTGGTATGCTTTTTGTTCTGATTTTTTGACAGCTTTCAGCTAACCTCATTGTATATATATTCCTATAGTACTCTCAAGAATTGGTTCGAAAGTGGCGCAATCTAGTGTCTTGCAAGATACGGTAGCTCTCTAATAAAATTTTAGAGTTGGGAGACAAGAGAATATGGATATAATCCAAAGAAATGGTAAAAATTGCAGAACAGGAATACTGTATGCAAACTCATGAGAGGTCGAGCGAGAGAAAAAAACAGCCAATTTTGTATAGAATCAAATAAAATGCAAAAAATAGAAGATAGAAGAACGGAAAAATTAATGGAGTGCAAGATTGTATTTGTACAGGCATAAATGTAGGTATGTCTAGAAACATAAAAGATTGAAGAAGGGAAAGATTTTTGTGAATGAAGTTTTTCTTGCCTTATGGACGATTTGTTACGATACAAAAAGAAACCAACGCACATACATAGTAGGTAGTTATGGAAAAATATATTTAGAATCATTCATGCTTTCCACTCACAAAAAATATTTTCTTGTAGGTAATAAGGAATGTTTTGTTTTGTAGAATATGTAGGTATCATGTACGTATATTCCATTAAATTGAAGTGATTAGGTAGTACTCGTATATTCATCCAACAACAACTTGTTTTTTTATAATAAGCGGTTCTTAAAACCGTAAGTATCTTTAATATTTAAAGTGTTTAAATAAAATTTGGATAGGTACATAAGTAGTTATAGGTGGGTACTTATCTGACTTAATTTTGTGAGCAACACAAATTTTTTGGCGAGGCGATTGGTAAATAGTTTTATTTGGGAAAGATTTGATAAAGTTTTAAAGAATGTTGAAAGTGCCAAGCAATTTTGTTTTGGAAGGGCAAACTTTTTTTGGGATAGATGATTTTTCATGTAGATAGTCTACAGGTACTAATTGAACCAAATTAACAAATAGGTATAGATGGAACAAAATTTATAAAAATATATTAGCGTAGTAAACGTAACTATAGGTACATACATACTTATTTCATTCTTGCAAAGTTTTAGAAATTTGTAAGTTTCCATATTTTTTAATTAACAAATCGGCAATATTAAATTTAAAAACAAATTAATGTGGCAACCATGGGTACATACATATACTTCTTATATTCGTTAGGCGCGATTCACACAGAACATGCTTATGGTGCTGGTGTAGTTAAGGTTTGGTACGGGCGTGGAGTGGGTGTGATCAACTCAATTCACACAGAAATGACAGAGTATTTCAATTTTAATACACAAAGCAAAACAAACACAAACTACAGAGAAAAAACAATAAACAACTAGCTTATGTTTATTCACAGAAACACTCCTTGCTAAAATGGTTTCTATAAAGAATAAAAATAAAGGAATTAAAAAATAACATTTGCATTGGATTTTCATTTTATCTCGATTTGACATTTGAATGGGTGATTTCATTGTGGCGTGACGTTTACGTAGGCCACTAGAGTTTTCAATATGGCGTGCAATGACAGGACACACCATACCTTCGCCTCTTCATATGTGTGTGTATTGTCTCATAAGAGATCATGGAAATTACACAAAGTGGCAAATGTAGCACCACGCCAGAACCACACCAAAACCCTAAGCCAGTTCTATGTGAATTGGGCCTTACATTTTTCTTAAACATATTAATAGGTAAGTGGGTACCTATATAAATATAATAAGAGGTATTCGTACTCGAACTCGAGATTTACATTTTAATCAAACTTGACATAAGGATGACAGAGAACACAAAAAAAGTGGGCCTCGTAATTCCGTCTGTCTGTCTGTCCTCAAGCTTACAGCTATGGATCGATTTGCTTCAAGCTTGGTAGGTATACAAATTGTTTTTTCGCGTAGGTACTTAATATGTCCACACGTCTTTTTATTTTTTAAGACGAAAAATAACTGTACCCTGCATACATTTTTTTGGCCAAAAATATAGGTAAATATTATTTTTCTCAAAAACCATTGACCATTGCCTCCGGGAAATACTCGACTAATCCTACCACGCCGCCAACAGCTTCTGGCCACGTTAGAATGGCAGATTATAACCAAGGCGCCCACCGCTAAGGGCGTCACAGCTCTATACCACTTCGTCCTACGTGTCAGATCCGGCAAGTACTCAGCTATCCACCTATGCCAAAATCTATCCTTTAAGGCTTGAGCAATTCTCTATTGCTTACGTAAGCAAATCGTTCCGCCCTTTTCCAATCCAGGAGTTTGAGTCGAGTTTGAGCACCCGAGAATAAAATGATTGGGTGTGAGAGTTTCATCTTCGTCATGTTGTACTGGTACGTGTGTAAGGGGTCGCGAATTTACTATGTTCTCAACTTTGGTTAGGGCACTGCGTAGCGTATCTTCCTTCGAAACTACTTCTTTTAGGATTACATAAAGTACTTTCTTAACGAATCTCACCAATCTTTCCCAATAACCTCCCGCACTAGGGTTTGGCGGACAGTTGAATCTCCACTGAATCCAATTTTGATTTTGGCTCTTTATCGGCTCCGATGAAATTAGTACCGTTGTCGCTTTGGATTCGCATAGGTACACCTCTTCTATTTATGAAGTTTCTCAGGCAGATGATGAAACCATCGGTTGAGAGATCATTGACTAGTTCCAAATGCACCGCCCTAATTGTAATTTATGTAAAGAGTGCTTTCCAGCGTTTCTCACGACGCCTTCCTGTTGTTACCAAAATAGGCCCCATTTAACCCACACCGGTAAAGGTGAATGGCCGAACAAACGGGGTAAGTCGGTCTTCAGGTAGTTGACCCATTTGGGGTACCGACGGCTTCGCTTGATAGTTTTTACAATGCTGACATGTCCTTGACGTCATCTTCAATCTTCACCAGATTTCGAAAACATGGTATCCAGAATTTACGACGAACTTCGCAGAGAATGGTCTCATGGTTTTGATTATGAAAGGTTTCATGTAGGTCCTTAACGATGAGTCTTGAAAACCAGTAGTTTTTCGGCAGAATAATGGGTCTTCTCGATTTCACAGGGATACATTTGGCTGAATCAATACAACATGACACTCGAATAACTCCATCTTCGTCCAAACATGGTGTTAGGCTGTACAAATGGCTTGACTTGTTGATTTGTCTTCCTCCCTGGAGATTTTTATATTCATCCCAGTAACATTGCTTCTGAAGCATACGACATAGAATAACTTCGGCGTATTCGATTTCCTTTACACTAAGTATTTTGTACTTTGAACGTTCGGTAGGCTTACGCATGGCACGAAGCATCTAGGCCACGACTCGTTTAAGCTTTAAGGAGTCCAAAAATTTAGTAAAATCAATATCAGGGCTACTCACGTGAAAACATTAAAGTCCGATCTGAATGCTGATCGAAGTTCTTCCTCTAACACTTTGCTGTAATGGGTTTCAACTTCTAGATCATTCTGTGGCCAGTTTAATACGTCTTCTAGTAGGAATGCTGGCCCAGAAACCCATTTTCCACCGGATTTATAACTCGATAGATATTTGGAGCGAGTTGCAGCGTCTGCAGTATTAAGCCGTGTTGGAATCCAACGCCATTCACTAGCGTCTGAAAGTTCTAAAATTTCGGCAATCCGGTGGCCCACAAATAGATATATTTCATTAGGTAATCGGTCCTCCCAATTAAGCTTCAATTTCCACAATGACTGCATCATCAACTTCGCAAGGATCGTCTAATCTGCCAATAGTACAAAGAGATCAAATATGGACATAATAATACTGAGGAACTCCTTTTTTGTCGGACATCGTTCTCCTTGAAGAAATCCGGGCTGTTCTGTCGAAAATTTAGGCGAAAAATAAAGATGTCCTCAGTTGGTATCCAGTGCATTCCGAGTATCTTTTCTGATTTGTTAGCTATGTCCATGTTGGCAATTGATATCTCGTGCCCTTTACCAAATCGTAGACCGGCCAGTAGTCTAGAACAGTTTGACGAGAATTTTCGAAGTTCGAATCCACCAGCTTTATAAATCCTGATGACGTCATTAGTGAGGTAAAGTGCTTCCTCTTCAATCGTGAAGCTACAAACAAAATACTCCACATAATGATTCTCGCACTTGATCGGCAACTTTAAGGCCTCTGGTAGGCACAAGATCTGCAAGTACAAGGCCCTTGGTGGCACTAAATCGTCAGGTTTAAGGCCTCTGGTAGGCACAAGATCTGCAAGTACAAGTCCCTTGGTAGCACTAGATCGGCAGGTTTAAGGCCTCTGGTAGGCACAAGATCTGCAAGTACGAGGCCCTAGGCGCCACCAGATCGGCAGGTTTAAGGCCTCTGGTAGGCACAAAATCTGCAAGTATATGGCCCTTGGTGGCACTAGATCGGCAGGTTTAAGGCCTCTGGTAGTCACAGCCCATGCATAAGCACCGACAGATCAGCAGGTACCAAGCCCCTGGTGGCAATTAGGACGTTAATCTTCGAACCAGAGATTTCTTACCCAAACTGGGAGGGAAAAACTGAGGGACGAAACGGCCGGTCAATTTCAGTTGCCTTGCAAGTTCAATTCTAGCTCGTCAGCTTGAATCGTAGCAAACAAGTGATTTTTCTTCACACAAGCTAGTTCTCTTATCATGGTTTTTGTTACGACGCAATGTGAACTATATAGATGACGAATGAATTCTCCTCAGCTGTGACGTCACCCGTTGATAGTGACTGTGCATTACGTTTGTCGAAGTGTAAAATGCCATCTATCACTGGTGATTTGTTGTGCGGCGGCTACTGTCGGTGCGGCGGTTGTCGTTGGTGAGGTGTCTATTGTCGGTGTAGCGGCTGCTGCATCTGAGCTTACTGCGGCTTCGTGGTCGGAAATTATTTTATTAATGATAAATTGGCTTGTAGCATGTAACACTTCGTTACAGTAAGTAAGTACGAAGTCCATTTCTTCCCCTTTTTTTATCCGAAGAAAAATAACCTCAGTTTATATAACTATGCTTTATTGATAAAAAAAAATTAATAGTATAATTCATTTTTCCTTAATAACTAAATTAACAATTCACGTATTAATAAGAAAAATAATTCAATTTTATCTTTTTAAGGAACTCAAAACGCACACTTAATAAATTCTTCTTCTGGAACTCTGGTCTAGTTCTGGTTTTTATAGGGAAACACCATCCTTTTTCTTTGTTCACCGCAAATCAAAATCGACACTCATGGTTTAATTATACGGACGTCGATCCTCCCGAAAGCCCGTTGCACATGCAAATGTTGGCGTTGGTATTGCGGCTTGTACAGCGGGTGTTCTTCAATCTTGAGGCCGGCAAACGGGTATGTAGTCGTCGGTTTACGGCTCGTGTTGGTTTGATGACTCGTATTTGGTGCGGGTTCGCTTGTGCGCACGGGTATAGGGAATTGAAAGTCGGCTATCCTATTGACTTGCCAAATGTACGAGATGACGTTGGTATCGGATAGGTACTTTATTTTCCTGTAATACCTATCGGGTTTTGTGGCTTATAAATGACTTGGTGGCTCCTGTGTCGACCAAAGCCCTAACCAACTGGTCGCAAATGCCGACCGCTACAAAACACCTTGGATCCGCCCAGGAGACTGGACCTGCCTCTAATTCTGATTGTTGGCTATTTTCTGGTTCCGGGATTTCCTTTTTAGTGGAAACAGGCCGCACTGTACTCTCTTCCGAACCATAGGACGGCACGGGGTGAGTTAAATTTCCGCCCGTCTTCGGCGCTGCGTCAGCCCTGTCGGGAGTCGAATGGTGACCCTGGTCTATTATTAACATACCGCGGCTATCGCGAATTATTGCTGCACGGTGTGGGTGTCAAGAACAGTCATCGGTCAACCGACCGTCTTCGCCGCAGTACGAACAAAACATACGGTATGGACGACGACAGCGGTCTCTATTTTGCCCTCGTTGCTTGCAGTTCCAGGAATGTGTTGCCCTATCATATCGAGCAGCGGGCGGATTTAGGCGGTTGAAATTATTACGATCGTAGGATACTTGTGGTGGCGGTGGAGGGTTGGAAGAGGTCGGTCTATTCGGTACCGGTATTCTGTCAGGCCCGGCAGAAGGTCGTTGAATTGCAGGTTGACGGTTTCTGTCTTCGTTCTGGATACATTCATACTCTTCGGCCAGTTTCATAAGCTCGTCGAGGGTTTTGAAATCACGTCTTCTGATGTATAGATGATATTCTGGCCGTAAACTATCATATATCCTGTCCACATTGTCTACTAAGCTCATATGGGGGTGCATATGGATGAGGTACTGAGTAGCCTGAATGAAATCTTTCGCTTTCTCTCTAGTATCTTGTCGTCTTCGCATCATTTCATCCTCCAGTTTATGAATTAAACGGGCGGGCAAGAAGTGCTGAAGGAAAGCCTCATGGAAATTTTCCCATGTTCTTAGTCTACTGCGGCTTATGCGGAACCATTCAAATGATGTTCCGCTCAAAATCTCTGGCATAGCTCTCAACATATCGGTTGGTCGGATATCGTAGCAACTTGTCAACTCTTCGATTCGTTCCATGAACTCTAATGCATTACCTGATGAGTCAAATTTCAATCCCCATTTTTTAACCGTATTCATAACCTCTGCCTCATGGCTGAGCGTAAGCCTTGCAGCTGGCTTACTTGTAAACTGCGTCTCGTGATGTGTTTGGAGGTGACTGGCTTCTGGCTCAGAAGTAAATATGGGTTGTGATCCAGGAGACTTTTCTATGGTTTGGCTTCCGCTTTTTATGTTTGTAATCGAGCGTGTAATTGGTGGCACTTGGAAAAATATTTCTGTATATTTTTCTCCACTTCTGGTGGTTCCTGGTATTGTGTCGTCCTCCTTATTCTCCCTTTCAATCGTAGCCCTTTCGATTTCTGCACATAAGTTTTGTGTAGATTTCGTCTGTCACTGAGACTTTACGTAAGTTCTTAGACATGTTCTTAAGACAGTGATAGATCCTTCAGCATCAATCCCTAATTGACTCATGCGATCTACTAGCTCCTGCTTCCTTAGGAGGTATATTGCTCCTAAACTCGCGAAAACTCGGGTTTCAAAAAAAATACAATGCCTTTTAGGCATTTACAAAGATCAGCAGGTATGCCCCTGGTGGCACTAGATCGGCAGGGTAAGCACAAGATCTGCAAGTACTAGGCCCTTGGTAACACTAGATTGGCAGGCTTAAGGCATCTGGTGGGCACAAGATCTGCAAGTACACGGCCCTTGGTGGCAGCAGATCGGCAGCTTTAAGGCCTTTGGTAGTCACACCGACAGATCAGCAGGCACCAAAGCCCCTGGTGGTAATTAGGACGTTAATCTTCGAATCAGAGATTTCTTACCCAGGGAAAAACTGAGGGACGAAATGGCTGGTCAATTTCAGTTGCCTTGCAAGTTCAATTCTAGCTCGTCAGCTTGAATCGTAGGAAACAAGTGATTTTTCTTCACACAAGCTAGTCCTCTTATATTGTTTTCTTGTTACGACGCAATGTGAACTATATAGATGACGAATGTAAATGACGAATGAATTCTCCTCAGCTATGACGTCACCCGTTGATAGTGAATTATGTTTGTCGAAGTGTAAAATGCCATCTCTCACTGATGATTTGTTTTGCGGCGGCAGATATTGTTGCGGCGGCTACCGTCGGTGCGGTGGTTGTCGATGTTGAGGTGTCTATTGTCGGTGTAGCGGCTGGTGCGGTTACTGCGGCATCGTGGTCGAAAATTATTTTATTAATGATAAACTGGTTTGTAGCATGTATGCTGCGTTGCAACATCTTGAAACTATGTGTAGCGGGCCTAGGCAGCAAAACAAATTTGTTTTTCTTTAACAAATTTCCAACGATCACTTACCACCTTTTTGTGAAAGTCTGTGCACTGGGATAAATTGTGTGATTGAGCACATAATACGAATACCTGGCTTTTCTTGTTTGTAATAGCAATTTTATTTGGCTTTTCCTTCGCATGAAAAATAGTGTTCCTCTCTTGGCGGGTATTCTTTGCCAAATGTCCAGCAACTGGTTGACGCGATAGGTGTATGATATTGGCAAACTTGGCATACTTCTTTAACCAGTGACAAAAATTTCGCATACTAGGGTACGGTTGGATTGCATCGGAATACTGCACCCATTCCAATTGTTTAAACAGCAGCAACATTGAGACCAGTCCTTCTAATAGCATTGGATTTGCTAGGTGTCGTTCACTGTCCAGTGACTCCAACAATGTACAGAGATTTTGTACTTTCGTTGCAAACGGCATCACCATGTCCAGTCGGTTATCTGGAATAATTGGCCATGATTGAACCTTGTCCATTTGGCTTCTAATTAAACGCTTAGGACGTCCAAAGATAACCGCTGGCACACATCTCGGGTGGATTAATATAGTTTCCACAGCCCTTTTTGCTTCATCCTTAAGGCTTTTTGCAAACGAAGCATGTTCTTCAATTGGGTATATCCAAATACATTTGTTGATTCATTGACGGCGTGTGCATAGTATTATGATGTGGCTCCGGCCATGAATGGTTACCATAATAGATGTTCGTTGATTGTTGCATTAAATTGGAGTACGACACGTTTGGCTGTGGCTGAACTGGGATATACGATGTGCTAGGTTGAGGCTGAACTTGTACTTGTTGGTTGTTTGTCTCGTTCGTAGAAGAAATCGGTAGATACTGGCCTCTATCTCTCAGTTGTGACATGATATTAGATATTTGATTTTGCATTACCTCTAATTGTTTTGAAAGCAATGCATTATTGTTGACCAACAGACTTTCATCAGGGCGATCTCCAACTAAGCTTACCATTTTCCGAGCAGACGGCTGATGGCTACTTACTGCTATACCCAACGTGCTATCGTTTGAAACGTCCATTGCAATACTTGGCATAGTATGAGTAATCGGCTGATTGTTACTCATAACCACACCCGACAAAGCGATCGAGGGTTCTGTTGCTGAACTTCGCATTCTCGAAGTAGGCGGTATGTTGCTACTCGCCACAGCGCTAGTTAAGTCGTAGTCTTTTAGTTAAGGAGGTAGAACTCCTTTAATGGACCTGCTACTAATCCTAGTATCTCCCTCCATAAAAACTTTATTTGCGTTGTCTAGCTGTGGAACATTTTCTTGGCTGGCGGACTGTTTACTGTTAGATAACAAGTTAGTGGGCTTTGACGAACATGGCGGCGAATGAAGCATGGTTATTTTGAACAATATATTTAATTTTGGCATATAATATATACTGTACTCTGGCTATTTTATTACGATTTTGATATAATTATAAAATATAATATGTATAATTACTTACTCTTTACTCGGTTGATCTTTATTGGCGGATCTTTATTGATGGCGGAACTGTGGTGACCTTACCCAAGACATTGATTGTGGCAAGATGTGGGCTTTGACGTTCGAAATGGTGTGGCGGCTCTAGTAATCGGCATTGATGTTTACAATATGGTGATCCTGCTGTTTGTATTGTAACGGCGGCGGCAACTACTATCGGCAAGTTTATTCACGAAGAGTCGGTGACTATATGGAAAGGGCAGTAGTTGCTATGGCGGCGGTGGCAATTGCAATCGTTATAAATAATCGCCTAGTAAAGGCTATAACTACGGCAAGTAGTGGTTGCTACGGTTGTGGCAACGGCAATCGGTGGCGATTACTGTCGTACTAGGGCAGTGACTACGGCAATAGTAGTTGTTGCTATGGCGGTGGCAACGGCAGTCGGTAACAGTTGTTGCCTAAATGTGGCTATAACTGCGGCAGATGTAGTTAGTTTCAGCGGCAGTGGCAATAATAATTGTCTAAGAATATATACTACGGCAATTGTAGTGGCAACAATCGGCAAATATGATCGCCTAATGTGGCTATGACTACGGTAGTTGTAGTCAGTTGCAGCGGCAGTGGCGACGGCGATAATAGTTACCTAAAAAACTAAATATCTACGGCAATTGTAGTGCGGCAATCGGCAATAATGATCGCCTAAATGTGGCTATGGCTACGGCTGTAGTAGCTAATTGTTGCAACGGCAGTGGCAACTGCAATTGGCAAATATGATTGCTTAATTAAGGCTATAACCACGGCAATGGGCGATCGTGTTGTTGCTTCGACCGTGGCAACAGTAATAGCAATAGGCCACGATAATTGCCTAAGAGAGGGCTATGTCTGGGGAAGTGAGTGGTGTTAAAAAGAAAGTCATTGATGCTTGTCCAATGGCTAACTCACGTTTTAAATTTAGTTTTATCCCGATCACTTAAAAATATATCGGAATTAAATACTATTGTCCGTTATTTTTTTAACAAATCAACTAAATGTTCAAAACTTTAAAAACAAATACCGACGAAAGCCTGGGTTATCGGAAACTCGCTGGTACTGGCATTCGCGGATAATAAACGCCATTTATTTAAATCCATTTTAGAAAGCATAAGCGATTGCGCGGAAACACCACAAAAACGAGGATTGCTCGAGATTGATTCCAAAACATGTTATAAACGTCGTTTTTAAGAAATAAAAGACAATATTATATCCCAAATAAATACAAGATATAAAACTTACACGAATTTATTTTTTTAGATTTACTTAATAAATCAAAATATGATAATTTCGAAGTATGCAATCAAAATTAAAAAATATATTCTTTAATAAATTTTTGCCCTGTGTGTTTGATTTTACAGCTTTAAAAAATCAACTCAAAGTTTTGTATAAAACTTCCTCTCTTCGACAACTTGACGTTTTAAAACTTCATAACCATTTCGAAAACGAAATATTACGTGATACATTCCCGCAAATTTTTAACTTAACAATAAATTTATTTAAGAGATTGTATTTGCATCCGCCAAGAAGTTTTCTTTCGAAACCGCTTTTATTATGCATTAAACTCATTGTTACATTTAACTTAAATACTTTAGGTATAACAAATTTGGTTTAAATTGCTGAACCTTATGGTTTCATACTAACTTATGCATTGAACGAAATAATTTCAAGTAAACCTCCGAAATTTAATTTTTTGGTTACTAATTTTTCTTCGACCTACCTTTTAAAATTATTTACGCCTCGCCACTGATACATACCGACCTATATCTTTCACTTTCACTACTAACAGCGTCGATGTTTAGCTTCATTAAAGTTGTAATCTACAAGAGCAAGTTCGTACGATCCAGCATTTGATTTTAATCTGTTCATGTACATTTTTATCTTAATGTCAATTCTTATTCCACCACCGTCTTCGATGGTTTAGCGAAGAACTAAGTTTGTAAATGTGAAATATCAGAAATTCTGTTGTATTATTAGCATTTTGCACACACCATATGGAATAAGTCCTAAACCTTTATTAATTTAGGTGTATAACTTCCTTATTCATTCCTGTTTTTTTTTTAATATACTGCATTTTAATAATATGTTTTTTTAAGTATTTCTTATTTTAAAGTTTTAATACCTACCTATACTTAACAACCTTAAATATGTTAAAAAAACATAAAATAATTTAACATAACAGCAAAGCACTTAGAGTTGATAATAGCTGTAACATGATACATGACTTAGTTTCTAGGACATACATCACCCACATGCAACCTATTTAAATAAAAAATAAAATTCATTCAAAAATTAATTTTAATTAGAAAAAAAACGTATTCAAAATTTTGATATGCATAATTAGTTTGGCTACCTAGATCTTCTCAGATATAAAATTTGAGAGAAATCCAATGTACACCGTTACCGAAAAACCAAAAAAATTAAAAAACCGTTATATGAAATGTGTGGTTAATAGACTTTTCCAATATACTTGGTTGTTACTAAATGATAGCTAACAAAAAATTCTCAAACATTTTTATCGGAATCGTTGGAGCCGTTTTCTAGAAAAATAAGATTTTCCTTAACGGTTGTATGGCAGGTACCTACCTTTATTTTTAGGCTTAAAAATAAAATTTAAATTTCCCCCCTGAGGAATGCCAAACAAATCCCACGTACCAAATTTGAAGGTAATCGCTTAAGCCGCTTAGGCTACAGCTCGTTATACATACAGACGGACAGACTGACAGACAGACATTTTTAGTCGATCACTTTTATAGGCTTCTCTATGTTCGTAATATCATGTTTGATTGTTAAAATTTTGTTTTGTTTTTTTTACGAATGCATAACTTGACTAGTACCTATCTATAATCGTAAGTAAGAATAGTTAGGTATGTATGTAAGTACATCTGTCTTATACATTATAAATGTTAATTTACCTACCTACGATTGTTTTTAGCGCAACTGAGCCGCTTTGGGTGAAGTACCTACCATATATCAGAAGACATAATCTCTAAAAACCTAAATAAAATAATACCTAGGTACTTAAAATTTGTTAGAATAATTCCTTTTTTTCACCAAATCCAAATCATAAAATAACTAAAATCCAAACGATTGTATGTACGTACACATCCAAACTACCCCAACAATTCAGTACCAAACTTATAATACAAATGTATCATCGGCTTCCCAGTTTTTTGCAAATTAAATTTCGGGTGTGAGTTTAAGTGTAACGTTAAATCAACATTTCTCAAGTGGGCATCAGAACTTTGCAAGCAAATAAAGAGGATCAAGTGCGCACCAAATTTGGTAAAGAGGAGATCCACGGCCACCTCATCAAAGCTGCCAGCTGGGGTGAAGACGTCGGATATAGACGAGACGTCAGAGGCAGCAAGTCAAACCAAACTAGACACGTCACCCGAAGAGGGTATTGTGTACATGTCTGAGGAATGAGAAGGGCACTTCACGACGGGCGATATTACTGCCTTCGTGCACCTCTCCACATCAGAGGCGTCATCTGGGGAGGACGACAACGAGGAACAAAGAATGGTCGTTCAAATTGAAGCAATGGAGGCAGAAATCCAAAGTTTCAAAAGACAACAGGATCTTATAGTTCTTGCCGTTAAGGTCAAGCAAGAAGCGCGCCGAGCGAAAGAACTGAAAGATATCGAGGAACAACAACAACAACAACAAAAAGAACTATTACAAAAACAACAGCCACAGCAGCAGCCAAAAAACAACGGTAAAAACAGCAGCAACAGCAGCAGACACAAGTCCAGAGACAACCGCAACATAAACAGCAGCAGCAGAATCAAAAGCAGCAGAATCAACAGCAGCAGAAAAGTCAGTCTCAACAGCAGCTGCCACAGCTGCCGAGTACGAAAAAAAAGGAAGATATTACTTGCATATGAACATCCGTCGCAAGCCATATGGAAACAAACAGCTTGTATATAGCCTGTATCTGCAGGCTATATGGAAACAAATAGCTTGCATAAGTCCTTATACTGGCCTGCTTCTGCAAGCTTTATGAAACAATCAGCTTGTACAACCCAAATACAAAATAGTTGGCATACTCATCAATTAACAAATTAACTCTTTCCATCTATATTTTCTGGTCCAAGCAGTTGTTGTTTAATTTTTTTTGGCAATGTAATAAATTACATTTAATAAGTAAATTAGACCAAACAGAACTAAATTTGCGAAAACAAATATGGCTCCAGTTCACATTGTCTTAAACAAAGATAGAGCATAATAGTCCTCCGTGGGATACAAATTAGTTGGACTATGACGATTTAAATAGATTTTCAGTTAACCGTTGTTAAAAAAGTGGCATGCACTTGTTTTGTTGTTTATTGATCTCCGGTTTTTTTTTTTTTTTTAAATTTAACTATATGCCTGTAAGACCTAAGGTCTTTGTAAATGCAAACTGAATTGCACTGCACTAGTTAGACGAAAGAGAATGATATGAAAGAATTTTTTTGTTGGCACAGTGGATTTGATAATCAATTATTGACTGTCTCATTTTAACCCATTGGCGCCATCCAATTAAAATTTTAGGTATAGAAAAGATTGCGCATAGCGTGGGGATCGAACCCACTTGTCTAAGTTAGCAATCAAGCACTTTATCCAAAGGTGCAATTCAGCAGTATCAAAAAGAGAAAACTATGCAGGTTAATCGAAGAGCGTCCAGTAATTTGGGATTTGGGAAGTAAATCCCACTGTTACACCCAGGAAGTGTATTCCAATTGGCGATACATAGCCCACGATATGGACAAAACTGGTTTGTTAAAATTGTTTTGAATAGCATACAATTATTAACAGATTTGATTTTCCAGTGGAGGATTGCAAGACAGCGTGGAAATCGCTCCGAGGCATTCTGCGATACCACACACCCGGTAAAAAAAAAAGTTGAAGTCAGGTAGTGCTGGCATTTCTGAGTATTCCGAAGAATATTTCTCGGAGGATAGCACCATTGACTGGGAGTTTTCTGACTGCCTTGTCTTCCTGAGACCACTTTCGGAGAAGCGAACGTAACTGCTTAACTAATTAAAAATTGAAAGAAAATCTGATGTCCTTACTCAACAAGAGGCGGAAACTCCTACAACAAACTACAGCTTTGTGAGTATAATTGAACATTTATTAATTATATATTTATACAATGTTTTTTATATCAAGTCAATTTGGATAGACTCCTCAAAGAACTTCCACTGAAAATTAGGGAAAACATTGGAAATAGTTTCCAAAATCAGGCAATTATGGAGATTTGAGCACCATAATGTCTTCTATTTACTAAACAAAAACCGCCAATGTATACCGCTTTCCGCACAACTTGCATACATTTTCAAAACTAATTCCACCACTTTCCGGTTGTTTTCTGTTTACACAGGTAGGAGAGATTTTCAGTGCAGCCAGACAGGCATTCAATCGCGTAGGAGAGCTCAACATGCAACTGCACATCCCAGTTCAGATTCACCATCAGGGTAAGTTTGATTTTGCAGTTTATAATTTAAGCAATAACTCATTAACGGTTAACAAGCTTAAGCTTAGGAGCAAACGGGCAGATGAAGAAATCGAAATGTTGCACTGAATTATAAGCCTCTTGTCGGAAGATTTGAGCAAAATATGTTTTGCCGTAGAAGCTTATTTGAATTATAAGTTTCTTTCGAACCGAATAAGAACTTTGTCTGAATAAATACAACTTATTTATATAATAATTATTGCTCGAAGAATTACAGCCAAAAAGAAATGTTGGTAGAATATGACAAGTGCGTTTTTGAACAGAAAACGAAATATATTATATCGATTCTGAATACGACATACAAAATTCTTTTATTGCTAGCTGAGCAAAAGCTTAAATTAAACAGATACTATATTTAGTGAAGTCAAAACTGAAAGCTAATATTTATGGCGAGAATGTAAACGTTTTGTGGAAATATTTACATAAACACAATTAGCTAGGCAATGACATTGCAAAATAAATAATTGATATTTTGTTTGTTTATTTTGTTTACCTTTTTTCTCTTTAAGATATTTTTTCATAGATGCGTACATGAGTTGCGGAGCTAGCTAATGAAATACGTTACATTATTTGTTTCGGACGACAACGACATGGACATTCGATATACTCTTTTATTGTTTCAACGTCGACGGGCAGGTCGGTGTTGTTACTGGCATCGTACATAGGATATGGTTCTAAAATGGGATGAAATCGATAAAGAAAATATAGTCAATATGTATACTGTTACGCTGATAAATAAACGAAACCCTTTTTTAAATAACAAGTTCGATTATTTCTTTATTCTTCTAAATTAACAGATACAAAAAAAAAAAAAAAAAAAGGAAAAAATCTACTCAATCAATATGTGTCCAACCTTCTTCTGACCACGTTCTTTTTTCTTCTTCTCTTTTTTTTTCTTCTCTTTAACCTGTCCTTTCGGTTGATATCAGCTTGACGAAATCCATAATTTTTACACAGGCCTTAGATGCGACCGATAATTGTTACACAGCTCCCTCCTTTGAAGATAGACTGTCCTCAGTCGTGAAAACTCTCAAGGTCTTTTTTTTTTTTTTTTTTTTGTTTTTGAATTCTGCGCCAAAAAGAATCCTATTCGGAAAGCTGACATAGTGCCAACCGATCTCGATGAACTACCAATGACTTATTTGCTCCCTGCTTTATAATGCGATAGAGTACATCGCCCAACTTTGCCAAGACATTGTATGGCCCTTGCCAGTCACTTTGCAATTTGGGGCAAACACCTTTTTTCTTCTTCGGAGCATATAACCAAACTTTATCCCCATTATTAAATGGAACAGCTCTGGCATTCAGATCGTATCGGTCCTTCATTCTTCGACTATACTCCAATAGCTGTTTTCGATTGAAAGAATAGGCGGTTTCCAACCGCGAGGCTAAGTCTTCTACATATTTCGAAGTTGCAGTAGGCCTGCTGGGAGGAGGACCGGTAAATAGTTCCGTGGGTAAACGCAGCTCACGCCCGAACGTTAAGAATGCTGGTGTTTGTTTCGTTGCTTCGTGCACAGCAGTTCGATAAGCTAGAAGCAGAAACGGAATATGGGTATCCCAGTCCCTTTGGTGTTTAGCTGTATATTTAGCAAGATAACTGAGGAGCGTCCGATTAAACCGCTCTACCATGCCATCGGACTGTGGATGTAATGCCGTAGTACGTGTCTTGTCAATACCCATAAATTGCAGTGTGTGCTTAAAAACTTCGGACTCAAAATTTCTCCCTTGGTCCGAGTGTAGCTGTAGAGGAACGCCAAATCGCGAGAAGACGTTGACAGCAAGGGCTTCTGCAACAGTCTCTGCAGTCTGATTTGGGAGAGGTAAAGCCTCAGGCCACTTTGTAAAGTAGTCGCAGAAAACTAAAACATATTTGTTACCTTGGGTGGTGACGGGCAAAGGTCCCAAAATGTCGATTGCGACGCGCTCAAATGGGGCGCCTACATGCACAGGCTGTAATCGTGCGCGACTTCTGGTTGCGGGCCTCCTCCTTTGTTGGCAAGCTACACAAGTTTTACAATGTTTTTCTACATGGTTCGAGCATCCTACCCAATAATACCGCTTTTTAGTCTTCTCTAATGTTTTCTTCACGCCGAAGTGTCCACCAGTGGGACTGTCGTGCATCGCTTTCATAATATCAGCCTGTAAAGAAATTGGAACCAAGACCTGATAAAAATCGCCGTTAGAGCTAGTTACCTTTCTACACAATACTCCATCTTTATATTCGAGAGCGTCAAACATGCCCCAATAAGCTTTAACTATTGGATTCAAAGCCCGGACTTCATCTGTTGTTGGTCGCCGTTGCTCTTCCATCCATTGCAGCACCATCATCACCATCATTTTTTTGTTTGTCGACTATATCCATTGACAACATCGTTGTGCGAACTATGGCTAACTGTTTTTCTTCTAATCGAGAGCAATATGGACAGTCCATCAGTTCACAGGGCCGACGAGACAGAGCGTCAGCATTTTGGTGATTTTTCCCTGGGCGGTGCTAGATCGTAAAATCAAATTGCTGCAGACGTTCTATCCACCGCGCCATCTGCCCCTCTGGATCGCGAAAATTTATCAGCCAACGTAATGAGCTGTGGTCCGTGCGCAAGAGAAAATGCTTTCCTAGTAAATACGGCTGGAAATGAGTGACAGCTTTGACAATAGCTAAAAGCTCTTTTCGAGTAACACAATAGTTTCTTTCTGGCCGGCTAAAAGTCTTACTGTGATACTCGATTACTTTTTCCGCTCCCCCTTGAAGTTGTGATAAAACAGATCCACATGCATGTTGGCTTGCATCTGTGTCGAGGATAAATAGATCGTTTTCATTCGGCTGGGCAAGAACAGGTGCTGTGGTAAGTTTTTGTTTAAGAGTACTAAAAGCACTGTCGCAGGTTGCTGTCCAAGTGAATTGCTTTCCTTTCTCGGTTAACGCCGTCAAAGGTTTAGCAATGGTCGAAAAGTCACTTATGAACCGGCGATAGTAAGCACATATTCCCAAAAATGATTGAACCTCTGTCTTGCTTTTAGGTGTGGGCCAGTTTTGAACAGCTGAAATTTTTTCAGGGTCAGCTGAAATTCCAGAACCAGAAACAATATGTCCTAAAAAACGGACTTCTCTTTTACCGAGACAACACTTTTTGGCGGAAAGTTGAAGGCCTGCTTGTTGTAGCCTCTGAAATACGGAATCTAAGTTTTGCAGCAATTCGGCAAAAGACTTGCCGTGGACGATGATATCGTCTAGATAAACAAGACAAATCGTGTACGGGAGACCTCGAAGTGTAACGTCCATGAGGCGCTGGAAAGTTGCGGGCGCATTGGTAAGTCCAAAAGGCATGACATTAAATTCAAAAAGGCCAGTTCCGATGGAAAACGCAGTTTTTTCTTTGTCGCCAGCTGCCATCTCCACTTGCCAATAGCCTGATTGAAGGTCTAGAGTAGCAAACCATGATGATCCTCCGAGGGCGTCCAGTGTTAGGTCGATGCGTGGCAAGGGATAGGAGTCTTTCTTCGTCGCATTGTGAAGCTTTCGATAGTCCACGCAAAACCTCAACGACCCGTCTTTCTCCCGTACAAGAACAACGGGGGAACACCATGGACTGGTTGATGGCTCCACAACTCTCTGCGACTTCATTTCGTCTAATATGGACTCAGCTTCTGCGCGTCGTGCGATTGTCAATTTCCTGGGCGCTTGCTTGATCGGACTTGTAGCGCCGGTGTTGATGTGGTGCTGAATACGGAAAGTGCACTTAGTGAGGTTAGCATCTGCAAACACAGAACGGTTACGGAAAACTAATCCTTCCAATTCTGTTTGTTCTTCATGAGTGAGATTGGTAGCACTTCTTTTTAACATTTCTCGTATAGCAGGTGAGAGATCGGCTGTAGATGAATCAGCTGTAAACCGTCCACATCTAAACATCTCTGGTTTTGATTCAATTTGAGCAAGTGTAGTGTTCCTTGGAATCCAGGTATCTTTTTCAGATATGTTAGTGACACAAACACGAACCGCTCCCTGTTGAACACGGCACACAGAACATGGAATCTCAATCCCTTTCGATGCGTTAACTGCTGTGATGAGTACAGTTTCTTCATCGGGTTCAGAAGTCATCAGAGTGATCCAACAATCTGATAAAGGAGAAATTCGAACATCACAGGCATTAGAAGCAAAGACATAATGAGTGTTTGTCTGGTTTAAATAAATTGTCTCATCACCAACCTGCAATGTGTTATTTTTTAAATTTATTTCACAGGAATACCGACGCAGAAAGTCCATCCCTAGGATGCAATCATCGAAGATTGAGGCAACGTACATGGAATGTTGGCTGGAAAATTGTCCTATCTGCACTCGTACATCAACAATCCCTTCTACTGGTGCAGTGTCACCAGTGACAGTTTGAATGGTTGCATGTGAAATTTTTATCACCGGGCGGGTAACCAACTTTTGAATTACACGAGGGTGTAGGATTGTTTGCGTAGCACCTGTGTCCAGTATAGCTAGGCAGCTAACCTCATTGATTTTAATACGGGCAACAAGATTACTTTGGCGATTTGAATAGCGGATTGATACTACATGTGGAGTAGAGGCGCTGGTTTTGTCCACTAATTCTGCCTCTGAAGAAATAGTGGGTCGACATTTCCCGATTGATAAGGTTCAACAGCGGGGTTTTCTGATACTCGAGTAACTACCAAACTGGATGGAGCTATGTCTACAGGTTTTTTAAGGTTAATGGCACGAGGGCCAATTCGTGCTTCTTCTACATCAAACAAAATTGGTTCTCCCTCTTGACGGAGCTTAGGATTTTTGCGAAGCTCACTACGTGGTACATAAACTACCTCATTGTTGTCGTTTCTTCGAACAAACCCATAACCAGTCGGATGAATGAATTTAATTTTCCCTTTCACTCCTGACTCTATAATTGTTGGCTTTGTTGACTTTTCATCAATACTGGAAGTTCTGGTTTGATTTTTTACTGTCGGAGCTCTTGGTGTTATTCGCGGCAACTTTTGCAAGTTCACTAGCAGTTCAGTAGCGAAATCATCAGTATCGGAAATTACAACCTCTGCAACTCGAATTTGTCTGCGACTTAGTCGAGTGGCTGCACGGCTAGCTTCCAATCGAACGGCGGAGGATAAAGCCTTTTCAAGCGAATCGGGAGCTGTATCTCTCACTCTTTGCTGCAATTCTGTATCAAAAATTCCATCTATGAACTGTGCTAAAGCAATTCGATCTTTCGCTTGTTCAGGGCAGTCTGGGAATGCGAGATATACAAGGCGCTGAACGTCAGTTGCCAGCTCATTTAGGGATTCTTTTGGTTTCTGTACCCGTCCGCGTAGCTCAGAATGAGCAGTCGATTGCTCATATTCGTTACCAAATCGCTGGCTTAAGCTCATATCCAGGCGAGAAAAATCATCTCGGATATGTGGTTGGAGTGTATCGAAGTAAGCCAACGCAGTTCCTCGTAGATAGGCGGCAAGGTAAAGCGCTTTTAACTTGATTGTCCAACAGTTCACCCTCGCAACCGCATCAAAATGAAGACGATATGAGCGCCAAGGCGTTTTTCCATCAAACTCACGTGGAGTTATTTTAAGGTGCTGTGGTGTTCCCAGCATTGTGGTCGTGGTTTGTATGCATTGTTGCTGAGAATGAGCCATAGGGACATTACTTAGCGTATTGACTGATGGCAACGTGGTTAATGGGCGTCCATCAGCTGAGGTCTCATTGCTTATCAAATTTTGTGGCACAAAATTAGAACTTGCCGAACAAAATGTTCGCCTATTCGACGACTGCAAATTTTTATCTGGAACATTCGTAGAACTGGCCGCTGGTACTCCGTTAATAATGGAATGTCGAGCTGTACCATAGTTATTACATTCCGCATGTGTGAGGGCTCGCCCAGTGTTACCTATGGGAGTAGAATGATTAGACAGAGGATCACTTGAGTTAGTACGAGATTCCTGTCGCGTTAATTCGACTTGTGCGACCCGTGTACTTATTTCTTCCAGCAAGGAATGAAGACCATCCACTGCGGCGGATTGATCAGCAAGTAATTTCATTTGTGCATCCATTCTTAGAAGAATTCCCTCCAATCTTTTCGCCATATCTTCATTTTCTGACATGATTGGAGCGTAGTAGATATTCGGTTAGGATATCGATCGTTATTTACCCCACATCTGACACCAATTGTTACGCTGATAAATAAACGAAACCCTTTTTTAAATAACAAGTTCAATTATTTCTTTATTCTTCTAAATTAACAGATACAAAAAAAAAAAAAAGAAAGGAAAAAATCTACTCAATCAATATGTGTCTAACCTTCTTCTGACCACGTTCTTTTTTCTTCTTCTCTTTTTTTTTTTTCTTCTCTTTAACCTGTCCTTTCGGTTGATATCAGCTTGACGAAATCCATAATTTTTACACAGGCCTTAGATGCGACCGATAATTGTTACAATACCTACAAATTGAACCTTTTACAAAAAAAAAGAATTGCAAGGATTTACTGCAAGTCAATAAACATTTGTTTGTTTGCTAGGTGCAGTTTAAGGCTAATCAAAACTGGCACGTCTTTGTATTTGGCTCTTCATCTTCGTCTTTATCAGATGATTGTATTGGATACATATTAAAGTTGATTCGATATATTGATTTCCACGTAAGGCAATTGCAAAATAAAGTGTTTGAACTGCTGCGAAAGTAACATGGGTGGTTAAAAATATTTTTTTTTTTAATTTAAAGTATATCGTTTGACCATTGTTGGGTTGTTTTTGGTGATGTTGAAGGTAGGTGTAGTGTAGGTGGATATTCAAAGTCTGGTTACCTTGCCATCATTTTGTATGTGTGATAACTATTGAGGAAGTGGTTCTAGAAATAGATAAACAATTGTTCTTCCAGGAAGTAGGGGAAATGCCGACGTGATAACAATTTGGCAGATATGTTCTTCCTCCCATTAACAAAACCCCATTTTTGTCGTAGTAGTCCCAATATTTAGGAGGGGCAATATGCAACTTTATTTGTTCTTATTAAGAAGTTATGCAAATAGCAACAAGCAGATGGGATTTTTTTAGCTCTGTCTCAATTACAAAACATAGTCCTTGCCAAGAACAAAGTTTAGAGCATACAAGGCCAAAACTGTTTTCTACACAACGCCTCGCTCTACTTGTATGATAGTTGGCTACTCGTTAATCATCATCCAATTGTTTTGGCCTTCTGGGAACATAGGGTTTGATAATGCGTTTGCTAAGCGGAAACGCGTCATCAACAACAAAACACTGAGGAAGTTTCACGCTTCCGACATCCGAATCTGGTTGAAGATCCAGTTGGTCTTTAAGAATTTTTTTACTAACGTCAGTTGATGCCAGAACGTTTGCATCTCCTTCAGAACCATATGCTCCAACGTCTATATATATACATTTGCAATTACCATCTGATATTGCCATTAGCACTATACTGTGGAATCCCTTTAAATTTACATAAAGAGTAAGTAAAAGTTAATACATTCAAATATATCGATACAAATTAGCGTTCATACTTTTTAATTATAAAATAGGATTCCCGCATTTGCCGGGCACTCAATTGCAATATGCTTCCCGTCAATTGCTCCTACACAGTTTGGTAGATTCCAGAAAGCGTTGAACTCATAGGAAATCTTTAAAAACTCCGTATTATTGAGAAAGAGAATCTTATGCTCAGTGCCTTACAAATAGCAACACAGACTTCATATAATATGATGCCGAAATGTTGTTTGCTCATTCGATAAACAGCGCCAACATGCCTTTGGATCGTTCCACTTGCCAGATATCTAAATAGATAAAATATTGTAAATTATTTGATTTTCTTTAATATTTGAACTGTTACGTTCTCCATAGTTACCGCAAGCTTCTCTGGAGGCTATATTTTATCGGATGGCCTTGTGTTTTTTTTGGGCGTATAAATGGTTGTACCAAATTTAAAAATAGCTGCGAAAGATTCAACTGGCATGTGGAAGTTTTCTTTGAAAACACTACCATTCTTAAATTTTGCTCGCTATTCGCAAGATTTTGTAGAGAATAAACTTGTAGAGATAAAATTTTATTTTTCCCGATCTGCGTACTAGGCTTAAGCTAACAAAATTGTTAGCAAATATTTTCTACTTGGTGTTTGATATCTTTTTCGGCCATTTTGTCTTTTAATTGATTTTCTAACTTCTTTATTATCAACTCGAAGAAAACACATAGTGAAGGATCAATTTTACTATTTTCTTATGATGAGAAGGGATTAAATTTGCACGTTTCACTCACAATTTTACCCTTGCTACGAACTAAAATAATCATTTTTAAATGTATGAGTAGTTTTTTTATAAATAGAAAAAAAAAACAAACAAATGTTGTCAGTTGTCACACACCAAAACTTCAAGTGTCAAAAAGCTACATCCTGTCCTCCGCTAGTGCCGGGTTAGCGCTGGGATCGCTTATATCTAGGTGGAGTCGCCGTGAATTTTCAACTAGCAGTCCATATATAGTGGGCATTCACGATCTGGTCTACCAAGTGTTGTAAAATTTTAAAATTGTATTTTTTTACAACAGACGGTGAACACCCCTTTACTAATTCGTAGCATAACACTGAAGCAAATGTCAAAATCTGTTTCACATTTGTTCTGAAGAAGGAATAAGTTTGTGTTAAAAAAATTTTACACCCTTGTATTTTTCTTTTACAATAGGGATGGGGTATTGTAAAAGCGTAAGACTTTAGGTGTGCTTCTTTGCAATCCCCGCCCGGGGAATTGGTTGAAAAAAACGACGAAGGCGCTTAGTTAAATACTTTGTAGCACTATTAATTTGCAAGATGACATTTGAAGAACAACTGCAAGAAAAAAATAAACATCACTTTTCCTCATCATCATTCTTCTAAAAATCATCGGGTTTATTTGTTTTGTGTAATTTCGATATATTTTTTGAATTTAAACTACTTTACTATTAAAATAACATAAAAAGAACCAAGTTAATTATTATTTATACAAAAAAATGTGAATCAAGTAATTTGAAAATTGAAATCAAGTATTTTGGAAATTGTTTTTAGCCGATGCGATTTCCTTTTAATTTAATTTTCACAAATACAGTGGTACATAGAATTCAACTACTTGAAAACTACCCCATTCGTCGGTCACTGGTGACATGATATTAGTGGACGACTTGGTCGGGCGTGACGCTCAGTTCCTATGTCGTTAGGAATATAGGTCTGAACCAACCCATACAAAATTGATAATTATCTGACATGTCAAAATGTCAGTTTTGAAGTTTCTATACATTTTATCGATAACTTAGTGCAAAAGTTCTGGTAGCCCAGTTTTTATCCTCTCCAATAGCTAAGCCCCGAGAATTCTCTGGGTTTAAGCTAAGCACCCCAGGGGATTAGTTGTTGTTGGATTTAACATGCAAATTGTTAATCCTACTCATCGTTTTTTTCGTCCAATTTCTCCGGGGCTTAGAAAAAAACACTCCTTTTGACATTCTGTATATTTTGTTGTTGTAGTGCAAAAAAATGCTACACTTTTACACTTTTACAATGATACAAGACCAGATACATCGGATCGTGAATACCCCTATAGTAAGTCAATAGGGGTATTCACGATCTGGTGTACCAAGTCTTGTAAAATTGTAAAATTTTATTTTTTTACAATAGACTGTGAACACACCTTTACTAATCTGTAGCAACACTGAAGCAAATGTCAAAATCTGTTTCACATTTGTTCTGAGAAAGGCTTAAGTTTAGGTTAAAATAATCTTACACCCTTGTATTTTTCTGTTACAATAGGTTTCGGGTCATAGAGAAAATAATTACATAGAGGCGCGACTCGTACCCCCCTTGCCTTACATCTTCGCAATTTTTTTTTGAGGTGAGTAAGAGAAAACTCTCTTAAATTACTCATTTTTTCCTACCCGTGAATACATGTGAGTGGTGGATTAAAAAACCCTTTTGCGCAAACTGACAGATAATTTTTATTGTTGTTGGTTTGTCAAAAGTCTGTCTGACATTTCTAATTACAAAACAGAATTAATAGTTTTTTCACATTTGGTAAGTTTTATTTCATATTTATTTAATTATTCTTTATTTCAATGGAAGAAATATATATAACTATAACAAAAAAATTTTTTTTATGTTTGTTTGATAAAGATTTGGCCACAATGATGGAGATCCGATTTAAAGCGTACATCCGAATGTATATCTTGGATTGTAAACTCAGAAACCAAACTCAATTGTTTCTTGTTTTCTATAATTGTTTTGTTGTTTTTTTTTTTAGTCCAGCTTTACGCAGCAAATATCCAACAAAAACTATCTGTAAAATAAAAATTTAAAAATCTGTAAATACTTAGAGAATTTGAAATCCGAATTTATGATTTTCGACTACTAATGGATGCTATGATAGATTTTTCAAGATTCGTAGTAGATTTTCGATTGCGATGGATTCTGTGATAGGGCCGATTTATTAGTTTTAAATTTCGAGTTTTCTTTAATGTAACTAAACTTTGACGCTGTTAGTATGTAGGTCCAATTACCATTAGGTAAGTTTAAAGCCGAAGTAGGTAAGTTCTTAATATAATGAATAGAATTATTGTATGTTTCAGGAAATAGTTACTAGGTACCTACCTAAAAATGTATATATAAATCTATGTTATGGATCTTAATTCTGTAAATTGGGATGGTAAAATGTACCTACATTACATACATATGTATATATATGGACCCTAGGTATGTAAATATGTAGGTACATAATAATGTATATTGAAAGTGTTGGATGGTTACGGTTATGTAGATCCATATATGCATATAAAACTTTATAACTATGATAGTTTTAATATACATAATATTCATTTGATTTTTAAAGATATATATTTATATAAATGTCAGAGAGTCTACCTAGTACATAATGTATGTAGGTTGGTACCTATTCAGTGTCTTAGATATCAAAAACTACTAACTCGATTTGCGCTTTGTACGTAATTTATTATTTTTGAAATGGAAATTAAAAGAATACTCAAATTTAATAAATAGTAAAGAAAATGAAAAAGCAGGTAATGTTTTTTATGTGAATTATATGCCCTTCGTATACATAAATATTTTGCTTATGAAAAAATTATGCTGTTGAAAAGGAAGTTATGTTCCCTAGTCATAAAACTTAAAATATGTTTATAAATTTAATTTGCTCTGGCCCGATCCAAATTCATAACTTCAAGTTTCTATTTTTCATTTTTATTTATTAGTTTTAAACTAAATTTGAATATTTTTTAATTTAGCTAAGCATTGACGCTATTATTAAGTAGGTCCAAATATGTAGGTAAGTTTTTAGTATAATGGATTGAATGGATGATTCAAGGAATAGTTACTTAGGTACCTACATACCTACAAATTTATGTTTAAATCTAGATTATAGATTTTAATTACGGAAATTAGGATGATAATTGTTTACCTACACTACATACAGATATGAATATGTAGGTATGTAAATGTGTGTACATACAATGTACATTGAAAGTGTAAGTAGGTGATAAGTAGGTAGATATATGCATATAATTTTATATGATAGGTGCAATATACATATTATTCATTTGATTTTTAATGATATATATAAAAAATGTATGAGAGCCCAAATAGTATATACTGCAAGTAGGTAGGTATTCAGTGACGTAGCTAGCAAAAACATGTGTATGTATGTAATTTAGTCATTATTATGCGTAAAATTGAAATATAATTAGGTAGAAGAAATAGATATTCATATTTATATATTGATTAAAATTTCGGGTTCGATTTTTTTAAAGTGTAAAATTTGCAGAAAGGTAATCCGTATTCTAGATCACAAACAATTGATTTTATTGATTTTTAGTAAATTTGTTATAGTAATTAATTTTTTTATAACATAACTTATAATAATAAAATATACTAGCAATCCATTAAACAAATAAAACTTAACTTATTATACTTACTATGAATTCTTTTCATTTTTCGTCGTTGAGTAGTTCTACCTCTTCGTTGGTTGATAAATATTTGCCTCCCAGTGGCTATATAGACTTGTGAAGCCACAACTTTCAGAGCGTTCATAACAGCTTCGGTGGCTTTCCGTCTTCCCAAGCAAACAAAGCCCAGTATTGATGAAGGTGGAACGATTCGATCCAGCGTAAAGAAATTCTTAGTCACATAATTGTCCCAAAACGCATGGAGCAATTGTTGTTCAATTTAATCAGAAAGCAATGAATGAGCTGTTGCTGTACCGTCATTTGTTGCCATTCTCGCTCAAAAGCTTGTCCAGTCCAAATCCGGCGTTGGCGAAGCCATTTACAAAACTTGCAGCCAGATTCTGCATTCCTGAGTCCACTTGAATCAATGGGAAATTATTTCTGAATTAAACTTTTTTATGTGTACAACAATTCCCAGAAGATATTTCAATCGAAACGAAGAACTAAAACTTGAAAAGAAAAACAGATAACATTCATCCAATTGTGTAAGACATTCAAATAAGAACAGAATTATAAAAAAATATTTACGTACTGATTACTAGAATAATTTAATATATATTATGTATGGTCGTTAATGTTTCATAAGTTAAATAATTATGTATATATATATCGAACAGAATGTTTTGAATAAAAAAAGGTAACGGAAACATACATAATTATGTATATATAAATGACGACTTAGATAATAAAAAGTATAAAGTATTCAGTGCAGTTATTTTGGAAATAAATATTTTTTTTTGAAAACTCAAAATTTCAAAAACGAATCAATAGATTTTTTCGAAACTTCGTATTTGGTATTTTTTTGACTTTATCTTAATAGTTAAAGAAAAACTATTTTCCTAAAATAAGAAACAACGGTTCCTCCCATACAAATGTTAAAAAACCGTTAGGCAAAAATGTATTTCTCAAAAACGGTTACAAGAATTTTTATTAAAAAAAATGTGTGTGTTCTTAAATTAGTACAGTACACTTTTAACTATAAAAATATTTAATTTTGCGTGCTTATCAGCGGCATTTCCCATAGAACCATCTTAGTGGATGGCCCGATTAAAATAATTTATTTTATACAAACGCTTCCTAAAAGTGTTGATAAAACGGTATACTACAATTTTCGAAGAAAAAGTTCTTCGATTCTTAAAAAATAAAAAATATTTTCTTTTTAAAAAATCGATTTTTCAAAAACCATTTAGTAAATATTTTTGATATTTGAATTTTATATGTATATTAATAATATTTTCAAAATGGCGTTTCATTTTTTTTCTAAAAATATTTTTAAAATTTTATACATAAACAAATAATTAAAAAAAATGTTTTTTAATATACATCTTATTTATCCAGGAATTCAAATGGCATCTTTGTTTTCCCTAAAAACTATACAACTAAGCAATATGAAAACATTTAATTATGTGTATATTATCCATTTATTTCTACCATAGTATATTTCATATACAATGTAGGTCCTCATATATTTATATATAATGTACATACATAAATGATTACATGAATCTTATGTATGCATAACGCACATAAATGGCCCTCATTATGAATAGCTAATCGAACATTCGATAAGTTGGGAATAATTAGCGAACTTATTTTAATAGTGAACTTCAACATTCGCTTTAAAATAAAAAGTGCCTAAAATAAGTTCCAATAAGAAACATATTGTTAAACGTCAAATCAAATGCTGTCTGTGTTGCGTTAACTTTTTATGAATTTTTGTTTTGTGTGCTTAATTTTGTATTTTTCGACGATTTAATAAAAAAAAACGTTTTATGTTTAGAAACATTTTATTTTTTGAGGTGATTGAGTTTGAAACGAAAAGGCAAAGAAAAATTTATAAGCCTTCAAAATTTAATTAATAATTAAAAAAAATCAATGTTTTGTTTTCCATTAGGTTTATTTTGTTCTTTCCATTGAACAAGAATGGTGGTGTGTAATTCCCCAACCACATAAAGCATGTATTAAAGCTAAGAACTTCTATGCAGATCTATCTCTTTTTAAACTGGCTGGAAGTAGTTGCTAACAAAAATGTGTCAGTAATGATTTCTGTTTGGGACTTTCACGTCAAATGTTTCAGGCGATAAGAAAATTTGGCAGTATGGCCCGCAACCAGTCACATTTTTTTGTTCAGAGCAATTTGTTTAACTTATAGCCCGATCAAATCTTTGTAGAGAAACAATCAAAGGTGCAAATAATAAAATATTTTCTTATTAACGATATGCAGCTCTTTTCCTTCACGAATCGGATGCTTAAGAGCTTTTAATTCGACAGGGAATTGTTCGCAATAATCTTTTTGGTTTTCTTCGAAGAACCAAACATACATGTCAGGCAGACGGCAATGCAATTACCCACTTATTTTATTTTACTCTTGTAATAATATCATGTAAGTATTGTTTAATAACATAAATAAAATTACATATATCTATCTATCTACAAACGTCCATATTCGATTCCATCAAAATAACTAGTTTTGCAAACTGATTTGAATTGGTCCTTATGATAAGGTATTATTTTTATTTATTTAATATTCACAATTTGCACATCAATACCTTTTCCGTTTGTCGGTCATTACGAAAAATAACTAGCGGCTGGTTAATGCAAGCAAATTCGAAACTTTTATCAACAATTAATAGAAAATATTTCCCGGCACAACAACTCGCTAACGTTATCACTAAATATTTTAATTCGATAGTATATCACACATACGTGGGTTAGATAAGTTTGAGCGAATCGCTATTAGTAATACGAAATTAGAGAATTCGCAAGATTTTAAGTTCGATTAGCTATTCATAATGAGGGCTTTTAGTTATATGCATATAGCTACCTACCCACCTACATCCTTCGTGTTCATTATTATATGTATTTATTTCCATATCTAGGTTCCATCTATGTATGTACTTACATATTACTCTCCTATCTTACATAATTAAAATCCATTCTCTAAATTTAAATATGCTTTTGTAGGTACGTACATGTATAACTATTCCTTGAATCATCCATTCGACAAGTCATTATACTAAGAATCAAGGTAATCTTACTTACATCGGCTTCAAACCTGCATATGATAACTAGATTACCTACATACCAAGTAGCGTCAATGTTTAGCTACATTAAAGTTGTTAGCTCCAAGATCAAGTTCGTACGTTCCAGTAGTGCAATTTATTTTTTTAAAAATTCTTGGAGCCCTATTCGAGAAATACATTTTTGTCTTAATGGTTTTTTAACATTTGTATGGGAGGTGCCACTTTTTTATGAATATGTCAAGATAATGATAGTGTCAAAAAACTACCAAACGATGTATGGCAGCTACTACTAAAAAAAACAATATGTAGGTAGCTAGTGTGAATCAAATACATCCAACCGTTTAGGCTGCAGACTCGAGGACAGACAGACAAACGGAATTGAGGGAAACACTTTTTTGGTGTTTTCTATGATCGTAAACGTAATGTCATGTTTGATTGTTAGATTTTTTTTACGAATGTATAACTTGCATTATAGTACCTATAATACATACATTATGCATTTTAAAGTTTTAAATATGTTTCGTTTAATTTAAAATATACACACTCAATTTGTTCCTTGTATTGAAAGCTTATAGATGTTGCACTCCGACATAGAAAGTGTTGCAAGATTCTTTAAGCATGTATATATTTGAATCAGGATACTAGATATTACCAATGTAAGTGACCAAAGGAAGACTGACTTTAGAAAGATGCAGCAAAGTGTTTCAAATTACGTATTAATTTGGAGCAGAACGATCGTTCCTTTCTTTTCAAAGAAGCCAGGAACATTTCACGTTCATCTTCAAACACTATCTTTACTTGCACTCTGCCTTTCAGATAAAATATTCAACTTTTTCACTTTGTTTACGCAAAGTTGCATACAAATAGTTGATGCAGGAATCTGCGCTGGTCAAGGTGATAGATTTTAATTCAAAATTCAGACTCAGATCAGCCTAGAGATTCAAATATAATTATAATCGAAACTACTCACCTGATCCGTAATTTGTCCAATGAACTTCTCAAGATGCATATCAATTGTATTTTGCATTTGGATTAACAGGAATTTATGAATAATTCCCATTTCTTAGTAAAAACTGCGTTGTTTTTACAAGATTCTAGAATTTTTTTTCGAGTTGCGCAGACAATTATTTAGACTTTGTTGATGAAGTGTTTTGTGGCATAATATGTAATTGAAGATATAATTGTCACTGCTGCTGGAACTATATAGATGATGAAGTGTGTTTTTTTGTCCCAATAATTAACTACCAGTGGCACCGTCTTAATATTCCGATTAATTCCTGGCAATAGAATATCTACGTCAGAATATTTGATTAACACCGATGTAAGCATATGTGCTTCTTTTGTAGCATGCATCGGTGAATCCTTTTATTGTAATGCTTCACTCAGAATGGTTTTGCCTTGCTTTTCCACTTCCATGTGTGCTCCAGGCACGGACTTCTGACTACGTGTAGTATAATCTGAGCTGGCAAGATTCACGTGACGGGGTTAAAATATTTATTGATTGCGGGCGGCTCCTTTCACAGAATTCCTGTTGTCTCTGCCCTTTTTACCGCCTGCAGCGAAGTTGGCTGAAATATAATAGGAAAAAATAATTTAATAGTAAAAAAGTTATTTAAACAACTAAAATAAATTATAATTAAGTTACAGAAATAGTAAAATACGTAATAAACAAATTGAAACCTGCTCACTTTCGATATTTGTTTTGAAATTTTAATTTCTTTTTTTATTGGCTTGTGATCTGTCAAAATACTCACCTCGAATTGAGTAAATTGATCTTTTCATGTGGTGGAATTTAGACACGTACGCATTAATATGCTATGGTTTGCTTCTACTTTTGATTGGATTTTCTTCATTTTGAACATAAAATTAATAAATATTGCTTAATTTGTAAACCAGAATCAACAAAAAGCTTTTATTAGTATGTTTTATGTTTGATTATGGCCTTTAAAAATACAATTTAACTAAAAAGCAATTAATTTTTCAATTTTTGAATTTAACGGATTTCTATTTTAAATATTTAAGCTCACCATATCTACCAAAAGTGTAAATGAGCACTCGTATGTTTCGAAAAGACTGTGTTGGTATCTGCTCCATTTAAAATGCACGGGCAACTAACTCATGCTTGTCGAAACGGAGGAAATCCTCTCAATTTAGATTGTAGGGTGAAAGATATTAAACCCCCGAAGTCGTGCCTCTATGTTAGTTTCTCTATGGTTCGGGTATTGTAAAAGTGTAAAAGTGTAAGATTTTGACATTCAGTATATTTTGCTGGTGTAGTGCAAAAAAATGCTACACTTTTACAATGAAACAAGACCAAATACACCGGATCGTGAATACCCTTAATAGGGTTCGGGTATTGTAAAAGTGTAAAAGTGTAAGATTTTGACAATCAGTATATTTTGTTGTTGTAGTGCAAAAAAATGCTACACTTTTACACTTTTACAATAGGGGTATTCACAATCCCGTGTATCTGGTCTTGTATCATTAGGGGTATTCACGGTCTGGTGTACCAAGTCTTGTAAAATTTAAAATTTTATTTTTTTACAACAGACTGTGAACACACCTTTACTAATCTGTAGCAAATCTGAAGCAAATGTCAAAATCTGTTTCACATTTGTTCTGAAGAAGGCTTAAGTTTGTGTTAAAAAAATCTTACACCCTTGTATTTTTCTGTTACAATAGGGGTATTCACGATCTGGTGTACCAAGTCTTGTAAAAATGTAAAATTTTATTTTTTTACAACAGACTGTGAACACACCTTTACTAATCTGTAGCAACACTAAAGCAAATGTCAAAATCTGTTTCACATTTGTTCTGAAGAAGGCTTAAGTTTGTGTTAAAAAAATCTTACACCCTTGTATTTTTCTGTTACAATAAGGGTATTCACGATCCGGTGTATATGGTCTTGTACACAAATAAGCCATAATAAAGATTGGAAACCTTCGTACGTTTCACCCCCCAAAACTCATTTGTTTACATTGTTGTATTTGTAGCTTTGAAACTCTATCCATGAATAAATGGGAAATCGAAAAGCAAAACAAAAACAAATTACTAGGGCTGTTTGTCTATGTGTCTATATGAAGAGGAACAGAAAAGATTCTTGGGTGCGTTTTTATCAATGTGTCTATTGGAAGAGGAACAGAAATGTTACTTGTGTGCGTGTTTCAGCTTGTAGGCAAATGTCAAATGAAAGCAGAGGTTTCTGGTCTTTAAGTTATTAGTTTATGCTAATAACTTAAAGACCCGAAACCTCGGCATTCATTTGACATTTGCCACCAAGCTTTTTCCACGTGTTGTTTGACAGATAACGAAAAAAAAACAATACATCTTGGTTGTTGCTCGGAGCCCTCCGAAGGAAAAATACATATTCGCAATAAATTTGCAATTAAAAGTTTGCAAAAATAACTTCAAAATCAATTTACAACAAAAATTTCTCCCATCTGTCTTAAAACGACCGCGCGGTCCATTGTGTTCAATTTGTTTGGAAGCGTTGCTTCTCGCGGCGGCGGCTGATGGTCGCGAACGTCCGCGCGTCTGTTCAGCCAGTGATAGATTAACGCGATATATTTTTTTCTCAAATTCCAAAATCAAAAATTACATAAAATTTCTTCATTCTTTCTTTGTTTTTAATAATAAATCCAGCCAATTGTAAACAAATAAAGACAAAATGGTATAACTAATGCATATTTAATTTGACATCGTATTATTTTTTTTAAATATCCATTTGGTCTTGTTTTTAGGGTTTCGGGGTTAGGACTCGTTTAATAAATTCTCTTAATTTTTTCTATTATTTTAGTATAAGGTGATTACAGTTTCCCAAGGATTTTTTACCCGCTCATCAAAAAGATGCTATCTACAAGGGCTGCAGCATCAGGTAAGTTCATTTATACACATGGTGCACATTATATATAGTCAAGTACAAAACCGATCGTTTCCCTCAGAACTGGTTCTCTACCAGAAGACCTGGCTTCTTCTCTCAGTTCATTAAAAACATTCAAAATGAGATGGACAAGAACAAAGAAATGAAAGAAAACATTAAAAAGTTCCGTGAAGAAGCCCAGAAACTCGAACAATCCGATGCATTACAATCGGCGCGACAAAAATTCAACGCCGTGGAATCGGAAGCACATAAAAGTTCCAGCATTCTCAAAGAACAGTTTGGAAACATAAAGCAAAAGATGAGTCATGCATTAGGAGAGGCTGGAAAAACGGAAATCGCTAAAAAAGCCAGTCAACTGGGCGAAGAGCTGTCCAAATCCGCAAAAGGTGTCACAAATACTATATCTGAGAAGGGAGGTAAGTTTGGAAAGTCAACAACATTCCAAACGATATCCGACACAACAAAAATAATAAAACAAGAAATGGAAACACAGAGCATACAAGGGAGAGTCTATCAAAGTCCAGAGAAGCTAAGAAAACGTGTCGAAGTTCTTACCAGTTCAGATGACCGTATAGTAGAAGCGAACATTAATGCGACAGGCGTTGAATTGCACAAGGATTCCAAGTTTTATCAATCATGGGAAGATTTTAAAAACAACAACACTTACGTCAACAAAGTTCTCGATTGGAAAATGAAGTACGATGAATCAGAAAATCCTATGATTCGTGCATCTCGCCTTCTGACGGACAAAGTCTCTGATGTTATGGGTGGCCTGTTTTCTAAAACAGAACTTTCTGAAACACTAACCGAACTCTGCAAAATCGATCCAAACTTTGACCAAAAGCAATTTTTGCGGGACTGTGAAACGGACATCATACCTAACATCCTTGAGGCGATGGTGCACGGTAATTTAGAAATTCTCAAGGACTGGTGTTTCGAAAGTGCCTACAATATTATAGCCACTCCCATTAATCAAGCAATGACAGCTGGCTTATATTTAGATTCAAAAATTCTTGACATCGAAAACATTGATTTGGTAATGGGCAAGGTCATGGAACAGGGACCTGTTCTCGTTATTACCTTCCAGTCACAGCAAATAATGTGCGTGCGGGATCGAGTGCACAAAAAGGCTGTCGAAGGTGATCCCGAAAAAGTAATGCGTGTTAATTATGTTTGGGTTTTATGTCGAGATCCAAATGAAATGAATCCAAAAGCAGCTTGGCGATTATTAGAGCTTTCAGCTAATTGCCAAGAACAATTTGTCTAGGAAATTATATTTTTTTTAAATTGTAAATAATTGATTATTCTGATTATAAAAAAAAAATTAACTGTTTTTAAAAGTAGGCTTGCGTGTACATAGAAACTGTATTAAATTCTGAAGCAATGTTTTTTGTTAGTTGCATAAAACAATAATAGTTTTTCGATTTATGTAAGTTTATAATAGGATGGTCTACCCAAATGCACATTATTCTTAATTTCTGAATATCGTATTGAAAAGGATATTTTTATACTTGAGAGGCAGGTCCGAAATTGTGCTCTAGGATAAACGTATGCGTATTACTTGATAAAATTGTTATGTTTGCGATTGGGGAATTGAGTTTAGCAATTTGCCTAAATATGGATGTATAAACTTATTGTTGCATGCAAACTAATGGTAAAGTAAGATGCTATATAGAGAACAAACCTCAAGTGGGATCTAACTAACCCTGGATGTGAAGCACCCGCAATGTTTGGCGTTTTGTCTTTTTTTTTCGCGGACATGTCCTCTTTGCCACTCTAGCGTGAAACGTCCTTTATAGTTTCAAAAAGATGGCCTCGTTTGTCCTCTATTTTTTCATTTAGTAATTTTGTTCAAGTTTCATTCTAACTATTACAAAATTATTTAATTCTGAATTCTCAGTTCGATTTTGCAATTCCAATTCACAACGCGAACTGTTACCCGAAACCATGTAGGAATTAAAAATAATTTAAACAAGATTCAATTTCACCCACTTAAGCTGTGCCATTTTATGACCTAATTATTGGTTATGGAATCAAATAGCGAGTTTCATTCAAGAGAATATTGAATTTTTCTGCCAAAAGATTGGATCTTTTTGAATTCTGAGAGTTTAATTCCAACAAAAATAGCAGATCTAGATCAAATCTTAACACGAAAGATCTGATATCTGATGGGTTGGCAGATTTGTTCTGAATGCACACATCCATGTAAAAAGTCTTTTCTGGCAAGTGTAAAATGGTAAATATTTTGTTTTGTTGTGAACTTGTGCAACTCCCGGCTAAAAAACAAATAATGGACGAAGAAGTTAATAATTCACATTTTATAAATTTAGTGGGGTTTTGATTGTTTCATCTTCCTGGTCATCTGATGATGAAGAAATGTTTTTTTTTCAGAAATGTGTCAGTCATTCACCAATACTACAGTTAAATCTCGAAAAAAGTTTAATTTAAAAGATCAAATCTCGATTTGTGAGATCTCTGAAATTGGAACGAAACTCGCTAAAAGTTTCATTGAAAAGATCAAATCTCGATTTTGAGAGATCTTTGAAATTTGAATGAAACTAGCTATTTTGTTGTAATCAAGCCTACGATAAATAAAATTGCGAGTTTCATTCAAGAAAAGATTGGTTCTTTCTATAAAAAGATTGGATCTTTTTGAGTTTGCAGAGTTTCATTCGAACAAAAAGAGCAGATCTAGATCAAATCTTAGCACGAAATATCTGATATCTGATGGGTTGGCAGATTTCTTCTGAATGCACACATGTAAAAAGTCTTCTGTCTTTGTTATAATTTGTTTTGAACTAGTGCTAAAAACATTAAAAGTTAACAAATAATGGACCAAGATGTTAATAATTTAGATTTTATAAATTTAGTGGAGTTTTTTATTGCTTCGTTTTCATCTTCCTCGTCATCTGATGATGAAGATTGTTTTTTTCAGGAATGTGTGTGTCAGTCATTCACTAATACTACAATCAAATCTGAAAAAAAGTTTCATTGAAAAGATCGGATCTCGATTTTGACAGCAGATCCTTGAAATTTGAATGGAACTCGCTACAAGAAAACTTAAAATGAGCTCTTTAATATCGTGTTTAAAAGCGAGTTTCATTCAAATTTCAAAGATCTCTCAAAATGGAGATTTGAGTTTTTCAATGAAAGTTTGTGTCCAAATTTAATTGTAGTATTAACCGCGTTCGGTGGCATACTTAAAGCAATCCGGATTGCTTTGTGTAGTTGTAACGCCTAAGAAAAAACCAGTTGATGAACTAAACATATGTTGTCAAACACAAATCTCAAACTACCCAAAAATTATTATTAATTTGAGGAACAGCTGATTCAAAACTTCAGATTTGTATGCAATACAACTGGCTTAACAGAGAAAGCTACCTGGATCGTTCGAAAACAAACCCGCTACTAAGGTATATTGGCTAGCCTATCGGCATTGCACCGAACGTGCAATGCTGAATGACTGACACACACATTTCTAAAAAAAAAACATATCTTCATCATCAGATGATGAGGAAGATGAATACAAAGCAATAAAAAACTCCCCTAAATTTATAAAATTTAAATTGTTAACTCCTTCGTCTATTATTTGTTTATTTTTTAGTTTAATTTTTTAGCAGTGACTGGCACAATTTCACAATAAATTAATAACAAAATAGTTTCAATTTGATGTTTGACAAACAAAACGTTTTACGTGTATGCGCGTATTCAGATCAAATCTGCCTACCCACCAAAGATCAGATCTTTCGTGTTGAGATCTGATCTAGATTTGCTCTTTTTGTTGGAATGAAACTCTCAAAATTCAAAAAGATGAAATCTTGTCAGAAAGAGCAGATCTATTCTTAAATGAAACTCGCTATAGGGCCATTTGTGAATTGCGTTAAAATGTTGGTTAAATTTTCTACCTTGGTTAAATTTTGGAGTTCGATTTGTGGTGGTATCAAATTTAGTTTTGACTGTGTGAATTGCGTTAAAAAGTATTTATTAAAACACTATTTTGGCTAAAATTCCTTCAAGATTTAAGAAATTTCGCTACAGACATTTTTTTTTTGTTCAAGTTAATTAATTTCTTTCGCAAAATCCGACGTAGATGATATAAATTTAATAATTTTTCACGAAAAATGTGACGAAATCTTATTGTCGATTTCGTTTCAACAAAAACATCGACTTGCCGTCGATCCGCCGTCAATTTTTTTCTGAAAATCAAATTCGTTTCAAATTAAAACCAATACTTTTACTTCAAAAACAGATCCGTATTGAATCTCTTTTTGGAGACGGATTCAAAACGGATTTGTGCACAGATTCGTACACACACTACAATATTTGTTTTGACGTTTCTCAATTGTTGTGTTGTGAATTAATTTTTATTTTGTGGCAGTGTACAGAAAAAGTAAATTAATATATTAAAAAATAAAAAAAATTGTTAAAAACTTCTTGGAAACAAATATTAAAAAAGTGCAAGTGGGTTTAGGAACTCCCCCGCGTCGGAATCGGGAAATTAAAACGAAATAATGATGTTTTAACGAATTGAAGATTTGTTTTTTTTTTAGAGCTGCCAAGCAACACACACAGTCCCAAAAAGAGATTCGGTCCGTAATCGTTCTTTTCAAAGCCAAAAAGTATTGGTTTTAGTAGCGAATCCTAATTATTGAAACGAAATCGACATTAGTTTTACTTATATGTTTCGGTTTTACGTCGTTAATTTAATATTTTGAAACAATAATTCCAAATATTTCCAAAACAATTCCCATTATGGTTAGTTTGTTTATTCAGTATATAAACACTAGTTTTCTCAGCTGACAAGAATTTGACAAGCTGACAAATCAGTCTATTTGTATTCAATTTGCAAAATGAACTGCAATAAGTATTTTATATTTGTTAAAATATAAACGGATTATATTATTTTTTTTCCTCTTTAGAGCCTACACAAGCAAAAATATTAATGTAATTTTATTTTCCAATTGAATAAATTAAAACTTACATTTATTATATGGTTTCGCAGTAGATTTGGACTTTTTGGAAATCATCTTTCTTTTCGGTTATCGTTTACAGTTTCAAATTACTCTATCCTTTGTATATATAACCTATAGTACTATTATAAACAGCGATTTTGAGTTGGCGTTCTATGGTAATGTGGGTCGCTTTGAACACTTAAACTTTTTATTGAGAACTGAAGGCAGTACTCTGTCGAAATACCTTTGAACTAGTATACATATACTTGATGCTTTGTATTTACATTCCTATAGTACTATCAAGAAGCCGAACTATCGAAGCAGCACCTAGACTTACCAAGCGACCCTTGCTCGGTAGAGTTATGGGAGACTTGAGGATATGTATACAGTAAAGGAATAAAATAAGAATATTAGTATGAAGTAAGAATAATAATAATAACTGAAGAATAAGAATGCTGTATACAATAAACTGAAGAAATAGAAGCAAGAACTTTTATAGTGTGGAAGGTTTTTTTTGTAGGTAGCAAAATAAGTTAATTTGAGGAATATTTTATTTTGTGGGATAAGTATGTATGTAAGTTTTGTTCACATAACATTAGTACCTACATACATAATGTAGTTATGTATGTTTTTTAAAAGAACGTTGAAAAATAATTTAAATAAAATGCACGACTGGATCATATGACCCGCACGACTGGATCGTTGTCCCTGTAGCTAACAACTTAAATGTAGCTAACCACTGACGCTGTTCGTATTCGTAAGTACGTAGTCTATAGTTATCATTAGGTAAGTTTTATTATAATAAATTGTCGAATGCATGATTCAAGATAGTTACATAGGTATCTACCTACAAATATATATATATATTTAAATGGATTTTGATTATGTAGGTAAATTTGGGGGGTGATATGTACCTACATAGATGGAACCTAGCTTTGTAACTATGTACATATTTATATAATTAAAGTGAAGGATGTAGGTGTAGGCGTATAGCCTTACATGATAGGTGCAATATAGGTACATAATATTCATGCGATTTTTAAAGATATAGGTATATTTAAATGTATGATGTAATCTTGGACAAATATGAATATACCTACCTACCAAAAAATATTTGTCGAAATAAAAATCGGTTTGTGAACTTATAAAATCTGCCCAAACCATCACTTGCGCCTAGCGTGCGAACCCACACGTCCTAGTTAGAAATCAAGCACTTTATCCACTGCGCCATTGCCACCCAATGTTTTTGTTTAAAAAAAAATCAAAAACTAATTTTAATTAGAAAAATATTGGTATGCAGAATGAATTTGGCTACCTAGAACTTCTAAAATAAAAAAAAATCACAAATCCAAAGAAGCGTTACCGAGAAAGACAAAAATTAAAAAAAGAACGTTATATGAAAGGTATCGTTATCTAGTAGACTTTGTCCGTAAATTTTGGTTCTGATTTAATGATACCAACAAAATAATTCTCGAAATCGTTGGAGCCGTTTTCGAGAAAAAAAGCTTTTTCCTACAGTTATGGTTAGGCCTAAAAATAAAATTACAAATTTCCCTCTGAGAATGCCAAAAGAAACACATACTAAATTTGAAGGTAATCGCATACACCGTTTAGGCTGTAGAACGTTATACATACAGACAGACAGACATTTTTTGTATATCAGTTTGGATTCTCTATGCAATGTAATGTTTGATTGTTAGAATTTCTTTTTACGAATACATAACTTGCCTTATAATTCTTATAATCGCAAGAAAAATCAGCTTTTCAAAATGTAGCTTTAATTTTTATTAAAAGAATTGTTATTATATTATTCAAAAAAAATATTAGGGCTTTGTCATGAAAATTAAATTAAATTTATGTTCGCTCACATTGTAATGTCGTTTTTATTTGGCAATCCGGAAGCCTTCCGGACTCTTCTCAAAGCGTTCACTTCGGAACAAATTACAGTTCTAATTCTGAAAAGGATTGAATTGAATTTATTGAGTCTATCTCTTGAAACTTTACATAGTAATAATTTCGGTTTCAAAAGTAAACGTAAATAAAACACTCGTAAAATATTTTTTTTCATGATATTTCTTTTTTATTATAAAGTTTGAACGTTGACATTATGTGAGAAACACTACATCATTTAATAAACCAAACCGACTAGTAACACAGAACTATGGGCTGCAATAAAGGTCTCCTGGGAGAATATTCCGATAGAAAGGGCCAAAATTTGGTAAATTCAAAGTTGTGAAGCAGTAATATCCAACAAAACAAAATACTAATTTTGCTGGACTACCCCTAAAGGTTTTTTTAATAACTTGATGAATAAAAGTTGGAATTCTTTTTTAAATGTGAATTTTTGGGCTTAATATAAGCTTTTCGCATATTCAAAATGTTCCTCAAAAGATTATCTTAAATTTCATTTTTAAACGAAATCTGGTTTTCTTAATGGTGCTATTTTTTTTACCGCAGCTGTATATGTATTTGAATACCTATGAATTGGCCTTTTTGAATTTGTTTTGAAAAATGTTTTCAAAATTTTTTTAAAAAGAACTTTTTTGCTCAAAAACCGCTCCACAGATTTTTAATTTTTTTTTTAAATTCAAATTTCTCCAAGAAATAAAATGGCGTACTTTTTTTTAGCTCAAATTAGTTTAAGTTTTATTTCAGAATTATGAATTATTTTTTCTTTGATTAAGCTGATTTAATCTTTTAATTTAATTTTTTTTAGAAAAACTTAAGTAAAAAACGACTTTAAAAATTATTTAGATTTTTAATAGAAATTTGTTTGCATACGATGTGATCGAACATAAGAGTAAGTTCGGGCGCTCCAGTCGTGCATTTTATTTACAATGAAATTCTTCATAAATATTTCAAATCTAGCATTATTAACTTGATTTAAGTTTTTCACTTTGCACATATTACAAATAAATTCTTCAAAAGTTTTAAATAATTCAGCGTTTGAGACATTTAAGTCACATATTTTAGCAAATAATTAAATAATCAACAAGTCTTAGGAAATAATTAGTGAAAAGCTCTTCGTGGACCTACCTTCGAACGCAAACGATCACAGAGTGCACTTGATCTAAGTCATTCCACATTATTTGCGACTACGAATTAAAACAGATGCAATTTTGTCTATCTTGACTTAAACAAAATTTAGTTTTTAGCGTCTTACGAAGGGTTATCGGCCGAATAAACGTCTTACGCTTAAAATGTGTGTTTGTTTTTATGTCATCTAAATTATGAGCAAATAACGGCCTTGCTGAAATGAGGGAAATGGGGTAATTTTTTTACATATACACGAGCGTCTTACAGCATGTCATGGAGGGCTAAAACGTCTTGCATTTTTATTTTCGTGTACATATCGAATCAATGAAAGCCATATTAAAAGATGAGCCTTGTTGAAATGAGGTGATTGGCCACTTTTTTACAACTTCAAGCCTTAAAATTAAGGCCTCATGGAGGGTACCAGAATGTAAGACGGACATTTTTATAACTGTCGGGCCTAAATCGTTTTATGATCAAAGTTTTAGCCTTGCTAAAATGAGGTGAGTATATCGGTCGCTAGCTCTTGGTCTACATTGAATATCATATTTAAGTAAAATGGACAGGAGCGTCAAACAAAATACTAAAACTGTACTTTAATAAATTCAAAATACTGCAAGACCGAAGAGTAATACAAATAATAAAAGTGGTCAAGAATTCAAAGTATTAGTATTTAGTGTTACATTCTTTTAATAATTACATTATTGAATTATTACAGTTTTTATAACAGACTAATAAAAACGTAGAAGAAAGTTGTACTCAAATACAATTGATGCACTTACTAATTGTGTGATATAAATAATTAAAGAACTTTTACTTGAATGTATTAGTCCTGCAGACTTAATGCTCATCATTTTATCGCTATTTCCAGTAATTCCCATTAGGTTACAGGTCGCAGCTGCTATGGACATGGTTGAATTTGTTTTCTACGGAGCAGAACATTTCTAGAATGCAGCTAAGTAGATCAACCCTGAGTACTGGGGCCCCAGTATACAGTTTCATTGTACTTTCGTATCTATTGGAAAGTTGTTTTCAATGCTACTTTTAAGTGTTACTGTATTGGAAAGTAGCATCAACTGTTCGCGTATTCGATTCTTCACCACATAATCTCCAACTACCTCTGTTCTTTTCAGTTAATAAGTGCTTTACTAAAAAAATTACAGTTGAGATTTTGCGAATTCGATCAACAATATTGTATCGAATTACATAGTTGGGCCCCTACACTTTGAAGTTGACTAAAAATGTCTGGGAACAAAAAGATAAAGCACAGCACATTAATATTTTCTTCATCTTAAGCTGAAATATCGTTTGGCACGATTATAAATCTCCACATATATATGCGTAAAATAAAATGAAAACAAAATAACGCTTTTAATGATAAGAGCAATTTTATAAGGTTTAATACTTTTTCTTTAAATTTCTTTTTGGAAACAATTTTTGATCCTTAAGTGCTTAAAAGTTAATTTTTGTTGTTGGTTATCAAGCAAACGTATAATATATAAAAAAGTAAAAAGAATAAGAACACTAGCAGAGTTGATTTCGTGTTTAGCAAGCGCAGCCTCCTTCGGGGTCTTTTGTTTCGTGTGGCGAGTCTTTTAGCACCACCTCTTGCATATCTTCGGGAGGCTTATTATCCATAGAGTCCATCCCAGGCAGAGCAGCAGCGACTCTTCTAAATAGCTGTTTTACATTGTAGCCAGCCTTGGCGCTAGTCTCAATGAACATCACATTCAGTTCTTTTGCTTTTCGTTCTCCCTCTTCAGTGGAGACCTGTCGCTTATCTGACAAATCTGTCTTGTTGCCAACTAACATTATAATAACATCACTGCCGCGTTCGGTACGGACATCATCGATCCACTTAGAGGTCTGATGAAAGGAATTTGCATTTGTTATATCATAGACCACAACAGCTACAGTAGAATCACGAATGTATGAAGGAATCAGGGAACGAAAGCGCTCCTGACCCGCAGTATCCCAAAGTTGAAGGCGGACAGTTCTATCTTCTAAGTACATGGTTTTCGACAGAAAATCGATGCCAATCGTTGCTTGGTAAGTGTTGTCAAAGCTATCATACATGAAGCGAGTGATGAGGGAAGTTTTGCCCACACTCTGTTCACCGAGAAAAACTAATTTGAATTTTCTCAAGGGATTACCAAAGTCGCCGGATGAAGACATTGCTGATTTTCTCTTTTTTACCTTTCCCTGTTTTAAGTTTAACTTATTTTCTGCACACTGTTTTCTTTTTATTAGTTTATCCTATAAATGGTTTTTTTATTTTATTTATTGTTCTTTTTTAACAGCAATTTCCTTCATTAACATCCCAACTACACAAACATAACTCTCAGCGACGAGGGCGCAGTTTTTTGGTTTCTTGTCGTTTTGTCGAGAAAAGTCGATAGAACTTTTCGCCTACGTACTCACCAACCAATCGGTGACGAACTCTAGAAAATAGAAGACATCATTATTTGATGAAAAGTTATTTTAACACTTCCTGATACCTATATTTCTATCTTGAAAATTACATATATATAAACCTCGAGAAGAATGAAAAGTTACTAATATTACTAAAAAAATGGTATTTAATTCATTAAACTTTTCTTGTACGATTGGCTTGTATACGACAGAACACAATTAATCTTGAAATGAGTCACATCACTAAACCGTCCGGAGGGGAAAATTTGACGGTTCATGGCAATGACAATTCTTTTGACAGTTTCTTTTCATGGCGGTATACCGAAGGTAGTGTTGAGCCGTGTTGAGCTCATCGCCTCGGGGCAGTAATACAACATCGATAAATTTTCGGTAAACATGTATTAGCATTGATACAAAATTACGACACTTATGGTTTTAAATTTTATTGACGTACTATGTGAAACAAATTCCATTAAACAACAAACAACAACAATTTGCAGATTTTTTTTCAAATGGCATCACTAAAGGAGGAAAAACAAACAAGTATCGTAAACTTGTTGTCAGTGATTCATGCAATCGAGTAATGATTGATATATTAAAGATAACAACACTTCTATTTTGTTTTGCTTTGTTGTTGTAATTTTTGACAACTACTTGAACGTCATTAGAGTTTAAAAATGAAAATGAGAAAAGCGAAAAAGTTTGAAATTGAAAAGTTTGGATTTTGGTTTTGAAATTGTATATTTTGCTTTATATGAAATGATTTAAAAATATTGTGTGCTGTATTAAGGAAATCAATAAATTAAGAAGAGAAGATGTGTTATACCACGCAGTTTCCCAAAAGATCCTGAATTGCTGAAAATTTGGATTCATTTTTGTAAGAGAAAGGATGCTTTTAATGCCAAAAGAACTAGAATCTGTAGTGACCAACTTTACTGCAGATGACATAGAAACGATCCTCCAATTTGAATTGGGTAAGTGTATTTGAGTTCCTTTAAAATAAATAAATTTAAATTATATTCTATCTTCATAAGCTGCACGGATAAAAAACGCCCCCGGGTTAAGCCTGGTTCCATTCCAACAGTGTACAAAGCGTTTTGGCCAGGGACAATAAAAATAGTAGAAACCCTGTTAGACGCAAGCAGATTTGGATTCAAGTATGTTGTCGTACAGATTAATCAGGACGTATTAGAAAACACATTTGGTGTGTTACGTGGCAAGGGAAGGCATTCATTATCATCCTGGTAGAGAATTCCACTTTAGATTAAAGTCCCACATTTTAGGACACAACGTGGATGATGCAGAAAATGTAAGAGCTTTGATGATACCCCAGAAGCGCCACTGACGGGTTTGCAGACATTGCTTTGGCTTATACAAAACAAATAATCTGAAATGTCGTTTCGGTACTATATTTCAAAGCATTGCTTGGATTGGTATTACACCTCGACTTATAAGTCGCGACTCTTCTTCGAATTTTCTTCTTTGAAATTTCGTACGCTGAGGAGCACGCTATTACACACATGACTTTAGAGTCGAGACTCAAATTTGACAGTTTACTTTTACTTCGAATTTCGTTTTTTTTTTGTTTGAAATTAGCATTTATAATAATTGTCAAAAATATTTATAGAATCAGATGAATTAATTTCGGGATGATTGTGAGTAAAAGTAAATAAATACTAATTTGTATTATATTATCTATAATAGGCATGTTTTTTTCTAAGCCCCGGGGAAATTCTACGAAAAAAACGATGAGTAGGATTAACAATTTGCATATTAAATCCAACAACAACTAATCCCCGGGGGTGCTTAGCTTAAACCCAGAGAATTTTAGCTATTCGAGAAGATAAAAACTTTTTCACTAAGTTTTCGATAAAATGTATAGAAACTTCAAAACTGACATTTTGACATGTCAGATAATTATCAATTTTGTTTGGTTTGGTTTATCATTTGGTCTAAGTGTGTCAGTTGTTTTCCTGACGACCATTACAACCAATTATTATTATTACAAATTCCGCAACACAACAACAAATCAATTTTAACATTTTCCGCTTTTGTATTGCCTCTATGGTTTTTTCCACCTCGCCATGAGCACAACCTTCTACAGCGATTTTCATTTTTGCGTTTATTTTTATTATAGGTATATTAAAACTTGACTGTGAAATTATTATTAAATAAAAAAGCATTTCCTGAAGTTGATATGCATTCAATTAACAAGAATTGAATGAACAAAAAAACAAAGGTTTCTCTGAGAAGATTGTTTTCGGCTTCGTTTGTTGTACACTGGAGTAACCCAATACAGATTCTCTGCTACATCCTAGGCATACTTCAATCTTCTTGATAGTCGTCCCGTCTTGCTCAGACCTATATTCCCAATGACATATGAACTGAGCGTCCCGTCCGCAATAAGCAACTCGTCCACTAATATCATGTCACCAGTGACCGACGAATAGGGTAGTTTTCAAGTAGTTGAATTCTATGTACCACTGTATTTGTGAAAATTAAATTAAAAGAAAATCACATCGGCTAAAAACAATTTCCAAAATACTTGATTTCAAATTACTTGATTCACATTTTTTTGTATAAATAATAATTAACTTTGTTCTTTTTATGTTATTTTAATAGAAAAGTAGTTTAAATTCAATAAATATATCGACATTACTTAAAACAAATCAATCCGATGATTTTTAGAAGAATGAGGATGAGGCAAACAGTGATGTTTATTTTTTTCTTGCATTACAGTTGTTCTTCAAATGTCATCTTGCAAATTAATAGTGCTACCAAGTATTTCACCAAGCGCCTTGGTCGTTTTTTTCAACCAATTTCCCCGGGGGTTGCAAAAAAACGCACCTAATGATGGAATAGGTATGTAAGTGTGTATGCAGTATGCATCTACCTACAATGTTTGAAGAAAATCGCTTCAGCTTCTATTATTTTATATGTTCTGAGATTGATGAAAACCTTAAGTCAGATTTTTTTTTATTATGTAGGTACTTCATCCAATTGTACACACAAAAAATATACCACCTTAATATATCACAAGTAAAAATGCAGATTTTTGTTGAACTTTGTTCATGTTTTTATTTTTCAATAAATTCTAATATACCTACACCTAGCTACATTTAATATTTATTTATTTATTAGTTTAAAAATAAAATAAATATACATTTTTGTTTTGTGAACTTGTAAATAGGTAGGTAGGTACCTACAGCTTGAACAAACAGCAAAGCACCACATGCCACCTATTTAAAAAAAATTAGTTAAGTAGCTATGTAAGCACTTACATTTGTCTTTTACTTATCTTAATGCTAATTTAGCTCCGATTCGATTTTTCGAAAGCTTGACTGTAGGTTGGTACTTACATTTTGTCAAAATAATTATCTTTTTTTAACTTACCTAGCTATTTAAGATTTTTATATAGCATTTTGAGCGCGCGGATTTGTACAGATTCTTACACACAATACAATACATAGTTGTTTTAAAGTCTTTAATGTTATCTTGTCAATGAAATATTTATTTTGTGGCAGTGTACCTACCTACCTACAGACAAAATAAATTAATAATATTAAAAAAGTAAAAATATTGATAACTTTTATAGCTGCCAAGCAAAACACACAATGTCACAAAAAGACATTCAATCCGAAATCATTCGTTACGAGGTAAGAAAGTTATGCTTTTAATAGCGAATCCTACTTATTGAAACAAAGGCCATACAAAAATCACCAAATCCAAATACCAAAGTACCTAGAATGAAATAAATAAAATCCAAACCATAAACAAACATAAAAACTGCCATTGTACACCTATACATGAGATGTATAAACGCAATGCAACTACCCCAACAATATTCAGTACCAAACTATAGTATGTGTGTGTTTTCACCAGTGAAAAAAGATTAGTTTGACGTTTTCACTATGAATTGTCATTCAAAAGTCAATACAACAAGACAAAAACAAAATAATTGGGAAGAAGAATAATAATTTCGGTGCAGTGAACAAATTTAATTTCACTAAATAAAAATGAGTAATAACTTTAAAATATTGTTATCCCAAAATCTTGCAGCAAATAGATATATTTACGTAAATACTCTAATCGCCTTTGCACGGTTTTCGTTTTTATATATTTGAGAAAGAACAACTTCAAAGTATTACTGTAGGATAGCTAAAACGTTTTCCATTACAACCGACCGCTTTAGTCTTTGTAGCTTTATTGCAATTTTTTATACTTATTTATAAACAGAATTTGAAGGCACCGACAAATTATACCAGACAAAAACAAATTAAATAATGATGGAAAGTTTTTTTTTTTCTTGAATGTCAATGGAGAAAATATGATATTAGAATAGGCGCGTTCTATGAAATAAGTTTTGTTTCTTTCGAGAATCTTCTACTTCGAAGAAGATTTCAATGAGATTAATTTCTAATCTTTATTTAAGGAGATTAAAATTTGTATGGGAAATCTTCAAGATTTAGAAGATTTCAAAGAGGATTTATGATTAATCCCCTTAAATCTGGATTAAGTGGTAGGTGAAAACGTAGTATAAAACAAGAAACAAAATACCTTCAAATGTTATCGTATATATGAACGATCAACTTTGTTTTCCTCTTTACCTCATCCACTTTAAAGATAAAAAAATAAAACATGTGATGTCAAAAAAGAAATCACAATTGGTTTACTGTCTTATACTCCTTAATGTTGTAGGAGACGAAATTAAACTACCTCAACTCTTCTTTTTTCCCCTTTCTTTCTCTGCCCGCGTCAACAAACTAATCACAGCAAAGCGGAAAACAGCGACACAGACGACATCTACATCATACAAGAAGAACCCAATTTTCATGTTCCATAGTAGTAATATAGAGATGTATATACAATGAGTATTCTACTTTTGCACAAAAGTAAAAGTTAGAACACTTTTAACTTTTACTTTTGTGCAAAAATAAAATACTTTTGTAAAACTTGAAATATGAGATAGAATTGAATGTATGTTGGAAAAAGACAAAAATGTTTGTTTACTTTTGTACACAGGTAGGTTGAACATAGTTAAGGCTTTAATAAAAATGAGAAAAGCAACTCACCAAATAAAAAAAAAATATTTTAACGCCATCTTTGGGGTGGCCGTGGAGCGATCTTTGTGTGTTCGCCTGTCAACCTCATAGCCACAGGTTCGATCCCTACCGTAGTCTATGTCTTCTTATTTTTCCATTAAAATCCAATTCTAAAAATAAATGTTATACAATGAGTTGCTGGTTTACTCATTACATGCTGTTTAGGCATAGAACTAACACAATGTGATTGATTAAAAGCTAGTATACCGATTAAATATGACAAATGATACAAAAATTACAGCGAATTATAAGGACATAGATAAATAAGACACGGGAATTTCTCTGCATTAGTTCAGCCGCCATCCCTGGAGATAAAATCTGAGACAACAACAACCTACACTCTCCGAACATCTTGCCATACATCTTTAATATCATTATTTCTCTTCCTTAACCTCACCCTCACGCTCGCGCTGTGTTGAAACATTTAAAGGGAAGTATAATCCTTTGAGCGCGTGTTGATTATATAAAACAAAAAACAAAAAAATCTTGTCTGCTGCGTTCTTGACATTTGAAATTGTTATATAGTTTTATAATGTTATACACGAATGGTACAAGAGCATATATTACAGTAATCAAATTGCTTAATCTATTTTGCTTAAACTAATAGTGTAAAGACCCGAAACCTCTGCTTTCATTTGACATTTGCCTACAAGCTGAAATACGTACAAAAGTAACTTTTCTGTTCCTCTTCCAATAGACACATAGGCAACACAGCCCTAGTAATTTGTTTTTGTTTTGTTTTTCGATTTCCCATCTATTCATGGATAGAGTTTCAAGGCAACTAGGCCTATTCTGCCACATCTGTTATTCTGCTACGAATTTTCTGTTATGATGCATAACAGATCTCCACTATAAAAGATATTTTATAATTGGTATTCCGGAGTTCGATCTTTTATAAAAGTCTGTTATGGAACTTCGAAAAAGAAACTTTTATACGAACAGACCTAAAATCTGCTATCAAATTATCAGCTGTAGTAGGTAAATAAAAACTCTCGGCAGTAGGCACTGACTAATGAAAATATTAACCTGCGCAATTATCGTGTTTTGCTTCGCGTAGATAAATAATATTTAATTTTTGCAATTTGCCCATAACAGTTCCTGAATTTATTTTATCCAATATAAAAAGTTGTACAAAACGCACATCGGCAAGATAAGCGACTAATTTCTTATGTTTCATCCATCAAATGTGTTCTGTGCTTTAGTGTATTGAAATAATTTAGTTTTCAAATTATTTAAATATTTGAGTTTGTTATTATGCATTTTAATTATTTTTTGTTATATCTGTCTCCTTTTAAGAACAATTCATTCACGAAATAAAAGTTTGTACTACATATGTTGAAATCTTTTATGATAAAAGTAACCAAAATGTGTCTTTTATTCTTTTATGATTCATAAAAGATTCCATAACAGATTGTGGCATGCTGAATACCAAAAATGCAGTTCATAAAAGACTTGTTGAGAATTTCGAAGTTTTGACAGCTCAATAGCAGATTTCTTAAAAGATTTCATAGCAGATTTAGCATGCAGAATACCAAAATTATAATTCATAAAAGATTTTTTGACAGCTTAAACTTTTGTATGAAAATTCATAACAGAATAGCAGAATAACAGAATAAAAGATCTCGCCGAATAGACCCAATTATATACAATAATGTCTGAAAATAGGTTTTGGGGGGTGAAACGTACGAAAGTTTCCAATCTTATTATGGCTTAACTAATAATTTAATTAAATTTTCATTCTCCATACGATTTTGTTATTTTGGCCAATCAAATCAAGACTCCTCCCCTTTTGCATTTTTAGAAGACGACTCTTTTTCAGAATTTCATATATATATATATATACAATTTTATTCAGCTCAAAATTTTACAGTGTTACATATTTACAAATAATTAATTCTTAAGTCTAACATTATATATCTGCGAGCACAGAAGGGGCTCTGCTTCGTTAAATTGTTGGTTTATTTTATACATTTTATACTAAAAAGTTTCTTAAGTGTAACATAGGTTTTTTTTTTAAAATAAAATTTTAATTTATCTCGTCGGCTTGAGCAGTGCCGACTGTCGTTGATTGGTGTGGTTGAGATGGGGTTGGAGGGCCTTAACTCCTGTTGCTTGTCAGCTGGTTTGGTCCTGTGGTGGCTTCAACCTCTGTTGTACTGCGTTCCTGCAGCTACGTAGAAGTTTCCGAAGCTGTCATCTGACCATATTCCAAATGCTGGATCCATCATGGATACCACGTGAAGGTACCGGTCTTCTGTGTCTGGGTCACCTGTAATTAAATTAATAAGAGGGCTGGGATGGGATGGGATTTTTTGCAGCATCTTAACGCTGAGGTTGTACATGTATTTGTCTATGGGGACAATTCCTGAAGCTTCGTATAGCCTTGAGTTGCTATAAAACTTAACGGAGTTTGGTTTGCGGAAAAGGGAAGTGCAATGGCGAAGAACTTTTCGCTCGAAAACTTGCAGTTTTTTCATGTATGATGGACTTATGGTGTACCATATAGGAAAGCTAAAAGTTAAAATGGGACGAATGAGTTGCTTATAAAGCAGAAGTTTCGTCTTTGTTTGGAGACCGCCTCTTACTTGCATAAGAGGTCGTACTAGAGAAAAGGCATGGTTAGCCTTACGTAGGGTGAATTTGGAGTGTTGATTAAATTTGAACCTTTCAGAATTTCACTACTTTTAGTTTTAGTCACTCGAAAGCGTGAGAAGCACGGAGAACGAAGGAAAAAAAAGTATAAAATGAGGATTGATTCCGGAAATTCTTCAGTTCTTTTTAGAACTCGGTAGAGGCAAGCCCTCAATAAGAGATAAAAATAGATTTCAAATGGTCGGTGGGTGGTTGGTTGGTAAGTAGGTAGGTATGGTGGGTGGTTGGTAGGTAGGTATGGTGTATGGGCGGTGGGTGGGCGGATTACGTCCATTGCTGCAAAGTTACTTTTGCTCAAAAATTTTTTATTGGACGGAAAATTTTATTGTTTCTGTAAAAAAAAATTCGTCGTCTAAAAAAAGTACTTAAGCAGGTCAATTAGCCGATTTTTTTGCCCTAGATGGAGGTCTAGGGCAACTTTTCTTATAAAGTTCTTTTTAAAACTTTAAATTTATTTCGAAAAAAATGTTTATCTTTAAACTCAATTTGCGGGCAAGCTAAGCGTCCTAGAGGCATGAAAGTTTACACACTTTGAACTCTGTTTGCGGCTAAACGGCTTGTCCTAGCGACTTAAAAATTGCATATTCGTGATCTATTGAGTGTCACCTTTCAATCGGCCAATCTTAAAACTCGATTTGCAACCAAACTAAGCGTCCTAAAGCCTTGAAAATTAACACTTTTTTTCTCTTTAAGCTCGAAATAAATTTTTTTCTGCAAAAAGCACAACGCGTAAGGGAAGCATGCTGCCCCCTGCAACCCCCCTGCCTGGGCCAATTATAATATTTGGGGTTGGTTCATTTTGGGTGTATGCACAGCTTTTTGAAATTAAACATATTTTTTTTACTTAAAGAAACTACATGAGTATTCACCGATCAGTTTTTAAAATCGACATATTTTTTTTGTAACTCGATTTGGGGCTAACTAAGCATCCTAGTTAGTTAGAAATGTCTGAAATCATTTTATACCTCTTTGTGATTATTTGGTCGTCCTAAAAAGAACGGATTGAGATAAAAAAAAAGGACTTTTTTCCATAACTTTACAAAAAATATTTTTTCGTAGCCCAACAATAATACACAACAATTATTGATAATTCACAAAAAAAAAACACGGCACAATTACTTTTGCTTAAATACTTATGTATTCGAAGAGGAATTTCATTCGCTCTGTAAAAAAAATTCGTCGTCTAATAAAAGTACTTAAGCAGGCCAATTGGCAGATTTTTTGCCTAGATGGAGGTCTAGGGCACCTTTTCATAAAAAAGTTCTTTTCAGAACTTAAAATTTTCTTCAAAGAGATATAATTATTTAAAAGAAATCGAAAAAAAAAAGTTTGTAAGAAAAATTTTGTTTCCAAATTTAAAAAAAAATATTTTTCTAATACTTAAAATATATATTTATTTTTCAAAAGTACCAAATAGTATTTTCCAAAAAGGATTGGAAATCCCGTCTAATAGTAGTGAACAATCTCAATATATATCCGTACGTGTGTAATTCCAAAAAATTCAATTTAAATCGGCGGGATTTAATTACGCGGGATTTTGTGGCGCGGGATTAAATTACGTTCCCTTATATTTCATATTATATTTATTAATTCTGCAGGTGAGTTTATATTGTAAATTATTAGAATGTAATTTATTTATAATGAAATTATGATTTTCGGTCGAATGGGTGTATGTTTGATAAATGTATGGGGGTGTTTTTTTTTTGATGATTTTTATGCGTCATTATATTTTCATATTTATTAAATTTAATTTATAATAACTGATTTTCATTTGCAGGTTGATTTCGTTGTGGCGATGTAGTGTTAGGTTTCATTAATTTTGTTGAACTTCATTAAATTTTTTTAAATTTACATTAATGTCAAATGTATAGTGAATAATTTGTTTGATTACGCGAGTGAGTATTTATTTTAATTATTGATTGAATTTTACATTTTAATTAATTTTCTTGTTGATTGCAGAATAATTTTTTCAATGGAATGATCCGATTTTAAATTTGTTTTAGATTACTGTGTTACATTTTAAGTGGACTGTATGTTTTTAGATTGATTCATTGAGTGAGTGATTTATTAGCAACTAAGTATTATTTGAATGAGTGAGTATGATTTGATGATGAATGAGTGTTATTGATTGTTGCATTTGTTTTATTGTGTGAGCGGATGCTATTGAGTGAGTGAATGTGTATGATGACCGAGTGAGTGATGACTGAGTGAGTGAGTTAGTGAGTGCGTGATTTATGGATTGATTCCGGTATTCAGTTCGTGTAAGTTTGAATGAAAGTATATTAAGTGAATTAATTCTTTTATTAGGTAGATATTTTATGTGGTTTAAAGGTTATAGGTATGGAGTTATATTAATGCGTTTTCGGAGTTAGTACTATTTGATGGAAGTGGACAAATTTTGGTGATAGGTCTTTTGGATTCCCAATTTTTAGTTTTTACCTTAACAACTCGTATGAGTTCATCGTCTCCTGGGTACGACGCGATGATTCTAGCCAATGGCCATCTTATAGGTGGAATCCTTTCATACTTCAGTAACACTAAGTCTCCGACTTTAGGTTGCTCTTTAGTTTTCAGCCATTTTGGGCGATTCAGAAGTCTATTTAAATATTCGCTACTCCATTGAGTCCAAAATGTTTATAGTTATGCTTGAGGGCATTTCCAACGGTCGAAATATCCAATTTTTTCGACTGCTAAGTCTGACTTGATGTGCCTATCAAAGTGTGATAATGTTAACGCGGCGAATTCGTCGAAGTTGTATGTTAACGGGCAGAGGGGTCTCGAGTTAAGACACGCTTCTATTTGGGTTAGAAGTGTGCTGAGCGCCTCAAATGTTAACGATTCGTTTCGGGCAACACGTCTCAAGTGGTTTTTCACTGACATCATGCATAATCCACCGAAATGAGGCTAAGCGGGAGGAATGAAATTCCAATTGGTGCCTGCTTGGCTTAAAGAATCAGTTACATCTTTGTAATCATGTTTGGTAGCATTTAACATTTTCTGCAGTTCCGTTTTAGCTCTTTTAAAATTGGTCCCGCAGTCACTGTAAATCTGGAAACAAATCCCACGCATGCTGTAAGCCTTCGGAAAGCTGGAATAAAGGCTTGACTTGTGAGGTCCGTTACAGCTTCCAAATGAATGGCTTTGGGTGCAAAGCAGATAAATATGGCGAAGTATCCTTTAAACCTTTTTGAACCTATTCCTTTCCAGGCTTTAATTTCATAGTCAACACCTGCATGTGTGAACGGCCTTGACACGTTAACTCTTTGAGCTGATAGATTACCCATTATATATGTTATGGTTACATAGGTTTAGGTCTAGCTAAAACAAAGAGTGCATTTATTTATTACTTTCTTCACAGCATTTTTAATGTTGAAAATCCAAAATCGATTTCTAATGTACAATATAACCTGTTGCAATCCACCATGAAGAGTTCTCGCATGAGCATCCTCGATTGCGAGCTTAGTAAACTGGTGATTCGATTTTAAAATTAGTGTTTTCCATCGAAACTAACAGACGAATTTTAAAGTCTGTCTAAAATTCGTATTTGTCCCATTTTATCGATAAAACGATTCAATGCTTTGTAGTGTTTACTTGTATTTGCCTTCTTCAAATCTTTCATAGTTTCAGGAAACATATCTTCTTGTACGATACGTGCTGGAGTGACTAATGCAATTTGGAGTTCTATGGGTCTAACAATTGACGTTCTTCGAAAACCTTTTGCCTTTTTAATGTTGTAAATAAATCTTTTTACAAATGCTAGAATTCCCAAAACTTCATGAAGTGTAGAGTATTTGTATATTAAATTCATTAATTCGTTTGATTCTTCTAATTCTTCTTCAGTTTCTAACTGTGTGGGTTGTGTTGGGATTGAAAACTCCCATTTTTCTTTAAGAAATTCTGGTCTCTTCCACCAAAGAAGACTATGTATTAGTCTCGATGGTAAAACCCCACGGGAAGCCAGATCAGCTGGGTTTAATTTTGTTGGAATGTGTTGCCAAGTGTTAACATTTGTAAGCCGTTGAATTTCAGTGACACGATTTGTAATGAATGTCTTCAGTCGTGTTGGTCGTGCCGCTATCCAGCAGAGGGTGATTGTCGAATCGGTCCAAGCATATGTTGTTGTGTTTTGAAAAGGTAGCACGGAATGTGTATAACTTAATAGTTTCGCAAGCATGACCGCTCGACAAAGCTCCAATCTTGGCAAAGAAACTGTGTTTACTGGAGCCACTCTTGTTTTGGAGTTGACTAGATGAGTATGAATGCAATTGTTACTGTCCAAAGCCCGAACATAAATTGCAGCTCCGTACGCTTTGAGTGAAGCATCGCTGAACCCTTGCAGTTCAAGTGCCTTAATACCCATTTGGGTATTTATCTATCTAGGAATCCGGATTTCTTCTAAAACGGATAATTCTTCCTGGAAAGACAACCATTCAGTTCTACCGGGATAGCTTCGTCCCAAGAAAGACCTCTCAACCATAGCTTCTGCATAATAATTTTTGCTTTGATAACACAAGATGAAATCCATCCTAATGGACAAATAGACGAGCAATCGTTGATAGTATGGTGCGTTTTGTAAGTCTAAATTCGATGGGTAATTTTTGAAACGAAAATGAGTCAGAAGACGGGTACCAAGTGATTCCTAGTCTTTCGAATCCAGAGTTCCAATGGCGAGTGATAAACTTATTTCTTGGTCTTCTTTTGGTATAACGTTCAAAAATTCTTCATTATTACACATCCATTTCCGAAGGCGAGTAATGTTGAAATTTCAGTGTATTTTTCCTTAGCTTCTTCGATTGTGTCTGCACCCGATACCAATCATCGATATACATATCTTCGCGAATCATTTGTGCTGCCAGTAAATATGTATACTCTAGAGCTGTGTCAATCGTGATTGCAATCAAAGTAATTAAATCGAATCAATCAATTTCAATACCAACCGTTTTACACTATACTACAGTTTCAATCAAACGATTGAACGCAAGGCAATCATATTTCGTTCATTCCACTTATTTACAATCAAAATGAATTGCATTGATTGGCTTCACTTTTCACTACATTCTATCGTTCTAAAGAACGAAAGAAACTGAATGGAAATGAAATATGTATGCATTAGATATTCTCTTTATTTTCCCATAATGTTTATGGGTTAATGGTTTGCTTACTCGAAACTAAAGAAATGCCTTTAAACAAATGTAGGTGTGTTTTTACCAATTTTGTTCCTAATTTTTTTTAAAAGCATCAGTTAAATTTCACAAACATTCGGATCAACCACATTACATATGCACATACATATGTATATCTGTTGAATGAAAGTAAAAGATTGATTTACTTCACACACATCAAATCATGTGATAGTTTCAATTCAAAAATGTTTCAATTGGGTCGCAACTGTAACAAATGATTGATTGAAAAAACGAACGATTGAAAAGACCGAATCTTTGAAATGAACGACATTTGAACGATTGAATCTTTAAAAATGAACGATTGACACAGCTCTAGTATACTCTTCATCACAAGCGAATTTCTTGAGTGTGCGATTCGCAAGATATGAGGCTGAACCAGTACCAAAGTGTTTTACGGGACTAGATGGATTCTCTCGCCAATAGATATGTTGGTAGTAGGCATCATCTGGATGAATCTGGATTTGCCTATACATTTTCTCTATGTCGGTTGTGAAGGTAATTTTATTTGTCCTCCATCTTAAAACATTAGATATTATGTCTGTTTGTGTTTTAAGCCCCGTCATCAGATGATAATTCAAAGAACTTCCATCCGAAATCTTGAATGATGCGTTGAATACTAACCGAAGCTTGGTTGTTGTACTTGAATCCTCCAGGACTTGTGTGGTACGACATATTGAAAACGGGAATTTAATATTTTGTCCTTATTTATATCAACTTCTTCCATTTGGTTGAGTTGAAAATATTCCGCAAAACATTTGTTATATTCAGTGTAACGTGTTGGGGTTTTGAGCAGTTTCGTTTTTTGTCCGTAGAACAAAGGCCTTATTATGTGTTCATTTAAGTCCTGGACGTTGATTCTCTTTGAAGGGCAGTGACACTTTAAAGCGCTCTCCCGGCAACCTCTTAGTGTTGTATAAAAAGTGTTGTCGCACAATTTATCTTCTTTTTCATGTTCCTCGTATGGGGATTCCTCTATTTCCCAAAATCTTCTCAGTTGTGTATCAACATGTACAACCTGGCTGTACACTTGTAGAAACTTGGCTGTTGTGGAAGGAACTTTTCCTAAAATGAGCCAACCAAAATGTGTTTTCTGGGCAATTGGTGTGATTGGTTCTGCTCCTCTGACGATATCAGGTAAAATAACCTCGCAATATACATTGTTGCCTAGCAATAAATCGATTTTAGCTGGTTGATGGAACGTTGGATCGGCTAAATCCAAACCCTGAATATGTTTCCAATTGGTTGGGTTAACTTCTTGACTTGGTAAAAGTCCTGTGAGAGTTTTATAAACGTAACCTATTGTCAACGTTTTAAAGTTCGAATAGTTTGAACTAAGGTTCAACTCGACATAATGTAAACAGGAACTGTTTTTCGTTTGACCTATAACAATAACATCAAAAAAGGTGTGGTGTTTTTTCAAACCTAAAAGCTGTGCAGCAGAATCTGGGATCCATCAGAGCTCTTAGTTGTGCAAAATCGCCCTCTGCTGACTTTATATTAGACCCCTTTCACACAAGGAAACTGAGTTGCCGGCAACTGGGAGTTTGTGGGTGAGAAGGGCAAGAAGTAAGGGGAATGAAAAAAATCTCCCCGGTCAACGATTTGAAGAGATTTTTTTGACGTTATGCTTTGAAATTTTCTCAGGTTTCCATTTTGACTTCTGTCTCTGATAGATGTCAAACATATTTTTTTTAAAGAGAAATTGTTTCCTACAATTATATTATTACATTAACCAAACCAAGTGAGCTACTTAAATAAATTCATTGTGAAAGAAAATTTCAAGTTTTAATTCTTGTAGGCAACGCATTTAATTCAATCCATCACGACAACAAAAACGCACGGACCAACTAAACTCTCAGCTTGTGGCTTCATCATCACATTTGGTTTATAATGATGTTCCTGTATTAGCGAGCAGCAGCAGGCAGCACCACAGGTATCAGTCATATCATCCTGTCAGTGGCTTATGTGTCCAACTGTACCAATAAAGCTTCGGTGCATTCCAATAAGTCCAATATAATATTCCCATCATCACTATCATCTGTTGGGCCCAAGATTTGGATGGCAAGAGAAACGCACAACAAATCAATTTTCTCCTGGTTCATTGTTTTTCCGTGACCTTTTAATATTTTAATTTAGCAAACCATTATTAACAACCACAATAAAAAAAACAACATTTACCTACATAATCGCACCAGGTTTCTTTATTTTGAATTAATTTTTCTAAAAATAAGCTGCGGTTAATTTATAACTCAAAATTGTGTAGAATTTTCCAGCCGCGAAACAAATTGTTTGTTTACAAAAAGTGAATGTCAAATCAAAATCAATTCAAAAAACGAGCAACTCAGTTTCCTCATCAATATCTTCGTGTGAAAGTTACAAGGCAATTAAAGGAAAACGTCAAAAAAATCTCCAGCAACTGGTTTCCCTGTGTGAAAGGGGACTTAATAATCGCTGTAGCTAGTAAAATTTAAGTATTTGTGTATTAATTAAGTTGAAAACAATTTGCAAATGTTGATTGTTGTTGTATGTCGGCTGATTGAAAGGAGGGTGCATTTGGGTAGATACATGATGTGTTTGTGATAGATTATTATTTATATGTGTGTTAGAATGATTGTGGTTGTATGTGTCAGGGTGACTATTTGTGTGTGTGAATGAGCTTTGGTTACTATTTGAGTGTGTATGAGTGTTTGAGTTCGCTGGTGCTTGACAACGAGAGTGTGTGTTAGGTTTATTAGCATTGGCAGATGAATGGTTAAACTGAGTGAATCCGTGTATTATAGGTGTGTTTTTTTCTAAGCCCCGGGGAAATTGGACGAAAAACACGAAGAGTAGGATTACCAATTTGCATACTAAATCCAACAACAACTAATCCCAGGGGTGCTTAGCTTAAACCCAGAGAATTCTCGGGGCTTAGCTATTGGAGAGTATAAAAACTGTGCTACCAAAAACTTTTTCACTAAGGTATCAATAAAATGTATAGAAACTTCAAAACTGACATTTTGACATGTCAAATAATTATCAATTTTGTTTGGTTTGGTTGAGCTTTTTGTCTAAGTGTGTCAGTTGTTTTCCTGACGGCCATGTCAACCTAACCTAACCTACCTTTTAATATACATTCCGCAACACAACAACAAATCAATTTTAACATTTTTCGCTTTTGTATTGCCTCTATGGTTTTTTCCACGTCGCTATGAGCACGACCCTCTACAGCGATTTTCATTTTGGATTTATTTTTATTATAGGTATATTAAAACTTGACTGTGAAATTATTATTAAATAAAAAAGCATTTCCTGAAGTTGATATGCATTCAATCAACAAGAATTGAATAAACAACAAAACAAAGGTTTCTCTGAGAAAATTGTTTTCGGCTGCGTTTTGCTGTACACGGGAGCAACCCAATACATACCCTGTTTATATGAGTGAATTGAGGAATCGAATCGAATCGAATTGAGATTTCGATTCAGGTATATGGCCTCATGGGATCGGAAGATTGAATTAAAATGGAATCGAAATGACAATTTTAGTTTACAGAATAAACAACAAAAACATGCAACAGAAAAAAATACAAAGAAAATGGAAACCCACTGAACACAAAAAAACACTATTGGTGCACACACACACTAAGAATCAGATGTGAATTCGATTCTTCAATTCCTCGATTCAGGTATATAAGTACATTTTCAATTCGATTCAGCTCTTCTAGTGGGATCGGATCGAGTAATCCTATTTTAATCCGATTCAAGTATACAAAGACCTAAATCCTGATTCAATACCGATTCAATTCTCCATATAAACGTAGTAACAGATTCTCTGCTACATCCTAGGCATACTTCAATCTTCTTGATAGTCGTCCCCTCTTGCTCAGACCTATATTCCTAATGACATGTGAACTGAGCGTCCCGTCCGCAATAAGCAACTCGTCCACTAATATCATGTCACCAGTGACCGACGAATGGGGTAGTTTTCAAGTAGTTGAATTCTATGTACCACTGTATTTGTGAAAATTAAAATTAAAAGAAAATCACATCGGCTAAAAACAATTTCCAAAATACTTGATTTCAGTTTTCAAATTACTTGATTCACATTTTCTTGTATAAATAATAATTAACTTGGTTCTTTTTATGTTATTTTAATAGAAAAGTAGTTTAAATTCCATAAATATATCGAAATTACACAAAACAAATCAACCCGATGATTTTTAGAAGGATGATGATGAGGCAAACAGTGATGTTTGTTTTTTTCTTGCATTACAGCTGTTCTTCAAATGTCATCTTGCAACTAATAGTGCTACCAAGTATTTCACTAAGCGCCTTGGTCGTTTTTTTCAACCATTTCCCCCGGGGATTGCAAAAAAACGCACCTTATATTTGAGTTGCTTTTTAATGAGTTTGAATTAGAAAATGGTTGTTGAAAATGTGAATGTAAATTGTTGCCGCCAAACTGAAGTAATGAGTTGTGTGGTCTTTGACAAAAATGACATGTTTTATTACTTGACAATTATTTGTACGGTGACTGTAAGCTAAGCAATTAAAACAATTGCCATACTGTTTGACAACTCGTTGCCTTGCATTGACGTCCATTTTTAAAAATTTACTGCAGGTTCGCAAAGAATGGGTACCCTAATTGCACACTTTACATGTTAACTTCTCTGTTTGCTCTGTATTTACATGAAAACATTCTTTATTTGCTTTTTCTGTGTTGATGTTGCTTTCACACTTTGTTGTTGATCAACCATTTCTAGTTTTCGGAACTTTGTTTCCAAAAAACCGAAAATTCTTTAAAAGAGGGAATATCTTTCTGTGTGCCTAATGTTTTCCATTTGGCTTGTACCCTAGCTGGTAGCTTTTTCAAAAGCAAACAAATGATTATTGCATCCCAATGTTGGACTGGCACTCCTAAGGTTGTAAGTGCGTGAATAATTTTTGTCGAATTATCCGACAATTCACGAATGCATCTCGCATTCTCTTTGTATAACTGGCAAATCATAAAATAACTAGCTCATTGTTCACTAGAATTCGCTTAGTCATATCTCGACTTTAATAGCTCCCAAGCTTTGTCATAGCTTGCATCATCCACACTAATTTCTTCGAGTAAAACACGTGCACCTTCTTTATGGCATGACTTTAAATAGTGTAATTTGTCTATGTTCGTTAATGTCGCATTCTTATGAACCAACGAAACGAATTGGTCATGGAAGGCTAGCGCGGATTACATTGTAAGAACAATGAAAAGAAACGAAAGATCACTCCATAGAATTTTATTAAAGAACTTGTTACTATGAAATGCGACTCCGTTCAAAGAGTGGAAGCAGTTGGCACTTGACCACGAATCAGTTTTACATCTGTTAGACGACCGAATTGAAGACTGGCAAAAACAGTTTGCAGAGGTTATAGCTCTAGTAGACCAAAAATTATTTCAGGATAATCTAGCCAAAGCAGCTTTATCAGCCTCGAGAAACCACTACAAAAAATTGAACCATCAGCTTCTTACCGCTCATAACTACTTTTGTAATAATCTTTCGGACATTCAAATAAATTTCATTTTTAGAACAAGTCGAAATCTTAAATCTTAATTTCGTCCCGCATCGACAAGATTTGCCACAGCTCTGTAATCTTTGTAGTAGCAGAGGAAATGGAGATATTTACCACTTCGTGGCCAAGTGTCCCATTCTTCAAGAGGTCCGAAGATTACACTTTGGAGTTAGCTTTTTTTCCTTAGAAAATTTTTTTTAAATCCTTAATGGAGAAAAGGGATGGTTGTGCCTAGTCGAATATGTTCAAGACGCTCTTAATTATAGAAATCAATTCCCTAGCTGATTGGCTCCACTACCTATTTACTTAATTTGTAAAAACAGTAGTTTAGTTCAATTAAATTAATTTTTTTTTAATCACTTCAAAATTAATATCACCTGTAAAATAAACACATTAAACATTAAATCCATTCTTGTGTTCAAAATCATATCAAAATTGGTATTCCTAAATTGTATATTATATAAACTAATCCTTGTTATAAAAACTATTATATTGTATATTATATTTATAAACAATCTTGGTTTGTTAAATCAATAAAACTTATTCAAAACTTATTTGTGTTTCAAATCACGTCAAAAATTGAGACATATATTATGAAGAAAAGAATAGTTAGCTTTATGTACAAGTTTTTGATAACTTGCATTTTTATTATATTTTTATTTATGTATATCATAAAAAATGTCATTTCAGGCAGACGGCAGCGTTGCCATGACCTTATTCTTATATAAAATTTTGTAAAACCTTATGATGAAAAAATAAAGAATCTATCTATCTCATGGAAGGAAAGTAATTCTGGTAATCTCCTGTGAAAGTCGGTGGGTGTATTTTCGGTAGTCGGATATCGTGAGGTTTCTGACTACTTGAATTTGATGCAGCAGCCGTAGCGGGAGTTTCTTTCTGTTACTGAAAACTTGTTACTGAGTTACTGTTACTGAAAACTTGTCTAACTCATCTAGAAGCAAGGATTTATAAAGCGTATATATTTCGTTAGCTTCGTTATAAAACTAATCTGTTGTTGTTAAAAATCTCTGCTTTCACTTCCTCGCTGCAAACAACTAATTGGTATTGATTTCTTATATTCAGCCAATTGCTTTCCAGGGTTTCGAGGCGTGTGGACACATGATTTTTTGTTCGACGAGTGGGGCACACAGTCTTTTTAAAATTTTCAAAATCCTTGCAAATTTGCATGCACATACTTTTAACAAGTTTTGTTGCATTCATTTTAGACTTAATATTGCTTAATAATCTAGAAATATAAAATTCTTAAAAGTAAGAAAATTGTACTCACTTTTTCTTTCAGTGTAGACAGCCGGCGCTTTTATACAATCTCCTGTGCTGCTTTGTGGACTACCTTCATTCAGCTTGGCAATCTTTTTTATTTAAATTGAACTTTAATGTTATTTATATTCTTAAAGAAAATGTTTATAGTTGTTTTTAAATGTCTTGATGAGTTATATCTTAAATTAAAACGATGAATAAAATGTACAATGCGACAAAATGGTCGCCGCTCAGTTTTATTTCTTTAAAAAAATTATATTATCAAAATTTTCCAAACAAATTTAATTTGCTTTCGCAGCTCACTCTCTTTTTAAATTTACTTTTGCCTCGAAGGACCAAAATGTTTGGCGATGAAATAACCAAAATCACACTCAAAATATTGCTTAAAAAAAACTTCCAAAATCTCCAAAATAATTTCCGAAAAAAAAATTTATTTGCCCTACATATAACCTTTGGTTTGACAATTGACATTTATGTCGTTTTTATTTGGCAATCCAGAAGCCTTCCGGACTCTTCTGAAAGCGTTTACTTGGGAAAAAATAACAGTTCTAATTCTGAAAAGAAGAGAATTTTGCTTCTGGATTTGAAATCAGAATCAGAACCAGAAGCACTCACACATTCATATACTTGAACGTCAAACTGGACTGTTATCATTTTTTGTATCATAATTGTGCAACAAACATTTTTTTTGAATTTGAATATTCTCACGTACACAATTATTTTCACACATACAATCTCATTAAAATTCAGAATCGTCAGAATCACACAAAAGTGTTCAGTTGGGATCCCGGATCGGAGAACAATTCCGGATTGCCAAGTAAAAACGCCATTAGTATAATTAATATTCGCCTTGAAGGTTTATTGTGGCCGACTTCAGCGTAGGCAGCATCTAACAGGTACATTTCAGACACTCTCAAACTTTTGTTGAGTTATCAAATGGACTGCCATAAACGTCAATAAAGTTGTATATTGTTTTGTAGTTGGTGCGAATAAAGTTATATAATTGGACAAAAATGTAAGTTATTTTATTGTAATATTTTTTTTTACAAATTGATATGTCTCTCAACTGTCTTCGCATTCGTATTAATTGTATTTTCTCCCAACTTGGGTTTTCATTTCCACTTTCTAACACAGGAATATTGCTGCGCCGAACCATATTAACTTTAATTTGCAAATACAACAGATAGACAGAAAACAAGATCTCAAACTACAGTTGCTACTCAATTATTCAACTTCAGTCACCTACAAACTTCAAAATTAATGCAAGACGATACCTATTTAGCTATCGTCCAAACGCTATCATTTTGACGATAGCGTTTTGACGATTATCGACTTACGTGAAGCAAATAAAGGCATCACTATAGTTCAGACAATATCGTCTGACGATAATCGAATTACGGAATGACCCCCTGAAAATGTATTCGATTCGTTACGAAGAAAATCAATTTATAGATCAAAATATAACTTTATCGAACGAAAACCCCATAAAAAACTGCTTTTGGCAGTATAACGAGTATCGTTTTAAAAATGCAACCAGGGATTTTGAACGATAATCGTGATTCGTAATACGGGCGCAAAGGAAAAATATTAATGCACTTTTAACAATGGCAAAGAAAAAACTACCAATTACAAAATCATTGTTTAATTTAAAATGTTATTGTTAAAATAACTTCTTAAATTGTGTAAAGGTGAAAAAACGGCATTTTTTTTATTTATTTAATTAGTTATATTTATAAACTGTTTTAGAAGAAAAATAATAAATTTAAAAAAATCAAACATTATTTTTATTTACCAATGGGACTGAAAATGACGAACAATCTTATTTTTCTCCTTTATTTCGCACATTGGTTGAAAGATGATTCTATCTTTGAAATTTTCTAGAGGTTCAATTGCATGGGCAAAAAATGTCTCGATCACCATTAACTGATCATATAATTCCCTCCAGTCAACTCTAATCGTGAGCGCACACATTTCCAATAGCCAAAAGAATGTCGACTGCAAGCTACGCTTAAGCTCGTGTGCCTGTGTTTCGTTAAGCTCAGAAGCTTTGCCCATTAGAAGCCAACAATCAAAGTTGGAAATTTTAAGTTTTCTTCTCGTCGTCGCTTCCGTTGTATGATTGCCTGAAACGTTAAAAAAACTTTCCTCCTGATTCTGCTCCATTTCTTCATAGTCTTCATGCCCACTTATGTCTGCGAATAGATTTATTCTCTCCAAATTTCGTCGCGGTTTTGTAAGACGAACATAACCTGGTTCCATGTTGTCGTCTAACAAATTTAAGTTGTTATTGTGAATTGTTGAAAATTCTTCCTTGATGTTGAGACTAACATCTTTTTCATCTTCAGAACACTCTGATTGTTGTTTGCGCATTTTCGACAAGAATTTTTTTCCATAACGCTCTAGACATAGCTTAAAAATACTGTCGGCTGGTTTGTCAGCTTCTACTTTGATTTCCCAAGGTTTTCTATCATCGGTTAAATTTACTTTCAGAGGGTTTCTTTTCAGGGATTGCATCAACGGATTTCGAAAAATTCCTACTATATTTCGTTTTGTTGTGCATGCAACTCGAACTACACTGAGATGTTTATTGTATTTGGCAAATGTTGCTATTAATTTCGTAGGTTTTAAAAATGGAATAAGAGACCTTTTTGTGTGATCTACATACAAAAGTTTCGGTAAAGTGTCTTTGGTTTTCATGTCTAGTTTTAAACGCTGTAAATAATTATGACATGGTGTAAAAGAAGGTGAAAAATTAACTGTTATTAAATCTTTATCTTCTCTGTCCCCAACGTTAAGGAGATGTTGAAAAACGGCTTTCATGTTTGCCTGCCTTTTGACCATATCTTTGGATAAATTGTTAACAACTGTCTGGGAGCGTTCTTCTAAATGTTGTAGATATAATTCTCGCGGTGGAATTTGTTTAAACTGCTTGCAAATAGATACATTATTTTTGCAGAGAAGTACTTTTCTTAATTCCATATATTCCACCCAATCATCCCACACAAATAGTTCATCATAGTTTGTTAGATTCATTGTGCCCAATTCTAGATTTATTCTTCGGGCAGAACGCGATATTTGTTTTTCCTTGCGCCCATCTATTCCGAACAAAAGCTTCATAGCAAAGATAATATATGCCATGGCACGACTTTCATAGCAAGGTGTAAACGGACGGCAATCCAAGTCCATTTTGGGGGTGTGTAAGTTTATTAATCGTTCAATTAAAGTATTAATTTCTGTCGGTAGACACATCTCAGTGGTATACCGCTGAACCAGTTTTAAGATATTGGGTGTTTTTAGGCAGTTTAAGTGAATTGCCTTGCATACTTGAGCACAATGTTCCCGCAATTGGGTTGCCGCAAATTCTGTGCTCTTATAATTCAAACGAAAGGTCTTTAAAGAAGCTTTACATGCTTCGCTGGTGTTTGTTGGGAAAAATCTTTCTAGATTGAAAGTTGAAATGTGACCTTCAGAAATAAATCTCAGTAAATCAGTTAGTTGAATTTCATCCTCAATTAAGTTAAGGGCCACTACCAGAATAGCATACACTAATTTCATATTAAGTTCTTTCGTACGATCACTGTATTTTAGTTCAGAAGCTTTAACGCTCATGGTATGGCATTTAAGTGAACTATTAAAATCTTTTTCGTGTTTCTTTAAATGTGATAAAGGCATCTTTCTTTTAAGCATCTTTCTTGCACTGGATGAGAATTTCAATTGTATTGCGCGGTTACTTGGTGCCGATCCAGATGAATTGAAACTTGTGTCACCTAATGATGATTGCGATATAAGCGATTGCGAACACATGGAATGAGATTGAGACATGGATGCTTCGTACTGCGATTGATCAAATTTTTTCTAGAAAAATAGTAGAGAAATCAGTGTTTGAAAAAAGATCGTAAATTAAAAATACACTGCAATTTAAATTTAAAAAAAAACCTTTAATTGTGTAAACTAAAAAATAAAATCTGATATAGACGAAAAACTACAACAGAATAGAGAAGGCTACAATAACACACCTCATGGTGAAAGTATTGCAACCTACTTGAAGTATCTTACCACACAATTAAGAAAATATTTAGTTCTTTTATAAATAATAGCTTTTTGAAATACCTCCGTTTTTTACGCAATTTACTCATAAACATAAATAGATTAGCTTTGAAAAATATTTAGCGTCAAAAGAAAGAAAAGAAGAAAAACCACCCCAGTATCTTTTAAAAAAAAATAAGTTTCTACCATTCGTCTAGAACAGGAAGTGTACCAACGCCCTCGTTTTACTTTCTAAACTCGTCACGATTGCTCTTTGTAAATAGTATTTGCCTTTGAAATTTCTTGCCTGTGAGAATTAAACAGATAAATGAGATTGCAAAATTCAAAAGTGAATCATTTAAACATTTCTCGAATATGAGTTGTTAGATAATAATCTTTTTAAACTTAAACTAAATACTAATTTTTGTTCACCAAAAAAAAAAAATAAATAAATAAATATGTATAGAAGGAAAGAATGGACAAATTGAGGTAGTTTATACAGGGTGTCCCTAAATTCGTCAATAGTATTTTAAGGGGTGATTCTGCGCCCGACAGAAGTGATAACTTAAACGAATCTAGGTTAAACTATTTAATATTGAAATTGTTATAAATTCTTTGGAATTTTTAACGTTATATTGCGAATTATATGTAACTTTTACCATGAACTTAGAAAGTTCATAGCAAGGCAACTGAGTGGACGCACAAATTGGCCTCAGAGGAACGGTTTCTTTATGGATTTTTGGAAGACCGTAGATTTTTGGGGCGCTTGAAGTATATGTTGTCATACGTTGTTTCTCGAACTCTGAAATATGGTTATGTACGAATAAATCCTTAACAAAATCATTATTTGAGCTTTGCAGTATCGACGTTGGATTGTTTCTTAGTACTCTATATACGTTTCTGACTCCCATTAGGTCTAACATTTTGCTGATGTCAGTCTTGTATATTGCAACTGTGACATTGCCCTTATAAGCAGGGACAATGTACACATCTTTATGTCGATATTAAACATTTGACATGTGGAGGGAACTCAACTGAAGTGTTATTTACAAACCATTTATTATTGAATTCTAAACCCATTCTGAGTTCTAGGTTTTCTTTTAACCCTTGTAGTTTCTTTTTATGTTTTGTTTTAATTCTATCATTCATGTTCATGTATTTATCTTCTTGAGTGTTGAACAAAGAACGATACTCTTTATTAGTTAATTTGTTGGTGATTGAGTTTTCTAGTTGTTTAATCTTTTTTGTTGGAGTTCTCTTCTGAGTTTTAGGTTTTCTTTTAATCTTTGTAGGTTCTTTTTATATTTTGTTTTAATTCTATCATTCATGTTCATGTATTTATCTTCTTGAGTGTTGAAGAAAGAACGATACTCTTTATTAGTTAATTTGTTGGTGATTGATTTTTCTAGTTGTTTAATCTTTTTTGTTGGAGTTCTCTTCTGAGTTTGTTTGAGGGAGATGGTGATATTCAAAAGCTTCGTGTGAAAGTGTTCTATGTGTGTTATAAGTTCTTTCTCAAGTTGTTTTTCATTTCCGTTTTCGGAAAATTGAAAGATATTATTAAGGCTATTTGTTGAGTTGGAAATAAAACTAGGAAGCAAGCCAAATTCTCTGCATTTCTAAAGAAATATTAAAGAACTATTGTTTTTGGTATAGGAAAGTGTTAATCAGCTATATTCTATGTAAGTTTTGCAAGTTTCGATGTCATAGCGATTGCTTATGTTTTTGTAGAAATCCATTTTTGGTTACGGTGTGCTTTCCGTTGTATCAATAATTGGTTATTTGTGTGATCTTTTTACTTGAGAAAATGTTAACAAGACTTTTAGTGGACTATAGGTCAAAATAAGATGTTATGCTATTTTAATTATGCGACGTTTCGAGCATGGGTACGCTCATCATCAGGCCTTTATTTCACAAAAATAAATAAAACAATACATAAAAACAATAAGTTAACACTATTTTCAAAGTGTCGTCAACAAAACTTACATAAAAACATTTTGAATATAGGATTAAAATCCCAAGAATCTTACACTTGCAGTGTCATGCAGAGCATGCTGTAATATATATAAGCACTTCGAAACAGAAATTAAGAAATCGTCTCTTTGGACACAAATCTGATTTGAACAATGGAGCTGCACAAAAAACTGCTCTTGCTCTCCATTGTTTACAAAAAGAACATAGATCAGATTTGGAGAATCCCGTAGTTCTGCAAACGGACCAAAATTATTCAAAAAGAATGTTGCTGGAGATGATGCACATAAATGTGGGATCTTCACCAGACCACAATCAATCACTTCGCGTCTTTTTCCCACTTTAAATAATAAAAAAAAGATCTTTGGCTCAATGCATACTTTTATTTAATTTAAAGATACAAACAGATTAATTTAACATAGGGGTGAAGTGGGAACAGGAATTTACTTCTACCCTTCACAGAATCAAATTACCAACTGACCACTTGCGCTGCTGTTTTCGCAATCTCTTTTGCCTTGTGCGTCGCCGTACATGTCTAGTTGTTTATGTATTTTCCTCTTGTCTTTTGTGTTGTCGTTATACTTTGTGCAATGTTGTAAGTTTTGTCAGTCCGTTTCCAATACATCGTCCAGTTCTGTCAGTTCGCATCCTACATTCGGCCATTCTGATCAAACATTCGCCCGAATGATCCTGCCCATGGCTTCATACCATCGGCTGCAGCGGTAGTACGCCCCGGCCCAGAATGATCTCCCACCTTCTCGGCCTCATATCGGTCGTGCTTACAAAATTTGGTGATCTTAAGTGGCCCGAGATACTTCGGTTTCAGCTTCAAACCAGGTCCGAACTGTGTTCTCCTTACAGCAACGAGTTCATTGGCTTGATATTGGAAGGCTTTCTTGCGTTTTCTTAGCTGATAGCGATAGTTTTCTCTTTGAATTTCGGTAATACTTGCTTTAGCTTCTTCCCATATATTTTTTTTTGTCCGAGTCGAATTCTTCGAAAATCTCTTCGTTGAGAATTTCTTGGTTATCCAGCATCTCCTTGATCCTCATCTCAACGCCAGTCAGAATTCTAAAAGGTGTGATCCCGGTGAATTGTTGATAGTCTGTTGAGCCTTGCCAGCGTATTTATACCACAACCCTGGATTTTCAACATTCATATTTGTCAAAAGTGGCACAAGTATTCGATCAATACGTTCCACTTGCCCGTTACCTCTTGGAACTCCCGTCGTGATAACTAGATGTATTATACCTCGGTCTTTACAATAGCTTTCAAATGCTCCCGACGTAAAACCTGCACCCCGATCAGAAATTGTCCTCTTTGGGTTCCCAAAAATGGCAGACTGCTTCTTCAACCTATCTACCTGTAACTTTAGTGGGATACAGCCACACGAGCTTAGAAAACGCATCTTCCATTACCAAGATGTCATAGTACGTTTTACTAGTCTCTTCCATTGGTCCGATGTGATCAATATGGAATGTCTCCAGAGGGAAACTACCCTGGCCGATTGGTGTCAACAAACCTTCCGGCTTACCTCCTTTTTGTTCAGCCAGTATGCATTTTATGCAATGGTCTTAGCATCTCGAATATGATAGGTTTGCTCTAACATCTCTTGGGTTTTCCTGGCCGCAAAATGCCCTTCCTTATGAATCATGCGAATTATTTCTTCTTCCAGTGAGGATGGTATAGCGACCAACTCCAAAGGTTCGTTTTTGCTAATAACGCCATTCTTCATAAAGTAGTCTTCATAAGGTTGCTGTTTCAAGACCTCTGCGACCACTTTCAGATATTCATCATGTATCTGCGCTTCTTTTATCCGATAGGATAAAGTTCGAACAATTGCGATACCTACTCGACTGAGAGCATCGACATGCCGCATTCGCGTACCGCTTCTATGCTCAATTTCATAGTCATAATCCTGTAGAAACATGGCCCATCTCGAAACACGCAACGGTACTTCCTTCTTGTTCATCATCATCGCAAAGGCATTGCAATCGGTGACGATCTTCACATGTCTCCCCAAAATATAGACACGCCACTTCTTTAGAGCTTCTACTATAGCTAATATGGAGTTGTTTTACGGCTCATTTATTGCACTGGATGAAATCTTGATCGTTGACATCTCTTTGAAGAAGCACAGCTCCATATCCATACATACTGGCATCAATATGGATTTCGGTTGCAGCATTTGGAACAGTTTGAGGACTGGTGATCCAATCAAGGCATTCTTTAGCCATTCGAACGATTCAATCTGTTTATTTTCCATTTTGAATGATTCATTCTTCCGCAGCTAGTCGCTTAGGGGTTTCGCTCTCAACGCAAAGCCTTCGATGAATCTTCTAAAATAGGATGTTAATCCCAAGAATCGTTGGAGCGATTTCTTGTCTTTTTGCAAAGGATAATTACCCACAGGCTTCTTCTTTTCATCTGAAGGTCGTATCGTTCCCTTCTTGATAATTTATCCAGGAAATCAATTCGTCCTTGCAAAAACTTGCATTTAGTCCATAGAATTTTCTTTTTTTTTCAACATTTTGTTTATAATATTACCTGGTGCAATAAGTTAAATCCACTTTATTTTTTTGTTGTAGGCACAACCACGATCTAGATCTGGTCACTTTTTATATCTATTGGAAACTAAAATAAATATCCTTATAACAACGTTAAAATTCTATTAAAAATTTAAATTTTACCCGCGCTATTTCTTATTTGAAAAAAAAAAAACTTTAGATATTCAGGTATCTTACCCGACGTGAACACTGACTGAGACTTACATTTGTAATGACAAAGAGAATCTGTGCTACGGTAACCACTTGCCTAACCGTGTCAAATTTTCTTCGTTCTTCCGAAAAGTTGGTCTGATTGGAGGATTGCCACCGATAGTTCAACGGCTCACACAAATAAAATGAAAATCCGTAGCCTGGTTGAAACACTACCAAACCTATCCTGTTAGCCCATCGTGTTATCGACCGACTACTGCCAAAAAGTCATTCGCGCATCCGGGTAGTATTTTGTTCCGAGTAAGACATAAATTATTCTTTAATAAAAGAAAATACAAAACAAAATTGTGCCGGCAAAACAAAACAAAGGTGAAAAATAAAAAAAAATAAAATAAAATACGAGTGAAAAAAATAACAAGGAAAACAAATAGTGTATAAAAACATAATAACAAAAAAAAAAACAGTCGCCGTCAGAAGGCGACCAATCGGTAGGCGGTCGCAAGACGCCACCCAGGTCCAGGATGACTCCCTCCAGAACCGTCTGGCGTATCTTGGACCTCTACGGATAATCGATCGACCATCTCAGGCACATGTCGAGTGCCAAGGAGCTTGTCCAGCAATATGTGTGGATTCCCATCCTAACCCAACAAGTGCAAGTAGGTATTGTTTCATTTCCGTAGTAAAAAATCCACAGCATATACCTACAAATGTTTATTTACATTCTATAAGGGTGGCCGCAACAAAACAGCGGTCTCTGATGTTTCTCGGGAAGCGAAGGGGACGGTGATAAACAGACACCCTATTACTTAAACGTCCAGTGGGGAAGAACCCATTCAAATCCAGCCGGGCAATACCTACATTTCTCACCCGTCGTGAACTACACCATTGGATAGACAGACATCGTCTCATATAAGATAACTATACCAGTCATCCTACCCTCGCCGCTAAGTAAGTATCCTTTTAAAACAAATAAGTTACAGTATTTTAATAAGTAGGTACTCAGTCTTGTTGATGATATTTTTCAAATAAATATAATGTTTTCCCTATGTCTATGGGTCTTGAATTTTATACTCCAAGCAATTAGGCTTGTCTTATCCTCATAAATCTACACATATTTAGTACGATGAAACTCTTCTTCAGATCAAGCATCTATACCATTTCTACTACTTAATGTAGCGTTTGAAAGTTATACTGTAGTATCCTCATCGTTCAAGGATAAAGTCATGTTTTTTTTTCTTAGACTGCCACTATTTGGAAAGGATATCTGTGAGACCAAAGTAGTATATGGTACCAGTGTCTGTCAAAGAATTTTTTTATATATTTATTTCTTATTTTCACTCTAGCATGGATAGAGTGACGGATACTATTTTCATCTTTTGCATAAATGTTAAACAATCCCAAGGCTGGGGAATGTCAAGTGTTATTGACATACTTATATTCATAAGTGGGTATGCATTTTTAGGTTCGTTTGATTATTTGTCTAAGCACCCTGGCAATCGCGTTGAGAATTTCCAAGCCAATCGGGCAAAATGTTTTAGATGTTATAAAAACGATTGCACATTATATATGCAATCAGATTAGGGAATAAATAGAACATTTCTTACTACCTAAGCAATAAAATATCACAGCGGTTAAGTAAGGCGGTTGGTTATTATCACAGATGTTAAGTGATTAGAATTCTTACTTTATGTGTCCAACTCCCCTATGTCGAACAAGTGGCGTACTATCACAGGCGGCAAATAAACTATATTCTTAAACTAATATCACAGATTTTCGAAAGCATGATCGCAGTTGTTGAATTCTTTGAGTTTTCTACTCACAATTCTACCCCGCCGGACTGGAATAAATATATTAGAGTCTTATATACTACGGCCAAAATATCACAGAAGATTCAGGGTAATATCACAGTTGATCAGATATTAGTAGTTATCGCCCTCGCTCACTTGTGCGAAATTTATTGTTTTTTTCTGTAAATCGTGAACGCACCTTTTCTATTCTATTGCAACTCTTAATTTTTTTTAATTCATTTGTTTCTAACCATAAAAACTGTCACTATCACTGACACCAGACAAATTTTGCACCATTGTATTTTTCTGTTGCAATAGGGTGTAACAATCCTTTTTTGCCGGTTGGTCCTTCGCTGGCACAATATTCCCAAGACTAGCTCTTATGGGGTGGTTCTTGGACTCATCGCTGTTACAAAAGTTTTAAAATTTAAATGCCAGACTTTCCATCTAGGTGTCATGATGGGCGAGATCTTCATCAATACCCTCCCTACCTGGTTGTCTTCCCCGCTAAAACAACCCCTAAATTTGGCTTCTTCGCCTTATTCAAGCTCCCATTTTTCTCTTTATCCTCTCATCCCCTTATGTAAAGAAAAACTTACTCCATGTTCATCATGGTCTTATACCTTCATAAAATTTCCATTTTTGTATTAAGTAATAAAATGTTTTCAAATTATAGGTTTAATTTTTATTCATGTGATATAATTTGTTTGAGTTTAAATTTAAAAATAATTAATTAAAAATATAATTTGAATTTTTTTATTGCGATTAGATAACGGGTGGCAATCATGCGCCAAGCCCAGGAAAAATTTAATTGATTTTATAAAAATCGTCATCGATTTATTACAACTTTGGATAATTAAAATCTCTTTTGTCTCTTTTGCTTTTACTTTCACTTTCTTTTTATTTTTATTTCACTTTACGTTTTGATTTAATTGTAATTCCCCTTTTTTACACCTCTCTTTTAACCGCGAAGTTATTTAGTCAATAATTAAACAAATTCCCTCTTTAATCGAAAACTTATTATGTATTTAAATTCTTATAAAAAAAAACGACTCACCAATTCCTTCTGCTGTAGTGGCCACTGCTGCTGGAAGTCAATGTGTTTTGTCAGTGCTGCTGGAGGTTAGAGCTTTGGCTATCAGCTTAAACCTTCACTGCGTTTGATAAAATTATTTACCCACACTATAATTTCGCGACCATAAATATATCTAATTCACTTCACGTTTCGTGACTCTTATTTCCTCAAAAAGATTTTTCTTTTTAAAAGAATTTACCAATTTTGTTTTTTTACTTTATAGGATTGGATATCAAAAAAAATTACTTTAACCGATTACAATGAAAGGAAAAGTTTAAAAAAATGAAATAAAATAAAAAAAAAATTAAATATTGATCTTGGTGGGGATTAAACCCGAGCCTCGGATGTATTGGTTGGCGCCTAGACACACTAGGCTACCGGGCTTTTTATGTCTGGTGATGCTGATACTTAATTTGAAATTGGTCACAGGATCCCTTTGGTCTCTATGTGGTGTTATGAGGAAACCTTTCTGATTTTTAGGATCTCCTGTTCCTAGGGAATTATCCGTTTATTTTTCCGGATGTTTAACGGACCCTGATATCGGTAAAAATAAAATGCATAGTTAGCTGGATTTAAATACGTATTATTACATATAAATATACGTATATATATATATATATATATATATATATATATATATATATAAATATATATATATATATATATATATATATATATATATATAAATATATATATATATATATATATATATATATAAATATATATATATATTTATATGTATATATTTATATTATAATATATATATAAATATAACTGTATATGTGTAGATATTATGTTATGATATACATTTTTTTATGTACCTTTTGTGTACTTTCGGTATCTATTTTCACTTGATGCAAAATTTAACTAGTCGCTATTTATCGTTTTAAAACAAAGATTTTCTTCAACAAGTAGGTATTTTCACTGCTCAAAAGAACCGCTTTGGTCTAAGATGGAAGAATTTTTTTTTTGCGGCTGTCTTCCATGCAGGTTGGATTAACAAAATAAACTTTAAAATTCCTAGTCAACCTGCAGGCTACCTATAATCTATGTTTTAGAGCATTCAGCTAAGCTCCTCTTCCGTTAATGGTTCTCTTACTCAAAAATTTCCCACACTACCGCCACTGTATCTAAAAAAAGTATTTTAATTTTCGTATCATTTTTTTTTTCAGCTTTCGCTGCCTACTTCGAGGAGGATTTTCAAATTTCTATTTTTTCATTATTTTGTTTTTATACTATACGAATTGGATTCGAATCCATTTAAAATTAAAATTGTTTAATCTGATATTGGTAACAAAGGTTAGGGTATAGCAAAAGTGTTGTAAAATCTTAGTCAGTGTAAGTTGTTGTTGTGGTGCAAAAAAAGTTGCACTTTTTCATTTTTACAATGATACTGGACCAGTTGCAGCGGATCGTGAATACCCCTATTGTATTTTTCTGTTGAAATAGGGTTAGGGTATAGCAAAAGTGTTGTAAAATCTTAGTCAGTGTAAGTTGTTGTTGTGGTGCAAAAAAAGTTTTACTTTTGCAATTTTACAATGATACTAGACCACTTGTACCGTATCGTGAATACCCCTACTGAATGTCAAAGTCTTACACTTTTACTATATCCGAACCCTATTGTAAAAGAAAAATACATGTGTCAAATTTTTTTTAACACAAAACAAAGGCCCGTTTGCTGATACACACATTAAGCATTTAAGTTCTACTTAAGAACTTATGTGACAGTTTACGCAGAAGAAAAAGTAGCCCTTAAGCTATTTAAGTAGAACATAAATATTTATGATTCATATGAGCAAACGGGTCTTAGAGATATTTCAGAACAAATGTGAAACAGATTTTGACATTTGCTTCAGTGTTGCTACAGATTAGTACAGCAGTGTTCACAGTCTGTTGTAAAAAAAATAAATTTAACAATTTTAAAAGACTTGTTACACCAGATCGTGAATACCCCTAATAGGGTTCGCCTATAGTAAGAGTGTAAGACCTTGACATTCAGTATATTTTGTTATTGTAGTGCAAAAAAATGCTACACTGGCAATGATACAAGACCAGTTACATCGGATCGTGAATACCTATAATGTTTTAACAGATTATGTAAATGTAGTAGTGTATATGTGTTCAGAATAATTATTGACACAATTTATAAGATTAGAAAAATAGGAGATGAACTTGCAGCAATACTAATCTAAGCCATAGTAGCGCAAAAAAAGTAGGTACACATAATGAATTATGGCGATTTCGTTTCAATAAATAGGATTTGCTACTAAAACCAATTGTTGTTTTAACAACAAGGTTTATTCCGAAAATTAACAATACCTTTGTCAGTGACTTTTTGAACCTTTATTTTATACAAAGTGTAATTCAAAGCGCAATGGAAATGTGCCTTGAAGTACATTAAATACATTAGACGTGAAATTAAATACATTAGAAGTGCACTACAAATTTCCCGCAAATATATACATACAGAGAATTTATACATAGTTTCAAATAAATTAATCAATATTTACTTTAAGTATTTCTTGCTAATTTTCAGACAATGCTTTACAAAGATAAAATGGAGTAGATAATCTTCAATTCAATGACTTTGTAATATACTGCGTCTTGGCGATCTCATTCACTTCTTCCTCGTACTGCATCTGCCCGCCAACTTAACCATTTACCTACATCTGCGTTCAATCCATCTGAACTTAAGAACGATTAGTTATGCCAAATATTTCTTCGAGATGTCGGTGATGCCATTCTTACCACCACTCCCCTCGGTATGACGATCAACGAGGGTTGCGAGATCGACTTACCCTTTGAAACATCGAGTACAGCTAATTTTACAGCGGGCCTTTCATATAACCCTGATGCAGTTTGAACAGTTGCCCTAAGGACTTGTCCATCTTTTCAAGGGTCTGCAGAATGGAGAAAGTCTGGCTGCTGGTAAATTGCCCATCTCAGGTGGCATGGGCCTAGACATACGATTTTTACACACTTGACAACCTTTTAGTTCCTTCTCTATAGCTGCACGTAGACTTGGATTTAAAAACCTTTGGCAAATTTCGTTCACAACGGTTTCGTTATTGTGATGATGATATTTCTCATGGTATGACTTTATGAATAGACTGGTTATGTGGTGTCCTTTTTGCAGCAGTATCGGGCGCTTGCGTCAACTATTCCACGAAGTCGCAGGATGCCATTCTGGTCTATGTATGGAGATAACTTGCGAATCTGGTTCGATTTATCAAACGATTAACGTAGTTCTATAGGCGAATTAAGATTGTTTTTTAAGATTGCTATCTCATCACGGTATGAACCCAACTGAGCTTGTTTATATAAGTTGTTTTCGGCTTCGACATATTCTTCACTTGTTATGAACTCATCATTCCTTGGTAAGATCATTTTTTCCCTTATTGTTACATTCCATAAGAAACGAGAAACATATGCTTGTATACGTACCAGTCTTATCCACTTAGAACATCGTTTGGGTTCAACTGAGGCACAATCAGAAACCGCATCGTGGAATAAAACAGATGATTTGAGTTCTTCTGGTGTGTCTGGGATCTGTGTTAATTTTCAAGGCCACATAATCTTTGATTGCGTTAGAAATAATGGTCCAACAAACCAACGACTACACATATCGAAATCCGGCACTCTCTGCCATTTCGTAGCCTCATCTGCTACATTGGCCGTTGAGGGTATATATCTCCACTGGTGGGTTTCAGTTGTCGCGAGCATTTGACTTACCCTGAATCCATCATACTGCTTATATTTTCGGTGATCGGACTGAATCCAAAAAAGAACTGCTTTGGAATCTGTCCAAAAAAACTGCTTTGAAAACCTTATAGTATGAAACTGCTTTATGCTGTTCGCCATACGTACTACTAATCATGCGGCCTCGAGTTCTAGGCGTGGTAACGAGGAGCTACCCTTGTTTTTGCAGTTATTATTCTGCATTCCACCAGGCTCGCTTTAGTCACACGAACGTAAGCTACGGCAGCAAAGGCATTAATACTCGCACCTACGAAGACATGCAGTTGACAAGAATCGTGTGCACCAATCTTTATGTTTCTCAAATAGAATCTAGGAATTATTACTTTGCTGATGATCTTCAAATGATTCACCCACATTTCCACTTTTCATATAAATTGTCGTCAATAGCCTCATCCCAGTCAAGCTTAGATCGCCAGATTTCTTGCATTACAATCTTGATGTAGATTAATGAATACGCAATTAAGCCTAGAGGATCAAATGTGGTCATTAGAACTCGAAGCACACAAAACCTTATTTCAGTTGTGAGCAACTACAAGACGCTTTTAATGAGATTGAGTAGTTGAAAGTATATGTGGTTGTAGACCACCACATACCCAAAACTTTTTCAGCTGAACCTTCTGGATTTATATCTAGATTTCGTTTTACTTCTAGTCTCTTTTCATCGAGAGCATCGATGACAACTGAAGAATTGGAGATCAAATTTCGTATCTCAAAACCACACTTTTGGTGTATAAACTTTATTTCATTGGCCAGTTTTACAGCTTCCTCTTCAGTGTCAACACTGTCCAGTAGGTCATCCACGTAATGCCTATGCAAGATCGAGTCCACTGCCTTCGGGTATTTGTCGGAAAATTCACTGGCATTCTTGTTCTTCACAAACTCCGCGATGCTGGGAGAACAGGTGGCCTCAAACGTGAATACCTGTATAACATAAATATCTGGTGTACTTTTCAAATCATCGCTCCAGAAGAATCGTTGTGCGTGCTGGTCTTCGCCTTTCACACCTATCTGGTGAAACATTTCACGAATGCCAGCACATATGGCTATTGCTCTTTCTTGAAGCGATATAGAACGGATAACAAAGAAGCTAGTTGGTCAGGTCCCTTTATCAATACAGAGTTTAAAGAAACCTAGGTCAACTAGGCAGCAGCATTCCAAACTATCCTAATTTTGCTGGTTAATTCTCGTTCGCGACAGTAAATATCGGAAGATACCACTTTCGAAGATATTGTTGTTGAATTTCGCTTTCTGATAGTTTGCGGATGTACTTTTTTTCTTCATACTCTTTAAGTTGACGTTTGAGATTCTTATAGGTCTGCGTTTCGAGATAATTTTTGTACGAAGCAGTAGTGTCTCTTAAGAGCCATTTGAAAACTGGTCGGGAGCTTAGCGTTCTCATATTTCCACAACAGACCAGTTTCAAACCGATCACCCTTTCTCGTTGTCAAGTTTTCTATCATTTCACAAGCCCGTTCCTCTTCCGTTTTCTTTTGTTCCATTACTCCCAGACTGTTCAGAGAAAAATACTCTTTCAACATATGTTGGAGAATGTCACCGTTGCCGCCGCCTTTCACACACTCGCATTCATAAAAACCAGTGAAATTAAAATCTAACTCACCCTTTTCTTTGATCTGGGTTGATGGTCCATATGCAATCCATCCCAGTCGTGTTTTTGTTATTACAGGATCTCCTTCATTTGCTTCAATCACCTTAACAGAAATCGCGAGCTTCAGATTATCAAGACCAATCAGCATTCGAGAAACTGCCTTCTCATATGATTCATTGGGGTACCCCCCGCATGTAAGGATACTTGGTTGCCAGCTGTTTGACATCTAGAGACTGTTGGGATAAGCTTAACGATTTCACCGTCCTAATAACTGGAATCGAGAATTTCTTTTTTGGGTCATTACTTCCCGAAATCTCGACTGACACTACTCGGGATTCATTTTCGTTGCGATGTGTGTTCTCCATTTAAGAAGCAGTGGTTGATGATTACCTTGGAGATTCAATTCTGCCGCCAAAGAATCTTCCATCATTGTTAGAGAAGACCCTTCATCCAAGAAGGCAAAAGTTTCAATACTCTTTTTGTTATTGTGTAGAGTAACTGGAACAATTCGATATTTTATGTCCTCACCAGATCCATGTGTATTGCAGTTGAATTGTCTTCCTTCAAAGGCAGGTTGTTCTTTAAGATTTGAATTATTATGCTGCACTGCTGTTAACGTCGGTGTTGTTACAGATTCGGTTGTTTTTGTGCAGCAGTCGATGATGTCTGTAAGCACAACCATTTACACCACAAGAGATACTTACGCGGCAACGCGAGTTAGGATATGATCTCGGACATGTTCGGCAGAGTCGACTTTTCTTTATGGTTTCCCATTTCTCATTTAGCTTCATGTTTTGGAACCGTACACATAACTCCAACCCAAGATATACAGAATAGAAAGGTAATATATTCCCGCGCAATATTTTGTGTATCTTCTGCGCATGTACGTCATCAGAATTACTGTCGACTGACAGCTTCGCTTTTCTTCCTTTATTTTCGCTTGTGAGTTTAACCGCGTATGTTGTGTTTTGAAAAATTATTTGGTTAAATAAATAAATATGGCATTTTGTTCTGTTTTTGGTTGTTCTACAAACAATAATAAAAAAGAAAACAATACACAAATAAAGTGAATAATGTGCCTGTGAAGTTATTTCGTTTTCCAAAAGATTTAATGGTCGCAAAAGCTTGGAAAAGAAAATGTGGCAGAAAAGACAATATAAATTTGAAAACGGCTTACATTTGCTCAAATCATTTCACTCGGTATCAATATATTCGTAATTTACAACACTAACTTCTGAAATATTCGCCAAAAAGTTGTAAAAAACTTAAAGCCGACGCCATTCCAACAGAAAATCTTCTTCAAATAAAGAGAAAATAGAACAAAACAGCAAACGTATGGATCGCTTGGAAGAACGACAGCGACGTAAGCATAAAATCAAGAGCATACAATTTGTTTATATTAGATAAATTCCATTTCCAAATCATTAGGCCTGAAGTTGCTGCTGCTTTTGACTCAAGGAATATAATGAATACTATTGCAGAACTTCAACAAAAAATAATAACGCTTGAGGACGAAAAAATTTCCCAAAATTCAAAAATCACGGCCCTAACGCAGGAAAACTATAATCTTAAACAAGAATGCATGGCAACAAACTCCAGTTTCACTCCCACACATAAAACCAAACTTGGAAAAAAGAATATACGGATTAAGTGGAGTATAGACGAAATATCCAAATGTATAGCAATCCATGCCAGTGGCCCTAGAGCTTACCGATTTTTACTACAAAAAGGCTATCCCTTCCCTGCTGTCATCACGTTGAAAAAATGGGCATCCAAAATGCATATCAATCCTGGGTTTTTAAACACGGTTTTCAATTTAATGAAGAATGCTAATCTCTCGCAGCGTGATAAAGTTTGCATGCTCATGGCAGATGAGATGAAGATTCGATCCTGTTACCAGTACGAAAAAAAAACGGATACTTTGTTTTCGCCGGTTAACTATGTGCAAGTTATAATGGCACCAGGGATTTTTAGCAATTGGAAGCAGCCACTTTACTACAACTATGACAAAAAACTAACAAAGTCTTTAATGGACGCTACAATTGCAAATTTATATTCCATTGGATATCAAGTTGTTGCAATAACAATGGATATGGGTGGTGGTAACAGGGGTTTGATGAGAGAGTATGGAGTTAATGAAAACAAGCCGTATATTCAACACCCAACAGAACAAAACGAAAAGGTATTTATATTTGCTGACGTTCCCCATATGGTTAAATTGCTTCGGAATCATTTCCTTGATGAGGGAATCTTCATTGATAACAAGCACTTGACACACGCCCCGTTGATTGAGATTCAAATGATTCAAAATGACAAAAGCGATTTGAAAATTGCACCTAAGCTTTCATCAGAACATTTAACTGTTAAACGCAGCAAGAGGCAAAAGGTAATACCTATTTAGTTTTTTTTTTTCTAATTAAAACTTTTTTACAGGTAAAATACGCAACTCAACTCTTTTCGTATACAAATTCGTGCGCTTACTGTTTCAAACAATGAAGAAGAAATGTCAGATGTAAAGTATGATGCTTTGGAGTACCTTGCTGGATACCTTTTAAAACGTTTTAAATCGAAAATTCCAAATATAGAATTTTTTGCTGATAAAGAAGATAATAGAGGTTTGACATGGACAAATATAATCAATGAAGGGGGTTTTCAACAACTTTAACAATACCCAAAAAGAATACGATCTCGAACCATCTAACAATTACATAAAAAAATTATTTTCTTTAGCAGCCGACTGCTCTTTGGACTCTGAAATTATAAAAACTTTTTTTCGCTGTAAGATGTATTTTAGAATTAGAGTTCAAAATAAAAATATAATAAACAATGTTTGGAAGAAAAAAGATGAACTTAAAAGAAAATTAAATACAATCTGTTCTTAAAGTTACATATAATATAGTAAATTGTACTTTTTTTAAATGAGTGTGCGACGAAATGAATAGGTAAGTTGAAGGTGTTGCATTTAATCGTTGTGATAAGTTCTTATTGCAATCTACATCTTTTGACATTAACTTTTATGTATATTAAAATGAATTTGGGAATATATAAATCTAAATGCAGAATGAGTTAATTTTGGTGCAGAATTGCAACGAATTAAGGAAGTACTTTTATACTGAAGTTTGCACTCACTTCAACAAATGGAATTCGAGTGACGTCACACGAAAGACTGAGATAGTATAACGACATGCGCAGTATACTACCTTGTTTTCTGTATATCTTGACTCCAACCCACTACATGCTTGTTTGCACACTGTACACTGCCGCTTCGTTGATGTTATTCGCTCATCATCAACTTCTGTGTGCGCGTTGACATGAGCCTTCTCTTTCCTGCGTGTTTGTGGATTCTCAGGATCGAAAGATGTACCCGAGCTGACTCTACATATGTTGTCGATTAGCCTGTACAACCAGGCATTGAAGTCCAATAGATTGAATGACGGCATATCTTCAATATACGCGGCTCAATTTAGCATCAAATGTGTGGACAATTTACGAGATCATCCAAACGATCAGCATTCTCCAAATATCGATATAATTCAAAGGCCTCCATAGTAGAAATCAAATTCTGCACCGCCAGTGAATATGATACTACAGTTTCAATCTTTTCTATGTTTATTTTCGTTTCAGCTTGGATTTTTTGTAGAAGTGTCTTTATAATTATCTTTGGACTGCCGTACATGATTTGTAATGTGTGCATTATATTTGGAACGTTTGATGGCAGCATCAACCTGCCACGCATTGCCTCGAGGAATCGTCCCTTTAAACATTTTTGTAAACGCATGAGATTCTCTTCATCACTGAAACCACACAGCCTTGTACTACGCTGGAAAGTACTTATAGTGGCCATTCCTCGGGGCTACCATAGAATTTCGGCAGATCTCTGGACATTGAGTGCCGATTTTCAATTTGAACCCTGTTAGGCTGTGAAAGTTCGTGAATCGGAATTTTTTGGTTGAATCGAGACGACTTTGGTTCCTTTGGATTGCGTAGTGATGACACACTTGGAAGGGGTTGTTTGGAATGCGAGAAGTGTGCTCTGGCTCCCAGATGATCATAAGATGTTGTTTGTAATGCATGTTCCAATGCATTTGTTGCATACACATTACGATGTTGTTCGATCTTGCCTCTTTAAGGAGGCAAGATCACTTGAAGATTTCTTAACGTCTTTTTTGAGTGAATAGATCCTGCATCTACGTTTTGGCTTTTTGGGCAATTTGAGCAACTCCAGTCCTCCTCTCGATGGCCGCTGTGACGTTTACACATACAAAATGGTACCACTCATTGCAATCATCGCACTGCACCATTTCATTTGTGCCCGGAAGCTTACAAATTTTGCATTATATATTGTTTATATTTATTTGTCGACCTTTAAGTCGTTAGCTTCTCCTCATTTTTGATGTGTTCGCTTCTTTGTCAGAAATTTTCCATTTCCACTACTTATTATTGCAAAAAAAATTTGTAGAAACTGTTGTATTAACACCAAGGTTTATTCCGAAAATTAACAATACCTTTGTCAGTGACTTTTTGAAAATTTATTTTATACAAAGTGTAATTCAAAACGCAATTGAAAAGTGCCTTAAAGTACATTAAATACATTAGAACTGCAATTATATACATTAGAAGTGCAATTAAATACATTAGAAGTGCAATTAAATACATTAGAAGTGTAATTAAATACATTCGAAGTGCAATTAAATACATTAGAATTGCACTACAAATTTCCTGCAAATATATACATACAGAGAATTTATACATAGTTTCAAATAAATTAATAAATATTTACTTTTAGTATTTCTTGCTATTTTTCAGACAATGCTTTACAAAGATAAAAGGGAGTAGATAATCTTGAATTCAATGAATTTGTTATATATTGCATCTTGGCGATTTCATTCACTTCTTCATAGTACTGCATCTGCCCGCCAACTTAACGATTTACCTACATCTTCGTTCAATCCATCAGAACTAAAGAACGAATAGTTTTGCCAAATATTTCTTCGAGGTGTTGGTGATGCCACTCTCACCAAAACCAATACTTTTTGGCTTTGAAAAGAACGATTACGAATTCCTAAATTCACTTGCACTCTTTTAATATTTGTTTCAAAGAAGTTTTTAAAAATAATTTTATTTTTTTAAAAATATTAATTTGTTCTTTCTGTACACTGCCAAAAAATGAAAATTGACAAAACAACAATTGAGAAAGTTCAAAACAAATATTGTAGTGTGTGTACGAATCTGTGTACAAATCCGTTTTGAATCCGTCTCCAAAAAGAGATTCAATACGGATCTGTTTTTCCAGAAAAAAATTTGTTTTAATTTGAAGCGAATCTGATTTTCAGAAAAAAAAAATGACGGCGGATCGATGTTTTTATTGAAACGAAATCGACATTAGAATTTTGTAATTATACCTAGCTACCTATTTAATTTCTCGAAAATATAACAATGGTCTTTTTGCTATGATATCAACTCGAATCGTTTATCGCAACTCCAGGATTGAGGCAGGTTTTGCGTTGGCTTTCATAAATAAATGTTTTGCTACGAGATATATAAAGAATATTTTAGAGCTCACCATTTGCTTTCTCCATCGCCGAGATCCAGATGCAACTGATGATTTTCCATTCTTCTCGCGCCTTGTTTTATGGCGTACTTTAGCATGATTGTAGAGAATAGCAGCATCTCTATCAATAAAGTCATTAATCTAAATCTAAAGTAATAAGTTAACTAACTTTTCTTCATATCGAATTCCCAATTTAGGCAGCTCAGGATGACGTCGACTAAAAAACGCAACTTCTCTATTCCTTAGAAATGCTGTCCATATCTGAAAGACCATTAGTTTGAGCTCATCTTTAGCCCCTAATTCAATTAGTTCTTCGACCATGCCGCGTAGTATGTAATTGTAACATTCCCAAGAGGTAAGTTCCGCTAGATAAATAGATAGATATAGCATATTAACTTGCTAACAAATGAAATAGTTAATTATTCTAACGTTTATCCGAGGACTTATCAGTTTTTATTTTGATTTTTGTTGTATGTTTAACACCAGCATCAAAGTCATCATCCCTTTCCACCTCGAATGCCATCACCTGTTCAGATTTCGTGCCACATTCATTGCAATAATAATATCCTTCTTTGAGATGAAAATCGTTTTCGGCACAAACAGCACAAGTTAAATTTGGTTGTTGGTTCATTGTTCGTTACAAATTAAAATCAGTAAATAGAAAAAATGCGAAACTAGACCACTTATCAAAGAAAACAAGATTACGACCATATACTAATAACTTATGTCGATTTCATTTCAACAAAAACATCGACCTGCCGTCGATTCGCCGTCAATTTTTTTGTGAAAATCAAATTCGTTTCAAATTAAAACCATTTTTTTCTGGAAAAACAGCCCTAGTAATTTGTTTTTGTTTTGTTTTTCGCTTTCACATCTATTCATTGATTCGGTGCTAAATGTACAAATACAAAAATGAGAAAAAATGAATTTTGGAGGGTGAAACGTACGAAGGTTTCCGAACTTAATATGGCTTATTTGTGATCACGACACTCCTTTTTTGAAGGTTTTTCTGGTAGGTGGTAGCCCATGCCTTAAAATATAAATTTAAGGACCCGAAACCATAGAGAAACTAATATAGAGGCACGACTTCGGGGGTTTATTCTCTTTCACCCTACAAGCTAAATTGAGAGGATTTCCTCCGTTTCGACAAACATGTGTTAGTTGCCCGTGCATTTTAAATGGAGCAGATACCAACACAGGCTTATCGAAACGGAGGAGTGCGCATTTGCCCTTTTGGTAGATATGGTAAGCCTATATCTTCAAAATGGAAATCCGTTAAATTCAAAAATTGAAAAATGAATTGCTTTTTAGTTAAATTGTATTCTTAAAGGCCTTAATCAAACATAAAACATACCAATAAAAGCTTTTTGTTGATTCTGGCTTACAAATTAAGCAATATTTATTAATTTTATGTTCAAAATGAAGAAAATCCAATCAAAAAGTAGAAGCAAACCATAGCATATTAATGCGTACGTGCCAAAATTCCACCACAAGAAAAGACCAGTTTACTCAATTTGAGGTGAGTATTTTGACAGATGACAAAACAATAAAAAAAAAGATATTCATTTCAAAACAAATATTGGAAGTGCGCGAGTTTTATTTTATTTATTTTGTATTTTGTCCTGTAATTTAATTATAAAAACTGTCCAATCGTCAAATTCATCACTTTTACAATCTCCGTGTTCCACACCAGTTGATAGTGAAAATTCCCATCCATCCATACGTTCTACGAAAATATTAAATCAAAAAGAATACTTTCCTAATTTAACTAATTTTTATCTTCCATCATACCAAACATATCTTAATCTTCCCGAAGTCATTGGTAAAGCTACTTTGAAAACAAATTTCGTTAAGCATCTTGTATTGGCTCACAGTAAAAACAATGTTAAACCAATTGAACGCATGAAGAATGCCTTGTTTACAGCAGAAATCCACCAAGAAATGGAGCACAAGCGATTGACTAAAATGTATCGCATCCAAGCGTACGCTTGGTCGCATTTAGTTCGTGGCAATTGCTTTTGTGTGATCAACTCGAATAGAACTGGTAAAACCTGGTGTTATTTGCCTCCGGTTTGTAGCATGTTGAGTTTCCGTCTAGAATCGAAAGGCATTCTGCCGACCTATGGTCCAGCTGTTATTATAATCGCACTATCGTCCGTTCAGGTTGAGAGTATTTCTCGTCATTGTCGACGCATTTTGGCTAGCACAACACCAAAAATTAGTATTGTCTCAGCATATGGACTTCGAAACAACGAAGATGATAAAATTGAACTGCTTAATGGGTGTGGTGTGCTTGTAATTACACCACCGTGCGGCAGCGTTTGCTCGAGGCCAACGAGAAGGAAAACTTGCTCAACATACGCCAAGTAAAACTTTAGTTATCGATGGTTTGGACAGCATAATGAATGAGAATCCCGAGTTTGATGAAACCCTCTTCAAGCTTATCTCTCCAGTTCTTCAAGATGAAAAGATTCCATTTCAACTGGTGGTCACTTCCAAGACATGGACTCGGCGATTTATTAATTTTGTAAGGATTGCTAATCAGCCTTTGTTGTACATTGCAGACTATTTAGAAGCTGCAGTCTATGCCAAGGCTAAAGTTTCCATTAAATTGCAAAGTAACTCCGAAAAGATGTCGGTTATTATGAAATGTTTGGATAAGTGCGCATATCAGTTGGAGCGTTGTGCAGTCTTGTGCAATTCGGCAGATGAAGTACTGGAAGTTGAGAGATGCTTGCGCGAATCCGGATACATGTGTATGGTTTATACGGATAAAATGCCACCTGATAGTACCGATATGATCAAGGAATGGAAGGAGAAGGTAAGTCTCATAGTATAGTATAGTATAAAAAACAAAAACTCCTGCTTTTTCTCCGTCATTATTAAATAAAATGCAAGACTGGATCGCACGAACTGTTGTAGCTAACAACCTTAATATATCTAACCATTAAAGCTGTTTAGTAGGTATGTAGTCTAGTTATCCTATGCAGGTTTAAGGCCGATGTAGTTAAGATTACTTTAATTCTTAGTATAATGAATTGTCGGATAGATGATTAAAAGAATAGTCACTTAGGTAAATACCAATCTACAAATGTATATTTAAATCTTTGTTATGGATTTGAATTATGTAAGTTAGGATAGTAAAATATACATATATATATATATATATATTTATGGAAGGTAAGTATGTAAACTTGTGCATATAATAATGAAAATGAAGGATGTAGGTGGGTAGGTAGCTATATGCATATAACTTTATAATTTAGGTGCAATCTGCATACATAAGATTCATGTGATTCTTAGACACATATTATTTAATATAGAATACGAATAGCTTTTGAACTATATCTTTGGAACGGGATGTCCAATAAAGGTGAGCGTTATCTTTTTATATTCAGCACTTCATACTTTCAAAGGAAGCATCAACATTTTTTGCAAAGAAGTTGTATTAAAAAAAATAGCTCCAGGAATACGCATACATCATTCTAAATATGCGTATTTCAAGAGTGATTTTTTGCAATAAGGCTTCTACATAAAAACTTTTGATGCTGATTTTGAGATTATTAAGAGTAGATTACAAAAAGGTATCAACCAAGTTTTTAGGATAACCCGTTCCAAAGATACACTTCAAAGTATTTTCAGATTATGTATTTCAAGGTGAACAGTGAATAGTTTTTGAACTATATCTTTGGAACGGGTTGTCCAATAAAGGTGAGCGATATCTTTTTAGAATCAGCACTTCATACTTTCAAAGGAAGCATCAACATTTTTTGCAAAGAAGTTGAATAAAAAAAAATAGCTCCAGGAATACGCATACATCATTCTAAATATGCGTATTTCAAGAGTGATTTTTTGCAATAAGGCTTCTACATAAAAACTTTTGATGCTGATTTTGAGAGTATCAAGAGTAGATTACAAAAAGGTATCAACCAAGTTTTTAGGATAACCCGTTCCAAAGATACACTTTAAAGTATTTTCAGATTATGTATTTCAAGGTGAACAGTGAATAGTTTTTGAACTATATCTTTGGAACGGGTTGTCCAATAAAGGTGAGCGATATCTTTTTAGAATCAGCACTTCATACTTTCAAAGGAAGCATCAACATTTTTTGCAAAGAAGTTGAATAAAAAAAAATAGCTCCAGGAATACGCATACATCATTCTAAATATGCGTATTTCAAGAGTGATTTTTTGCAATAAGGCTTCTACATAAAAACTTTTGATGCTGATTTTGAGAGTATCAAGAGTAGATTACAAAAAGGTATCAACCAAGTTTTTAGGATAACCCGTTCCAAAGATACACTTTAAAGTATTTTCAGATTATGTATTTCAAGGTGAACAGTGAATAGATTTTCAACTATATCTTTGCAACGGGTTATCCTAAAAACTTGATTGATACCTTTTTGTAATCTACTCTTGATACACTCAAAATCAGCATCAAAAGTTTTTATGTAGAAGCCTTATTGCAAAAAATCACTCTTGAAATACGCATATTTAGAATGATGTATGCGTATTCCTGGAGCTATTTTTTTTAATACAACTTCTTTGCAAAAAATGTTGATGCTTCCTTTGAAAGTATGAAGTGCTGATTCTAAAAAGATATCGCTCACCTTTATTGGACAACCCGTTCCGAAGATATAGTCCATTATATTTATAGTCTCATTATATTTTTCAGATTATATATGCAACTAAATGTAACCAAATGCCTGATGGAGACCTGCTGATATGAAATACTTCCAACGAATGTGCCATATGATCCATTCGTGCCACAAAATGAACCGCCATATAGCTGTAGGTAAGTTAGTTGAAACTTTATACAAAAATAAAATGTTATATTTAACTTCTAACTCCTAACAGTTCCAGAATGTCTAAGAGTAAAGAAGAAATCGAAGATTTATGGGCTCATTTTACGCCGTCCTCTCGATATCGCACCTAAGTATATCGTGCATAGTGGAGTTTGTAAAATTGTCACTGAGATACTCATAGAATTGTCATTAAAGTTTTCTCAGAATCCGAGTGATGAAGGAGCAAGGATTTCTTCCACTTCTTCAGAGTAATGATACAAAACATAGAGGTGAATGTTATAAATATCTTTAAAAAATACACAGTATATACTATTTGGGCTCTCATACATTTATATACCTATATATCATTAAAAATCAAATGAATATTATGTATATTGCACCTATCATATAAAATTATATGCATATATCTACCTACTTATCACCAACTTACACTTTCAATGTACATTGTATGTATACACATTTACATGCCTACATATTCATATCTGAATGTACCTCTAGGTACACAATTATCATCCTAATTTCCGTAATTAAAATCTATAATCTAGATTTAAACATAAATTTGTAGGTATGTAGGTACCTAAGTAACTATTCCTTGAATCATCCATTCAATCCATTATACTAAAAACTTACCTACATATTTGGACGTACCTACTAATAGCGTCAATGTTTAGCTACATTAAAAAATATTCAAATTTAGTTTAAAACTAATAAATAAAAATGAAAAATAGAAACTTGAAGTTATGAATTTGGATCGGGCCAGAGCAAATTAAATTTATAAGCTTTAAACTTTAAATTTATAAATTTGACTATTCTTTCAATTTCCATTTCAAAAATAATAAATTACGTACAAAACGCAAATCGAGTTAGTAGTTTCTGATATCTAGGTCACTGAATAGGTACCAACCTACATACATTATGTACTAAGTGGACTCTCTGACATTTATATAAATATATATCTTTAACAATCAAATGAATATTATGTATATTAAAACTATTATATAAAGTTTTATATGCATATATGGATCTACCTAACCATAAGCATCCAACACTTTCATTATACATTATTATGTACCTACATATTTACATACCTAGGGTCCATATACATACATATGTATGTAATGTAGGTACATTTTACCATCCCAATTTACAGAATTAAAATCCATAACATAGATTTAAATATACATTTTTAGGTAGGTACCTAGTAACTATTTCCTGAAACATACAATAATTCTATTCATTATACTAAGAACTTACCTACATCGGTTTTAAGTTTACCTAATGATAATTGGACCTACATACTAACAGCGTCAAAGTTTAGTTACAATAAAGAAAACTCGAAATTTAAAACTTATAAATCGGCCCTATCACAGAATCCATCGCAATCGAAAATCTACTGCGAATCCTGAAAAATCTATCATAGCATCCATTAGTTAGTAGTCGAAAATCATAAAATCAGATTTCATAATCTCTAAATATTTACAGATTGTTTAATTTTTATTTTACAGATAGTTTTTGTGGGAAATTACACCCAATTTCTATGAAACTGCTTGCCTATGCCATGGAGCCTTGTGTTTTGATTCAGTTCAATGGAGAAATATCTGCTGCAGTAAATGAGACCGATGACGACACACACACCAACACCGACGACGCGAAGCACAGGCGACAACTGTTGCAGATGATTCTGCCTCACAAACTGCAAGACACCACATCATCCACCTCATCCAATATTGAAATAAAAAAGGATCATAATAATTAACATTGATTGTGTTCCTGGCAAAAATGAGATTATTCTATTCTTCATAATGTTCTATATATCTCTGTGAGCAGCAAACTTATTTGTAATGAATAATAATAATAATTTTAATTATTTTGTGTTGTCATTAATACAATATTTATATATATATACATGTATATGATTCTTTGTTTATTTTCGGGAATGTTTGTTCAACTTCACCTTTAAAAAAAAAACGGTTAAACACGAAAGAACTACTTTTAAATAGCAATTTTTCTAAATAATTGTTTGATTATAAAATGATTGAAAGGATTTAGAAGCTGAGGTTAATTTACACTCAGAACCGTTACAATAATCGAAATCAAGCAAGTAGTTTGGAAATTAGAGCTTGGCGTAAGTACTGATTTCAAGATTTTTCTTGATATCAGTAGAAATTTCTTGGATTTGCTACTTTGGACAAGCTGTCATTTCCAAAGTACTTGCTTGATCTCGATGATTGAAACTGTTTTGAGTTTTAATTTATGTCAGCTTGTAAATTCTTGAAACCGTTTTCAATTCGAGCAAATATTTCAAAAAATTTGCATCTGAAAGTAATTTTGTAATTTTTCATTTTTTTTAAAACACGAAGAAACTACTTTTAGATAGCAATTTTTCGAAATAATTTTTTGAATTTAAAATGATTGCAGGGATTTAGAAGCTAAGGTTAATTTACACTCAGAACCGTTACAATCATCGAAATCAAGCAAGTAGTTTGGAAATTAGAGCTTGGCGTAAGTACTGATTTCAAGATTTTTCTTGATATCAGTAGAAATTTCTTGGATTTGCTACTTTGGACAAGCTGTCATTTCCAAAGTACTTGCTTGATCTCGATGATTGTAACTGTACTGAGTGTTAATTTACCTCAGCATAGGGCTATAATACTTACCTATGTGTCATTGAGACACACAACATTACATTTCCCTTGAAAAGAAAAGAATTTTTTTGAACACCCTTAAAGAAAATGTAATTGAAAAAAATCAAGTGAATCACAATTCTTAAGCTATATACAAATATATATATATATATAAAAGGAGAACACTTTAAAATATTGAGTCTATGTATTTAATTATAATATCTGGCAATAATGACTTCCTGCTGGGCTTCATTGTTTGTGTGGTCTGACCTTGTTGTTCGTCATGATTTTGAGATGAATGTCAGGCGCTGTTTATCCTACAAAATTAAAAGAAAAACAAATACTTAAAAATACATGAAATTAGGTTTTCTTGTATTTAACGTACCTTATTTCTGCTTGCCTAAATGCTGATCCACAGACAGACCAACAATCTGTTTAGAAGATACAGACCGAGGTGTTTCGGTAAACATGTGCATATCGATCTCGTTCATGAGATTGCCACTGACGATATAATTCTTCCAAAAAGATAATATGGCTACTTTCTCAGCGATTCCTTCTTTCAGTTTATCGAGATCTCTGTGAAAGTTTATAAGAAAAACATCGATTAGATATGAATTTGCACTTGCAAAATAAAGGTTTACTTACTCTGTCATTTTGCTGGGGAAATTGTTTCCGTTACCAAAACATGTCCTGTCGAAGAATAGATTCCAAGAAAAGCTTTCTATATTTCTGTAATACAGCAACAACCCGCCACTACTAATGGCTCATTGTATTGTTGTTTCTCTTTACATAGACGAGACACTTCATGTGGCAGCGAATCGCTTATTCGTGAGATTTCACATTGTGTCCGCCAATGTGAAGCCTCCTTTTCTAAATAACCAATTCGATCTTCACTTTTTGTTGATGGATTGGTTTTTGTGTAAAGTGGAGTGGTTGGTGGTATCATTCCCAGATAAACTAAGTACGTCTTCACTCCCAATCTAAAACAAAACAACAAAACAATTGTAAAAAACAAGAAACAATTGGGTTTGGTTTCAGAGTTTCCAATCTAAGATATACCTTTGGATGTACGCTTTCCATCGGATCTCCGTCATTGTGGCCAAATCTTTATCAAACAAACATAAAAAACAATTTTTTTATATATATATATATATTTCTTTTATTGAAATAAAGAATATTTAAATAAATATGAAAAAAAACTTACCAAATGTGAAAAAAATTATTATTTTTGTTTTGGTAATTAGAAATGTCAGACAGACTTTTGACAAACCAACAACAAAAAAAATTATCTGTCAGTTTGAGCAAAAGGGTTTTTAATCCACCACTCACATGTATTCACGGATAGGAAAAAATGAGTAATTTAAGAGAGTTTTCTCTTACTCAACTCAAAAAAAATTTGCGGGTGTTTAAGGCAAGGGGGGTACGAGTCGCGCCTCTATTTAATTATTTTCTCTATGATGTTGATGGTGACACCAAAGTTGATGATGAGAAAGTCTTCGCTGAACTTACTGCAGCTAGAAAGGCGAAAATTCTAACTAAACCGAGTGCTGAAAAAACGAATTCAAGCCAACACAAAAGTTGAATTCAATGAAGATGGAACCGAAGTACTGGACACAAGAAAAAAATTGCAATCGGATCTCGCAAGAGATTGTATCAATCAAGACGAGGGAGGAATTGATATTGAAACTGCAAAGAAGTCATTCGTGAAGCGGATAAATTCGATAAGAACGTTTCAAGGAAATTGTCAAAGGTAAGCACAAGGTTGAAAAGAAGAAATCAAAAAGCAAGAATTTCGAAGACGAAGATGAAGTCGACGACTTTGGTAGTGATGATCAAAATGATGTCGATTTGTCATGTTTGCCGAATCCAGATAAGATTTACAATGTGGTAAAAAGTGACTCAAATAATGATGAAGAAGATGGTGATAATAGTATTGGAGAAGTAAGTAAAAGGTAAAGTTTGGTTTGCCAACCACCGACCAGAATTGCTTCAGTAACTGGTAGCTATTCAAATGACGACGACAAAGAGGAACCACGTCACAAGAACGTGAAAGATGTTGCAGAAAAATCATCATTAAATATGGAAGCTGAAATTATTGCAATGTAATTTTTGGGAAAATGAAACAAGTTCAAGTTCTTTTACAAATGGAAGTCAATATTGTGCGTTTCTCTGTCTTTTTCGTCTTAAAATTCTAGGTTATTTACAATACATATAAAAAATCTGGTAACAGAACGTTTCAAGGAAATGTGTTATCTTGTTGGCGGAGTTGTATGATTATGCTGTTTTTTTCGATTTTTAGATTTTTATCCAATCTCAATGGTTTATGAGAACTTCAACGAGCTGACCCTCACTGCCAGCCTAAGATGAAGTTGTAGTTATCAGTTATACAAGGTGCGGCTTTAGAAGCAGCTATTGGTAGTATTAAGCTACCACCGAAAACACTTTCAATTCTTTTCTCAATAGGAACGTAGGCCATTGGTACGATTTCAATTGTAATTCCTCTTTTGTATTGTTCTCAGGTTTTGGAATTCTTTGTATAATCGGCACACGATGCGATAATTTTCTCTTGCAGCATACACCCGACGCCTTTGATGAGTACCATATCTTCGTAGGCTCCATCTTCTATAGCACAATCTAGATGCGGATTGCGCTCCAAATCCACCAATATCTAAATATCAGTGCATTTTCAACAATGAGATGTCGGGCCTGCAAACTTGTAGGAACGCAAACCGATTGAAGACCTTCTTTTTTGACTGCAAAATTCGGCCGATAGCAAAAACAACCGTGTTTCCACTACGCACTCCGATGGCGGTATTTTAATTAACCAATTGATACATCTCTTTGAAAGCTGCCATCTTCTCTTTTTTTTTAAATATTTAATACACACTAGAAACAATCAAATATATCATTAGTATGGCTTTTTTCATTAAGAAAGATTCGTACTTACATTTGTTGAAAATAGATGTGTAATTTAAATTTTATATTTTTTTTTGAAGAAGGTGCCCTTGGTATGGTTGATTAAAAAAATTTAATTTCAAGCATAAGCAACCATCTTGAAATGTAACTTTGGCTACAAAAATTTTATACTGTTATACTGACATGGACCCTCTACAATTATTACAGTTTTCTATTGGGGTCGATTTTTTTGTGTGAATACACTATCCAGTGTATTATAGAGATCAGTGCCCGAAACCTCTGCTTTCATTTGACATTTGCCTACAAGCTGAAACACGCACACAAGTAACTTTTGTGTTCCCCTTACAATAGACGCATTGATAAAAACGCACACAAGAATCTTTTCTGTTCCTCTTCCTATAGACACATAGACAACACAGCCCTAACGCATCCGAGCATTTTATCTGTTCATCTACCAATAGAATCCGAGAATTTTATCTGTTCACCTTAAAATAAAATCATAGACAACACAGCCCCAGTAATTTATTTTTGATTTGTTTTTCGATTTCTCATTCTATTCATGGATAAAATTTCAAAGGTACAAATACAACATTGGAAACAAATGGGTTTTGGGTGGTGAAACGTACGAAGGTTTACGAACTTAGTGTGGCTTAATTGTGCTATAAACTAATAACACGCATGCACGTAACTTTTCTGTTCCTTTTCCAAGGACCCATTGATTAAAACACACCCAAGAATCTTTTCTGTTCCTCTTCGTATAGAAACATAGACAACACAGCCCAAGTAATTTGTTTTTGTTTTGTTTTTCGATTTCCCATTTATTCATGGATAGAGTTTCAAAGCTACAAATACAACAATGATATAAAAGATTATGGCGGCGAAACGTTTGAAGGTTTCCGGATTGCTTGGTGTTGTTCTAACGCCCAAGAAACATCTGATGAACTAACATATGTTGTCAAACACAAATCTCAAGCTACCCAAAAATTATTGGATTCGTTTCGAAATGAGAGGAACAGCTGATTCAAAACTTCACATGTGTATGCAATACAACTGACATAACGCGAAAGCTACCTGAATCGTTCGAAAATAAATCCGCTACAAAGGTATCTTGTATTTTATTGTCGGCACTACAGATCAAAAATCTGGAAATTGTTGTTGTTTGTCCGATGTGGAAAAATGGATTTTGGTCTCTGGCGCCGCGGCGGGTCAAAGTGGTACAATTTTTTTTTTTCAAAAAGTCATTTTACAACGCTCCAAAATTTGAGGGATGGTTATTGATGTTCTAATTAAAATAAAAATTGCCGCCAGCCTCATGGATGGCGGTAGAAAGACCGTCAGCCACGCCCCTATACTTGTAAAAAAAAATTGAAAAAAATGTAATTTTACACCGAATGAATTGTTTACAGATGAATATTCAACCTGCAAGATAATAAAGCAAGCCGTCAGCCGCCCATAAAGCGCTGGAAAGACCGTCAGCCGACATCATCAATATGATGCGCGCCCAGTTGATTTGAATGTTACTCGGTCACTTGAAATGATAAACTGACGCATTTTAACCACACAAACATTTGGCTGATGGCTTATTTCTATTTGTTAATAAGCAAACAACCTGAAAACTACAATTTTCATCGTTATAATATTAATTTCGTCACTTCTGGCCGGATATAACTGAATTAGTTAAGTAAATGGAACTCTAAAAAGAAGATAGTTACCCTAAAAAAGCCGGATAGTGCTAAATGTTTTACTTGTTGTTAGGTATTACTGGTAGATAAAAAAAAATAAATTACAAAAACACGCCCGCTTCACTATCCACCAAAAACCAATCGCATAGAACACCAAAAAGTATCGACCTTTTTCAAGATTTTGCCAAAAACTCAAAAACTGTACATCTACTTCAAAAATAAAGTAAACTTAATTTTCTACTAAATTCATACCTCAATCAATTTTGTTGGTTAACCTGTTCGACCGCTACAGCCAGCTGAATAAGAGGAAAAATTTGCCTATTTTTTTTAAACCTGTTTTCTCGACTTTTTTCACTCATAATTCAAAAACTATGCTTGTAATTACAAATATGTCTAAATTTACTACAGAATACCTTTATCACTTATTTTGACCAAACCGTGTTGCCGCTAGAGTACTTTGAAACTATATATGTCAAAACAAGAAAACGAAGTTTTTCCATTTGTCCACTCTCATGCAGGAAAATAAAATATGTAAATACTAAAAAAGTAAATATGTATGTATAATGTATAATTAGATACATATATATCCCCTACTGTTATCACAAACTATGGATTTGCACTTCAGAACAGGCCTTCGGACTAAGTTTTATAGACTCCCTACGTTGGGAAAACACATTTATTCAACTAATTTTTTTAAACTCAAATTATAAAATTACTTTCTTAAATTATATATTAGCCTTAATAAGATTTTCAAATACAGGGTAATTTATAAATACTTTGTTGGATTTTTTAAAATAACTCCAATTCTCTTATTAAAAGTATTAAAATATTATTTTGGAAAAATAATGTTTCTAGAATTTTTTCAATAGATACTTACTATCTTTCAATTAACACTTAAATAAAAAAATGCTTATTCCACCGCTAGTTAATAGCTTTACTAAACCATAGACTAAAAGATAGTCAGCGGAATAAAATTGTCAATTAAAAAAAATCGAAAATCCACAAACAAAACTACAACAATAACTATCAACTCTATCTCTTTTTATTCTTTGACCCTGTACATTTTGTTCCTAATTTCTATTCTTATTCCTTCACTAAACCACCGTCTTTGATGGTTTAACCAAGGACTAATTTATTAATTTGATTGTTAGAATTAACATAAATACCATTATTTTATGTTTAAAAAATGGTAGGTGTGTATCTTATTATTTATTTTTGTTTGTACATAGCTATACAAAAATTATTTTATGTTATATTAATTTATATATATTATTTATAGAAACTACTCTAACTCTTCAATTTTTTTTCATTATTAAATAAATCACTAGCTTTTTTTATGAACCCAAAGCAAAGCTGTTTTAAACAAATGGGGGTGGCCGTGGCGCGATAGTTGTGTGTTCGCCTGTCAACCTCATGGTCACAGGTTCGATCCCTGCCGTAGTCTATTACCCCGTTTATAAGAGTGAATTGAGGAATCGAATCGAATCGAATTGAGATTTCGATTCAGGTATATGGCCTCGGGTGATCGGAAAATTGAATTAAAATGGAATCGAAGTGACAATTTGAGTTTACAGAATAAACAACAAAAACATGCAACAGAAAAAAAATACAAAGAAAACGGAAACCCACTGAACACAAAAACACACTATTGGTGTACACACACACCAAGAATCAGATGTGAATTCGATTCTTCAATTCCTCGATTCAGGTATATAAGTACATTTTGAATTCGATTCAGCTCTTCTAGTGGGATCGGATCGAGTAATCCTATTTTAATCCGATTCAAGTATACAAAGCCCTAAATCCTGATTCAATACCGATTCAATTCTCCATATAAACGTAGTATATGTCTTCTTATTTTTCCATTAAAAACCAATTCTAAAAATAAATGTCATACAATGAGTTGCTGGTTTACTGATTACATGCTGTTTAGGCATAGAACTAACAACATGTGATTGAGTAAAACTAGTACACCGATAAAATATGACAAAGAATACAAAAAATTAATGCGAATTGTAAGGGACATCGATAAATAAGATACGGAAATTTCTCCGCATTAGTTCAGCTGCCATCCCTGGAGATAAAATCTGAGAAAAAAACACCTACAGTCTCCGAATATCGCGCCACACATCTTTCCTATCATTCATTCTCTTCATTAACCTCTCCCTCACGCCCGCGCTGTGTTGAAACATTTAAAGGGTATTCATGAACCATTGAGCGCGTGTAGATTATACAAAAAAAAATATATATATTTAAGAACATAAAATAGTATTTAAATATTCTCAAATATTATTAGACAGGTACGTTACTTTATTGTAATTATTATTTATTTTAATTCCAGGATTATTTAATTAGCATCCATGAAGCTAATTTGACTTCTTTGATCTTCCACTGTTTTAATTGGCTCGATTTCTTCCGTGTATTTCTCTTGAAGAGCTTTAGTGTTAGGAACTGCTATATCTATTAAAGCAACTTTGCTTGCCTTTTTGTCAAAAAAGACAATGTCAGGTCTATTTTACGGGATGCTTTGATCTGTCAGTACAGTTCTGTCGCAGTACAGTCGGAAACTCTCATCTTCAAGAACGCTTGTTGGTTTGCAATAAGAAATATATAAATATATACAAGTTTTCGAGATGTCAATGTCATCGTGCCTAATAAAGCACATGGTGTTAAAGCGAGTCCAAGCACAAGATAGGCTTAACTCATTTGATTATAATATACCTTGTTGTTATTGGGGCATATAGTCATAGTCAGTATTTAAGCTGTTGCTATGAAAAATTTAGGTTTATCCTATCTCATTAATTTCAACTTCAATTTATTTTCAATTTATTTACTCAAAAGAACACTCTCCTAACACTGTAAGATATAATGTCTTATAAATTAAATTTAAGATTGGTAAAATCCAGGCTCATGTAGATAAGCGGGAGTTTAAAAATAACTATGAATACGTCCCATTATTAATAAGTTCTGCAATAATATATATAAATAAAATAATCGGAATTTAGTTTTCATGAATATGTTAACGTCATCGACCCTGGTAAAGATTGAGAGTTGGAGCGAGCTCCAGAACAATCTGCCAACCTGCTACTAATATAACCGATAAAAGGAAATCGTGCAGCTCAAAACAGACCAAATTTCAAAACATTGGGATTCAAATTCCGCTGTAAAATTAGTTACTTTCATGTTCGTAGAAAATTAGTTTTTTCTACGATTATCAAGAACAACTTTGCATTTTTCAAAAAGAGTTTTAAAAAATTCATTAAGCCGATTACTTTAAACAAAATAAACAAAATAGTTTTGTTTTCGGTGATATTTTGAAAAAAATAATTAAATTTCGATGGCAAACCCACAACAGAGAATTTTTTTTTATATTAAAAGAAAATTCTTAAACCATGGACGAAATGCAAGATTCACGTTGTCTAAATCAAATCAAATTAAATGCACGACATAGCCGCACGTTTTTGATCAACATATTTCAATTGGTTTGGAATTATTATTATAATTTGAGAATATTTAAATATAATTTTATGCTAAATATATTTGTTTAAAATAGGTAGCTTTGCTTTGGGATCATAAGAAAAGCTACTGATTTATTTAATAATGAATACAAAATTGAATAGTTAGAGTAGTTTCTGTAAATAATATACAGGGTGGCGCACGAATCGTGATATAATAAGAAATTTAAATAACTTTTATTTTAATCGATGTATTTCATTAATTTTTTTTATTGGATTAAAAATTAAATTTTATTTTAAATAACTAATGGTTTTTAAAGATGATAGACCGCAAATAACCTCCACACATATGCGGCACCTGATCAGAAAATTCTTCATTGCTGCCTGAAGGGTTGAAATTGGGATCGCCTCATTATTTTCTTAATGGCCTGTTCAGTCAAATTCCTGTGTTTCGTTTTGCACACTTCCTGCTTGACATAACCCCATAAAAAAAAGTCTGGTGGAGTCCGGTCATGTGACCTTGAGGGCAAGCGGAAGGTGCAGTTTCTGTATATCAAAATGTTTGGGAATTTTCGTTTGAGCTCCGCCATATCTTGTGTGGCTACGTATGCACTTGCTTTGTTAAAACCAAAACCTGCTGAAAGGTATACGTTTTCGGCGAAGTTCTGGGTAAAAAAAAATCCTTCAACATCTTTAAATAACGGTCCCCATTGACAGTTTGTGTTACACTGTTTTCTTCAAAGAAGTATGGCTCGACAATACACTTTGATGAAACTGCGCACCGCACAGTGACTCGTTTTGGGTGCAGTTCCGTCTCATGGAACATTTCTGGATTAGATTCAATCCATATACGACAATTTTGCTTGTTAACATTGCCGTTTAAGTCAAAATGGGCCTCATCGGACATGAACAAACAATTTATCAATGTGTTGTCTTCTTCGGACATTGCAATCATTTTTCGGCAAAATTCCAGGCGAACAGGCAAATCCTGAGGGTTTAACTTGCTTGAAATTTGGACTTTTTACGGAAACAAATTTTAGTCATCATGAAGTATCCGTTGTAATGACCATCTGCTAACTCCAATTTGGCCCGATTGGTTCGAGTCGAAACATTTGGATTTGCATGTATTGCCGATGCAACAGCCACTATTGTATCCTGAACCCGAACATTGGGATCTCGATGATATGGTCTTTGTTCGATGCTTCCAGATTCGGCAAACACGTTCACCAGCCTCATAATGGTCCAGCTACTCGGGGAAGTACCGCCAAACTTCAGCCTAAATCCCCTTTGGACGGAAATGACGGACTGCAAAGAATGGTATCATTGCACTATCCAAATCCCTTTTTCAGTATCAACAGCATTCATTTTGATAAATCTAAATAGTAGCCTATAAAATAAAAAAAAGATAAGCCGATTAAGAAGGCTTTACATGGATCTGCATCTGCAAACTTGAAGAAAAGTAGAGCGGGACCATAATATAAAACAAACATAAAAGTTGTAATGTATTTTTTTGTACTAAGTAATGTTATTTGTTATTAATTTGCTTTACTAGAAATGTTAAATGTAATATGAGCCTTAAGCTATTCTTGTACTTTTGTGCTTTTGTCATGCCACCTCGCGGTCATCAGGAGAACTATCAAAAACAAACGAGAACTATGTGGGGTTCAACCTAAAATAAAGAAAGTCACGCGAACAATATGCCAACTTCGACGAAGACAACGAAGCGCGTCATGTTGACGAGGTCGGCTGACGGTCCTTCCACCGCTATATGGGTGGCTGACGGCTTGTTTTATTATCTTGAAAGGGTGAAGACTCATCTGTAAAATTACTTTTTTTTTATAAAATTATGGGCGTGGCTGACGGTATGTCCACCGCGATCCATGCGGCTGACGGAATTTTTATATTAATTAGAACATCAATAACCATCCCTCAAATTTCGGAGCGGTGTAAAACTACTTTGAAAAAAAATTTTTTTGTTTTACTGAAATAGCTTAAAAATGTTCTGTAATATTTCTAGTGTAATAATATGAGCAATAAAAACAATAAATTAAGAATAGAAGATGCGTCATACCACAGTTTCCCAAATGATCCTGTACTGTTGAAAATTTGGATTCGTTTTTGAAAAAGAAAGGTTGCTTTTAATACGAAAACAGCTAGAATATGTAGTGACCACTTTACTGCAGATGACATAGAAAAGAACCTCCAATTTGAATTTGGTAAGTGCATTTGAGTTCATTTATAATAAATAAATTTAAAATATATTCTATCTTAATAGTTTGCTCGGATAAAAAACGCCCTGTCCTTAAACCTGGTTTCATACCAGCAGTGTACAAAGCAACGGGAAGGTTGATTTATCTGGCCGGTCAACTAGGGTTTTGGCCAGGGATAATAAAAACATAGTAGATACTCTGTTACACGCAAGCCGTTTTGGATTCAAGTAAGGGAGGCCCCCATGATCATCTTGATCGAGAAGAATTCCGCTTCAAGTTAAGGTCCCACATTTAAGGACACAACGAGAGTGTTATTTCGGACGCAGCAAATGAATACAGCAAATGTAAGCTATGACGATACCCCAGATTTGGAAGCGCCATTGACCGATTTGCAGACATTGCTTTTGCTTATACAAACAAATAATCTGGTACTATATTTCAAAGCATTTCTTGGAACCAGAAGAGGTTAACACTGATGCCAACAAAGATGATGAAGATTAGGTCACTTTATAGAGCGATGGCCTAGAAAATATGTCCGGATAGAAATGCCATAAACTAAGACACAAAATTCCAGCCGAAGAAAATGTCGCATCATAGTCAAAACTTGTCAAAGCCATCACCAAAGTCATTGAAAGACTTGACGAACTTGGACAATATCTTCAAATTCTTCAACGGAGAAGTAATTTGTCATTAAGCCGTTGGAATGCTGACTCCGTCCAGAAGATAAAGCGTCCAACATGACCGTCTGGGACCAATTTCAACAAGTTCATTTTATCAACATTCATTGTCTCAATACCAGGAATGTTGCGTAGACATTCCTCCTTGGACTATACAACAAAATGTCCAAGTCCAGCACGGAAATTGTTGTTTTGATTAATTTAAGTTAAGTCTTCGATATACATTCACTCCGATTCTCTTTTATTCTTGATTCTTATGCAATTAATTTAAATTTAATTCAACGATATTCAATTATTTAAACAAATTGTATGTTTATATTATTCGCGCACGAAAAATCCATTAATCCACATCGGAGAAAAGAAAACAATTTCTTCGCAGATTTTTTGTTTCACAAATGACGTAAGAAAAATAAAGCGAAAAAAGTAGTGTCGTAGTCTTGTTTTCTTGTATTCATATATTCTTGTTCAACGGTCGGCTGCGCGGAGAGGATTCAAGAGAACAAAAATGGTGCGCAAGAGATTTAATGACTACTATACCATAGATGGAATCCTAATTCGAAAACTTCAAAATAAACCACGATCATAGCTCCTCTAAATAAAGTCCATCTCTGGAAGGTGATTGTGTGTTTATAATCTTTCAAAATTAATGAGATGAACAAAGAAATTTGAGGAGAGCGGCGTAGTAGAATGGCCAAGTGAATTAGATCAGACTATATCACTCTTTGCCTTGCAAAAGAATTTCGATTTGTGTATAATTTCGTATTCATATTTGTAGGTAGGCACTCTTACAGCACCGTATGGCCGACAAAAAAAACAATCTGAGAACACTGACTACATGTCATAAAACTATTCAATTTGGCTTTAATATATACAGTCCACAAATACAAAAATAATATAAACATATTGTTTCCGTTAACTTCAATATTATATAAAATACTTCAAGGTCTTGCGCAAAAAACACTTTCTTTGCACAAACTGCTTGATCAGCAGCATCATATTTGTGCCCAAATAGTTCTGTTGCTTAAACTGCTGTCAGCAGAACGACAATGAAAAAGGCACCATAATCCATTCACCTTTTCTGGGACGTTCTGTTTCGACTTCTCGCGATTGATGTTTCCTTTTAAGATCCCTTCTTTGACATCACTTCGTCAGCTTCTTCTACTGGAAATGAAAATAGTTTTGCCACTGGTCGTTTGGTTATATTCCCATATAGCTTGATGGAGACCACTCTAACAAGTCCGTCTTCAACAGGGCCCACGTCCAAGTTGCGTGCTAAGGGCCATTTGGTTTGTGGTGTGCTTTCTTTCTGGACGGGAACTAGTTGTTGAGGTTCCAGAACTTGGTTCCATGTGCTGGGTCACTTGCCATCTCCCGAGAAGTTTTAAGTTTTCTGGAACTGCATACGGTACTGTAAACATTGAATTTCCAGTGAGAAAGTACCCAGGTGTCAAAGGCAGAACATCATATCGTTACTGATTGGAGCTAATGGTCGGCTGTTTAAACAAGCTTCAATTTGGGCTAGCACTTTGTACATATCTTCTATGTTTAATAGAAAAATGTTTTTATCACCCATGTTTGACACCCGCTTCCCAGAGTTCTCCAAAGCGTGGACTGCTTGGAGGTATATGGTGCCATGTGATGTTATCACATGTGATGTATTCACTATCCAGGCTTATGTTTCAAATGTCATTCTTTCGAATGCCTTTGAAACTTCTTATTCACTCCAACGAATTTTGTACCACAGTCAATGGAAATAGTATCACACTTGCCTCTCCTTGAAACAAATCATTTGATCGCTGCGATACACGCTGCTGAACTTAATCACTTATAAGTTCCAGATGAATTGCTTTAGTTGCCAAACACATGGAGGCAGCTATGTATGATTTGGTAGTTTTTGTTCCCCTGCCAATTGACCATTTTATCCTAATTGGGGCTGCAAAATCTAGTCAAATATTCCAAAAGGGGCAATTTAGCGTTACGCGATGTGTCAGTAGATTTCCCATTAATTGCTGTTGGTTTGTCCTCACATTGAGTTTGAAGCAAGTGATACACTTATGAATACATATTGTTACTAACTTGTTTGCATTTTAGATCCAAGACTCCTTTTTTATTTTATTAAGTGTAAGCTGTTGCGAACCGTGTCCAGTTTTTTGATGAAAGTGCGATACTATTAGCTTGGATAATGAAAACACTCGTGGCTTATTATGATTGGATATTTCTCTGCTGAAATAGCTTGCTGGCATTGAAGCGGCTACTTGGAGTAGCTGCTGGCGTTGAAGCGGCTACGACTTATTCTTGGAGTAGCTGCTGGCGTTGAAGCGGCTACGAATTGTTCTTGGAACAGCTGCTAGCGTTGAAGCGCTTACGACTTAATCCTGGAGGAGCTGCTGGCGTCGAAGCGGCTATGACTTGTTCTTGGAGTAGCTACTGGCGTTGAAGCGGCTACGATTTGTACTCTTGCGAATTTTTGCTTTGAATAGAGATCCGGCTCGAAGGAACAAAGTTTTAGTTGATAACAATCGTTGAGATAGTTATCTGAATTAGTTTTTTATAGCAGAAAAATCCTTGGAATAATTCTGACCAAATATTCGGTTCTAAAGCCAATGAAAAGTGGTTGGTTGGACTTGAAAAAAAGACACTTTATTTATATTTTGCTATTCTATTTATACCCCAACTTTACATCGAATTCTTATTGCTTAATCAACTATTTATTCTTAACCTACTTTATACTATTTTAATAATCAACATTTCTTAACCTATTTATTGTTACTTAATATTAAAATTATCGTCGTCGCATATTGCTGACGACGTAGCTGCACCCATTAATTCAATCAAATGCATGGAACATTGACTTACTATATATATATGGACTGCTAGTCGGTTGGCATTTCCATACAAAAAGTCTACTTAATACGGCCCCACTTCTTTCATAGCACGCATAGCATGCCAGCGCTAACCTGGCAATAGTAGCAAACAAAAAAACATTTCCGAAGGCCATCTCTTGCCATTGCGCTGAATTAGCAGTTTTCGGCACAGAAACTAGTGCCATCTTTTTTAAACCAGTAAAAAAACAGAGTCATCTGTTCTTAATTTAAACTTATTCCTTGATCTCTGACATAAATGTCAGTCACATTGACATTTCAAAATTATTATTATGGACACACATAATTTTGATAAGAAAATTAAAATGTAGGTATAAGCCAAAAAAATCATATTGATAAATAGGAAAAGTAGTACATTTCATTAATCTAATAAATATTGTTTTTTTTGTTATCGATTTCTGGCCCGACCATGAATACCATTATCAAAGTCCTACAAAACTAGACCGTCATCTAAGTAGTTTCCTCTGCCACCAATCCATGCCAATTTATTTTGTTTTTTCTATCTTCTGCAGGTTTCTTTACCGTGATGTTTTACAAAATGCTATCCGAAGCACTGAGTCAGGCCCAATTGGAAAAATCGCAAGGACTAAACAATGAAGATAACGATATTCGTTTTGGGCACACTACAACAATTAGAACCAATTAGGAATGTTACCTATGTTTTGGTTATATGCCGCACTAGAGAACTTGCATTCCAAACCAGAAAAGCACACGCCATCTTTTAGGAAGGTGGTTTCTTCGGCAGGAGATCCATCCAAAAAGATGAGGACAACTTAAAGAATGTTAAAACACGCAGTGTCGTAACAATATCAGGAAAAGAATCCTTCCTAAATCTCATTTGAGACAACAAACTAAATTTAAAAAAGCTCAAGCATTTGATCCTTCATGAACATGGTAAAATATTGGAACATCTTTATAAAAACTTTTTTTTGATGTTACTTAAAGATTTAAGTTAATTTAATAACTGTATTGTAGATATGCGTAGCTAAGTCCAGAAAATCTTCCGTAGAACATGATATTCAGTTTGCGTTGAACGGCAACTTGAGAACTGCCAACCTCATATTTTCGCCTTAGCTGGCTTTGTTATTTGAATTCAAATTAAATGAAGCAATGTACTTGGTAGTTGTCGGTGATGTCTTCCATGAACATTTTAAGCCTCTCGAATTTTTGGAGAATGGAAATCTCATTAATATATTCATATCAGTATCGGATGTTGTGTTGCCGTATTTGAGATGGATGGCTGTTCATATTCGTAAGTTTTGATTTTAGCACACTATTTTTAATATCAAGAAATAAAATCAGAATGTATCGTACGAACATGCTCTTGTACTTAACAATTGAAATCTAATCATTGACGATGTTAGTAGGTAGGTATGGATTTTAAATTATGGTGTTACACCCATACATAGATGAACCCTAAGTATGTATGTGTGTACATATGTAATGAAAGTGTAGGATGTAGGTAGGTAAGCACATGACTTCATATGATAGTGCAAGTTACATGAGATATGACATTCATGACCCTTAAACACATAAATATTATAGGTAGGGAGCCTCCATAAACAATATTAAGTCACCTAGGTACCATAAAATATGTGAATATAGTTTTAAAATATCATGTTTTAAAATGAAACATAAGTAAAAGGGAAATAAATGAATGAAACAAATAATAAAATTATTTATATAGTTGTTAATACAAATTTCGTTGATTGGGCTTTTTTGGTCAATTCTGTCTGACTATGTAAATGAAAACACGTACATAAATTCTATCCCGACGTTTCGCTGGAGTTTCTCAGAATCTTCAGGGGACGTATATTTTGTCTACATATGTATATATATATATAAAACAAAATATATAGAATACAATTTTTCAGTGCATAATTTTTAGAAGCAAAGAAAAAAAAGGCTACAAACGTAATATGACAAGAAATTAATTTTTACAATTATTTAAAAGCTTACTTTAATTTTATAGCATATGTAAGTATTTTAAATTGCACGTCCCTACATCTAACATTATTGGTTTCACAATTTGATGATTTTATAAATAAATAAATAAAAACGATTTTAAATTAACATTTACCAAAAATTAGACTAACACAAAACATAAATATCACAGTATGGTAATATCGTATATTGAATTTGTTCCGTCAATGTCTTCTTTTAGGTTCATTGATGTTGTTCTCTTTTGTTGAATTCGAAGGCTCTCCAATATATACCTCGTGCCTGTATTTCTCTCCTTGTCTACAATTTTGACGTTGTCGAAGTCTGGTTCATGTGCAGGGTGTAGCATGTGTTGGGATATTCCAGTTGTTTCTCTTCTGTTTTTGATGTCTCTCTTATGTTCTGTCATCCTTATACCTAGTGTTCGCTTTGTGGTGCCTATGTAATGTGTTGTTAAATTATTTTGAATTTAACAACACATTTTATAATCAGACGTTTGGTATGCCTATGGGCAACCCGCTATCCCCAACAATAGCGGACATAGCTTTGGATGATCTCCTTGACAACGTATTTAAAGAACTAAAGGAAGAAAACATAGAAATAAAAGTTTATCACCAAATATGTAGATGACATATTTACAATCATTCAACGCAAGGACGAACATAAAATACTGCAAAAACTAAATGAATATCACACAAAAATCCAATTTACTACAGAAAAAGAAGAAAACAATCAATTACCATTTTTGGACACACTTGTTGGGACAATGCTGAATGTTAAGCCACAAGGTGCTGTTGTGTTGGCTGTTGATTACATTCAATATTCTGAACCTGATTCTATTGCTGCCTCTGTTGCTTTTGACATTGTTATTGCTCCTGAATTTGTTGATTGTGTGTTTTCAATTTAGGCAATTGCGGATATTGTGTACGAATACCCATTTGCTGTTGTTGTTGTACTTACTGCTGTTGTTGGGGCTGTGCTGATTGTATTATTTCCTGCTGTAATCCTTGCACCGACGAGGTTTGTTTTTCCCGGGCTTATTATTATTCTTTGACCACCAACCATATATTTTTGCTGAACTTTTACTTGTATTAATAATTTGTTGAATAACTTTTAGCGTCGGTTGAGAATTTAATACCACTTGGAGAGCTGCTTGTGTAACAGTTTGTATGTTTTGTGTAGGAACAGGTTGGATATTTTTTTGTGTACCGGAAGATATGAAAACTTTTTGACCCTGAGCATTCTAACCAACGCGAAGTTTTTGGCCTGGTTGCACAATCACTTGCTGCATGTTTGTGGGCTTTTTACAAGGGGTTGCTTGCATAATCTGTCCGCCAGTTGTAAGAACTTTGTGCTCAGTTTGTGAAACAGGACCTGGGAACTATTTTTAACGGCTTGCGATGTCGATGCAATAGTATTTATTGTTACCTTTAAATATATATGTATATACAAATATAGATGCAAAATAAAAATAATATTCTATGACAGTAATTTTACCTTTTGTTGAATTTCTCTATGAAACATTTGTTTTGCTACATTTGACTGCTGGACTGTAGTCGTAAGAAGGACTGAGTTATGAGTTGTTTTGTTACTCACTGCCGATGAGCTTTTTACTGCAGCTGAACTCTTATTGGCGTTCACGGGAAAAAAACATTTTATAGTTAAATATATATATATTTAATGAATTTTATATTTTACCTGGTGTTATTTTTAGCACGTGTAATTTGCCGTCAGGCATTTGGATAAGTTTCTGACCGGGACTTAAGCCACGCACTTTACCATCGGGAACACGAATTACTTGAATTGTTTGTAGCTTCGCGGCTGCTTGAGGGATGGATGGAAACAGTTTCTACTAATTTTTGTATATCCTCTGCGGTTTTATTGTCCTTCAATTGTTTTTCATGCTGTTTATTATGATTTCACAGAGTAAACACTGTGGTGTGGTCCTAACAGTCGTTGTTCTATCTGATGATAATTGTTTCTGTGAAGCTGTTTGCACCATGACAATAATAAGGTCTTCATATTTTTCAATAAGTTGTTACATTCACCGGCCAAATGATTGGGCATAATCTTGCAAATATTTTCCACTTCGTGTTTAATATCTTCTTCGGTCATTTTGTCTTCTTATGGATTTTCCAACTATTTATTATCAACTCGCAGAAAACACATTGTGAAGGATCAACTTTGCTATTTTCGTAAGATGAGAAGAGATTCAATTTGCAGGTTTCACTCACAATTTTACCCTTTTTACGAACTAAAACAATCATTTTTAAGTGTATGAGTAGTTTTTTATAAATAGGAAAAAACAAACGAAGGTTGACAGTTGTCACACACAAAACTTCAAGTATCAAAAAGCTACACTCTGTTTTCCCCTATTGCACGGTTAACGCTGGGGGCGATTATCTCTAGGTGGAGTTGCCATGAATTTTCGACTAGCAGTCCATATATAGTAAGTCAATTGCATGGAATGATGACACATAATTCTGATGCGGAAGCGAATTTTGTGGCGTCGGTCGATGTTGGTCGCAGCAAATCATATATACATAAGCACATTGTTTTTCTTTTTCCTTTCGTATTTGCACAAAACTACTAGCTTGATTTATAGAATGCTACCAGTATCTACAATCAATGTGGATCAATCTTTTTTAATACCAACTGAAAAATCTACTCTGTATATATTCTTTCTTTTCTTATATCTTCTCTGTATAAATTTTTTCTTTTCAATTTCTTATTTATTATATGGTTTGCTTATTTTACTTGATATTTTTATTTTATTTTAATACAAAACAAGTTTATTACAAGTGTCAAAATTTATCCACTCGTTAAAATTTTAACGAGCTCCCTAGCATGTTAAATTTTGACTGTATTCACCCCAACAATATCAAAATTTAGCCATTTGATCAAATTTAACGCACTTTTAACGCAATTGACACATGTCCATAGTATAACTCACACATAATTTGATTTATTTTTCATAATTTGTACGAAAAAGGTATTTATTGCCTAAACAAATTCATCTATTCAAAAAGTTTCATTTAAAAAAAAAACAAACAAACTTTAAGGAAAACAATTCGTGATTTAAATAATCCTGGCTACGACATTGTCTTCTTTTTTCATAATCGACGAAGTTTTTATTGTTACTCTTTGAAGAGTTGTTTTATTTACCATTTTCCATTTTAATAGAAGAGTATTATATTTATTAATTTGGATATATTTTTCCCTTGATTTAAAATCTTTCATGCTTGATTAGTATATTGCTCTCAAATAAAAATATTTATATCTGTTCATATAAAATGAATCTAAAAAGGCAATATTAATAGACAATTTTTGGTTTTCTCTTATGGCAAATACATTGAACGCCCAATCCAAAAAAAATGTATCCATTTCCAAGTTCACGGGCTGACTGCTAGGTGCCTCCAAGTGTCAATGCGTGCGTTCACTCATTTATTCTCGGATACCAAGCTATCGGAGTATATCTGGGGACAAATCAGATAGGTTAGCTGAAAGCTGTCAAAGAATCAAAGCAAAACGCATACCAATGAATTTTGCAGTCAGCTGGTTCTATACATTTGTTCTCGGATAGCTAGTTATTCCAAATTTTTTGGGATAACTGAAGATAGCTTTCATGAGAGCAGCTGTTTGTTCATCAGATGTGGTTTTGCACGCATTACAACAACAGAAAGTTATTCCAGATTGGTGAGAATAATTGAGTGAACGTACCCAATATGTTTACAAATAAATTAAAAGAATAGATTTTTCCTAGAAATCATTACATTACATTACATTACATTACATTACATATTATACTACTCCGTAGATAAATCTACGAAGTAGAGACACTGAAGCACTGGCAACGAAGACCATTGGCTTTAAACATCACATACATTAATACAACAAAGAGAGACAGAGAAAGGAAGAACACACAACAGAAGAAACACATGTCAACAGCACGTGGTTGGTTTCAGACGGTCCACCATCTTAGTACTAACCACGCGCAACGATGCTTGATTTCGCTGATCTATGGGAAGCGATGCTTTCATCGGAGCCAAGGCCGTTGACTAATTCCTAGAAATCATTATTGGCACCTGTACCCCTATTCTCTAGTTATCGAATCGATACAAATAGTCAAGAAACGGTGAAAATCGGAACAAAAATCAATTTATCGCCTCATCGTGTTTCTGCATCGTTTCCTTGAAAATCGTTAACTTTTAATTTAAACCTCAAATTTTATCACTAGCAAAATAGCTAGTTAGATAAAAAAAGAAAAAGAGGCTAAAATGATTCTGCTCAAAGCAAGACGTGTTGTATATATCAAGATACGGTTTTTGGTCATTGAATTTTGTAATTTTCATACATATATTATTATTTAGGTTCGTTTGTTTAATATTGCTATCTTCAAAATGTTTGGAAGCTGTTGATGATCTAGGATTAGCTTATAAGTAAGTTGTCTTTTAGTTGGGTTAATAATAATTATATATATGGTAATTATTTTCTCCTTTTTATGTAGATATTTCCAGTATCTGTCAATTAACGGAGACAAAACTCGGTATAACATAGAATAAGCCGCCAAAGCAAAATAAGCAATCTGATAAAGAAATATGCATTAATCAATTTTAATTGAATGAGCAGATAATACTTTTAATTTTATGACCGAATTACTTGTCATATTTTAAATCCGCGTATTCATATTGGTTTTTCAACCGGCTTTTGAACGGATCAAAAATTTGTTGGCACACTAATCTAAATCTTTATGAATCAGACTTGAACAATTGATTCCACAAGTTCGATGGTTCTCAATCATTTGGCTAATCATTTTTTCTTCAAAAAAGATTACCAGAAAGTACAGCATTTAACACTGCATGCTTTTCACAATACAAAAAACCAAGCAATGCGAGCAACTACTATTCGTCTTCCGCGACACTGGCATCGGGTGCAGATGGTGGCAATGCAATCCTTCATGCTCCATCCGTGGCCTCGTTATGTAATATTGAAAACACTTGTTACTTGAACCCGCTACGATTTGCTCCAATATTCTTACACAATCTCCATCATATATAGCAAAATATTGGAAAATCGGTCTAAGAACTCTTCGTTGAGCAGAAATATAAGTGGAATCCATATGTGGCGTTTTTCTTTTTTATCTCCGAGCAGATCTCTGAGCAGAGCCTCAGTAAACCGATTTAGATCTGAGTAGAGCATGGTCAGATATCTCCGATTTAATTTTGAAATAAACTTAAGCGCAGAACTGTCATATATTATTATAATTGTTTTTATTAAAACTTATTTACCAGCAAATCCAAAGCTTTTGTTTTCCGAATTCATTTTTGCTATTAATGGGTTTTACTTTAGTGAATATTGTTAAAATTATGAGTAAAGTTAGCTGCGCCCAGCACTTTGCTCTGTTTGATCGGTCATTTTATTCTGATCTTATGGTTCATGCCCCGATTTAGCTGTGATTTAAAAAAGAAACACGAGTTGAGAGATTGAATGTGTCTGAGCTAAAAAAGAAACACAGATCTTTTCTTGACAGCTGCGTTCTTTACTCGGAGCTAAAAAAGAAAAAACGCCAATGGAAAATGGGTGAAGTTGGAGCAATAGACTTAGCTTCGCTAGAGAACTATATGGACAACGTGAAAAGATCTAGCCAGCAAATGGCCACTGAGAAACTTAATGATTTGTACAAAAATAATGAGATATCCAAAACGACCTTATTTTTCTTTTCAATTGCTTAGCAGGATGGGTTCATTGCCGTATGAATCTTGCTTTATTTATTATTTAAAAGTTAGTTTTTAGAAAAGCTGCAATACCTCTGACCTTTTTTCATGTAGGCTACTTGGGCAAATTAAAAAAATTGTCGCGGAGATTGCGGCGTTGTATACGCATTTTATTTTGGCGGTCTTGCGCTTCCGATATCAAAACTAAGCAAACAAATTTAATTAAAAATAACTAGCATATACATATATATATATATGAATTTTTATTAATAAGAAATGCTTTGTCTTTTGTTTATAAAGACTTTAACTTGATTTAATTTTTCCTTTTAATATTAAATTTCAATTGTTTTGGTTACTTATCGCCTTCCCAATGGAAGTTCCATTCCGAAATTGATATTATCGCTTCGACTTGCAGAACACTTCCTTTTCCCAGAATCGTTAGGGGTTGAATTTTTCGTTTATTTTTTTAACGAGGCGAAAAGTTATCGCCAAAGTTTTAGAACATTGGCACTGGCTACCAAACAAATCTACTAGAATTGGCCAAAGACATTGATTGCGATGTGAAAATTAAAAACCTTTTCCGCGCGAGGATGTATCTTAGAATAAGAACACTTAGCAGAACAATTGTAGACTTATCCAAATGCAAAAAACAAAAATATAGCAAAATTAAAACATAATTAAAACAATTTCCATTTATTTAATGCACAATATCCTTCACATTTTATTTTTTTTTATACAAACTTGTAAGAACTTTTCATCTAAAAATCTTTTTTTTATTTTATAGAAACCAACTGGATCAGAAAATTAGCATCATAATTCGTTTCAAATAAACGCTTATTTTAGACAACTTGAAAGATTGGATGAGTCCAATATTAAGGCAATACATCAAAATGAACTTTACTTACGATTTGAATTAGAAAAGTCTTGTATGGAATACACGAAATTACGAAAAAAAGTAATCAATGGAATCTAGATTTTTCTTTTTTAAACAAATATTTTACAGGAGCAAATGAATTCACTGACTAAGAATTACAGAGATGCGAAACGTAATATTCATACATTGACTCGTCCTATAGTGAAAAAACTACTATAATGATAATCTCTGTTGCTATACATACCTATTTTGCAGAACAAAGATTTCATAAATCCAGAGTTATGCATTTTTAAAAAGGCTTCGAGGCAGCTGCAAACTCAGCATCTTGCAAGTATAAACGGCAAGGTCTTCATTATGTAGTTATTATATTACTGCCCTATCAATAAAAAAAACTGTAGTTTAAAACCTTATTCTCAGTTTAACTAGTTAATGGATTAAGATTTTTGGATTGAACGCAAAAGCAACTGCTTTGTGTCGCGATTAAGTTAAAAGAAAATGTAGTCCATGGACTAGTTACCCTGAGAATAAGTTTTGTATGTTTAGTTTTTATTTATTAATATGGTGGTAAAAGTTCTATGGTGTAGCTTTCGCACACATTTTCTCCTTCATTATTATCGACTATTTTAACACCCATTTTTAATAAAGAAGTTAGATTAATCTTGTGTTAATCCAGAATAATATTTCATTTGTTTATTAGATTCATTCAGCTGGTTGCTCTTCGTCATTCAGCATAATGATCAATACAAAACAGGAATGTACTTATTCGGTAAAAGAATATACCGGCAGGCAGTGATTCATCGAGTCAATGTTTTTTTGAATGGACTACTGCGGGAGAATTAAAACTTAATGCAACTGTTAGTATCAATGAATTGTTCCACATACGAGTGTGGTGTTATGAAACATGAAGGTAAGTTAAGAAATTTTAAGCAATCGTGCGTTTAATGATCCTTCATCTAAATTTCTAGATGTACCGAGGTTTTGAAATGGAAACGACGCTAATTCATAATAAGCTTAGGTTCGGTGTTATCATACTTTGAGTGCGGCCAGCTTCAGGATGAGATTTTATGCAAAATTAGAGAGATTCATTAAGATCAAGTGCACTTACAAATTTCTCCCATATATATATAAATATACCAATGTATATGACGTGATAATTATTTGGTATTTCAATTTTTATTTTTAATGTTCGTAATATTTAATAAATAAAAAATTATTTAAAAAAAAAACCGATCCAACGATTTTTGATTTTTCTTATATATTTCATTTTTGTCCAACAATTCAAATGGCATCTTTTTTTCCCTCAAACTTTAACAACTAAGCAATTTAAAAAGATTGTTTTATCCATTTATTTCAACAAAATTATCAGCCGATCGAATCTTTCGATTCACGTGAATATTTCACTCAATTTTGCACTATTTATTTTCAAACGTCTTCTATCTTTTTCTATAATTTTTTTTTGTTTAATTCAGAGAATATAATTGTTAAAATTTATTTTTGATCGAAACTTATATACTTTTTGGAACAATTTGTTTTATTCTGTCGTATAACAGAACACAAATATGCACGTGAACGTTTAACAGAATATGGCGTGTATATTTCAGTTTTACGCATTTTTGCCCAAGTCACTGGAAACTTACACATATACTGTGTAGGCCCTCATACATTTTTATATATGTATCTTTAAAAATCACATGCATATTATGTATATTGGACCTAAATTATAAAGTTATATGCATATAGCTGCCTACATACTCGTATTTACATACTTAGGTTTCATCTACGTAAGTAGGTACATATTGCTCTCCTAAAATAAAACCCATAATCTAAAGGGCCGCCAAATAACTTTTTTTTTTTGAATATGCTATAAAAAAAAACTACAGAATATTTTCTCAAATTTCTTTTTTTATTTGAAACCACAATCCTTCCGGTTAATAATGGAAAATAATTTCATTCAAATGGCTGCCTCGGCTGGCGCAGTAGCCTACACGATCGGTCAAATTTGTAAGCACATTATCGATTGTGTGCAGCTGTATTTCACCAATGGCTTCACGAATATTGTCCTTCAAAGCGTCAATTGTCTCTGGCTTGTCGGCGTCACACTTATCTTTTACGGCACCCCACAAATAATAGTCCAACGGCGTCAAATCGCAGCTCCGAGGTGGCCAAACGACATCAGCTCTACGGCTGATAATGCGATCTTCAAAAACAGGGCGCAAAACATCGAGTGTAGCTTCGGCTGTGTGATACGTAGCGCCGTCCTGTTGAAACCAAATATTGCCAATATCCTCCTCTTCAATTTTTGTGAACAAAAATTCGTTCAACATGGCCCGATAACGATCGCCATTGACTGTAACAGCGACTCCTTACTCATTTTCGAAGAAAAATTGCCCAATTATGCCTCTGGCCCAAAATCCGCACCAAACAGTGACTCGTTGTGGGTGTATCGGCTTTTCAATGTATGCGTGCCGGTTTTCTGTTCCAAATGCGACAATTTTGCTTGTTTACATACCCGCCAAGATCAAAATGAGCTTCATATGAAAAGATGATTTTTTTTGGCAAAATCGGCATCTTCTTTAAGTCGATCGCAGGCCCACTGAGCGAAGCGAAAACGCATTGGATGGTCAGTTGGCTTCAGCTCCTGAACCAATTGGACTTTGTATGGCGTCATACCAAGGTCTTTATGCAAGATTCGTCTCAATGGTGTCTCCGAAATGTTCAATTGTTGATAACGACGGTGAATTGATGTTGATGGAGCAGCAATATTCTCGGGCGAACGAACTGGTTTTGGCTTTTCATGCTTTGGTTTATCGATGAGGATGCCAGTTTCTTTCACTTTTTTCACAAGATAACGAACATACGGAGCTGATGGTGCTTCTCTTCTTCCAAAATCCGTACGCAATTTTCGCACACATTCTGCAACATTACCATGATTTTCAAAGTAATGTCGCAATATTTCCCAGCGTTGTTCAAGCGTATACACAACCATATTCGTTGAGCGGAAGGATAAAACTAATTATCTGTCAAATCAGACATGAGCTAAGTGTTACCATTCACGATATAAGCACTAGTTGAAAAAAAAACGTTAGATGGGGGACCCGTTATAATTAAAAATGCATGCATCGTGAAACATCTCTGACCGCAAATTGTTACGCTACGAACCCCAAAAAATTGTATTGACAGAATCCGAATGGAATAGAAAAAAGCTTTGCCTTATTAAACGCGCTCACTCTCAATTTCGAAATCAGCTATATTACGTCAAATCATCTCCAATTATAAGGAAACAAATTTAAGTTCATATAGATTGTTAATATTTAATATATAAAAATATTTCGGGTGAAAGATATTCCGCGCGAAACTCACAATAGGGCTGAATATACTTTAGTGTTCATTTTTGTTATTTACACATAAAATGGATTCCATAGTGATTGCAATTATTGCTGCAAATAACGAGGTTGTAAGTCAAAGGCTTAAAGTCCAAAGAAAACAACTAAGAGATGCATGCAATCCATTTAATATGAATGAAAACTTGTACCTACTTATAGATATGAATCAAACAAACTTAAAAATAATTAAATCGAAACTTTTTCAGTTTTATATAAATTTCCGAGTAAATAAAAAAGCTTTTAAGTAGGTAAGTTTTAGAGGCACTGCAACAGGAGTTTCAAGAAGTTAGATTTTTCTTCTCATTCGGATTCGTAGCACATTTTGGATTACGATAGATTCTGTTTCTATCTCATAGAATGACAAATGTCTGCAAATATAAATGATTAGTATTAAAATGGTATGCAGTACAAAAAAGATATTAATAACTTACCAGGAGATATTATTATTCCAAAATAATAATAGCAAAACATTGTCTATGTTTGGTGCGATGTCAAAAGGCTATAAATATAAACTTATTTGCAGAATAAAATACGATTTCGATTAATTTAATTTTTTTTCATCAGCCAGCCGTCCTTGTTTTTATTTTAAAACCGACAGACAACTGAATTGAATACTGAACTGATATTTCGAGAATTAGGACATGGAACAGACGTTCGCATGTTTCAAATATTACGTTGATATGTTTAATTTAAGTATTTTCATGACCATAGAGAAACTCTATGTTCATGACTCGGAATACTTTGTTTAAATTGATTTATTGGGCATTTAAGATAAATTGTTCACTGCATAAAATGTGTCACCAAATTCTGAAATATGCTTAGGAATATTTTTTGATTATATAAAAAGCTGCAGAAATATATTTCAGAATTTAGTGAAAAATATTTACTTTTTAAGTTACAGGCAATTTTATATGAAACTACATTTTTGTATTCGGAATGGTGCCACGCTTATATATAATTAGTTATAACTGAGTGAACGTCCCCAATAACTGAGTGAACGTCAACGTTGAAATCAGCTGTGGGAAATTGTTTTTAATTGAATGTGTAGTTATTTCTTCAAACTTTTATTTTCAAATTTATTGTGAATGTGTATTTTTGCATTTTAAAAATAAAAAGATCTTCTGGTAACTCAAGGAGGGCGCCGACGAAGATCAACAATTGTGTGGATGCAACAACCAAGAATTGCTTTGTTTTTTTTTGTTTATCTGTCAAAATGTAAGATTTTGAAAAAAATTACAAAATAAATTGGCCTCGTTCGGTGCGAGGCCCAGAGGCTATCCAAGATGCTTTTGTAGTGGATTTAACGATTCAGGTAGAACGTTATGTCAGTTGTATTGCACACACATCTGAAGTTTTGAATCAGCTGTTCCTCACATTTCCAAACGAATCTCAACGAATCCAATAATTTTTGGGTAGCTTGAGATTTGTGTTTGACAACATATATTTAGTTCAACAGCTGTTTTTTCCTTAGGCGTTACAACAACACCAAGCAATCCGGTTCGGTTAGGTTGCGCCACCGAACGAGGCCATTGAAAATAACAATTTCCCGGTGCTTTGCCTCAAAAATGCCATTCTAAGATCGGAAACCTTTGTACGTTTCACCCCCAAAACCTATTTATATACATTTTTGTATTTGGACATTTGGCATTCTATCAATGAATGAATGGGAATTCGTAAAACAAATAAAAACAAATTAGTAAGTCCGTGTTGGATATGTTCCTTAACGAAGATGAACAGAAAAGAGTGGTGTGTGCGTTTTTCAATTTGTCTCTTGGAAGCCGAACGGAAAAGTTCCTTGGGTGCGTGTTGCACCTTGTAGGCAAATGTCCTAATGTTATTAGTTTATGGCAGCAAGAGAAAAAAACTTGTGGAAAAGAATTATAGAAGTGGTCAAAGAGAACAAAACGAAAACAGTGCACAAATAAGCCATATTGACACCTGGTAAGTTGCTTACCACGCCACCTGGAAATCTGCGCGTGAACTTTCAATTGGAGATTTTTTTTCGATTTGACGTTGAATGTGTTTCCCATAAGAAAAAACCAAAAAAGGGTTTGAAAAAAATTAAGGTTACTACTTAATTTTATATGAATGGGTACCCATATTATGAATTTAATATAACAAGAATACATGTGAGTATGTAAATCAAGATAAAAAATGCAAACATGCCCGAACTGTTATTGTTGTTTTTTTTTTTTCAAATGAGCTCTTGTCGTCAGTCAAAGTGATGTCATGTTCGTAGTAAGGGAAGATGCTTTAAAAAACTAAAGTAAAATAGGGATTAATGAATTTCTATTTTTCCATATTTAATAAAGCAAAAGCTCAATATGTCAAAATGAGGGTGGTGAGCCTTGCGCAAATATGTTTATAATATGGACGTAGATATTTCTTTTAATTAAAAGGTTATATGTATTTCTTACATTTTTATTTTTATTATCAGAAAATTGATGAAATCGTTTGGCTTTCGTTTGTGAAGTTAATTAATATAATTCTTTATTCTAAAGAGAACTAAAAAAATATATCTATTCAATAAACATAAGCATTTGATATATTCAAGATATAAATAATATAAGAACCCATTTGTACGTGGACCCAATAAAAATGTTTATTAATTTTGTTGCTAAATTTTGATAAGGAATTTTCAATTTTTGTAGCTTTTATTGATATAAAAATTACATACATAAATAATATATTAAACAAAAATAAAATGCTTCAGTTTATCAAACAAAATTAGGCTTTCAATAAATTATTACACCTGCAAACAAAAAACGTTTTTTTTTTAGTTTAAAAAATTCTTAGATTTTTTTCCCGTAATTGGTATGAAGAATATATTTGTTCCCTAAGCAACCGTACAATTATTCAAAAAGATTCATTTAAAAAAAACTTAAGTTTAATAATCCTGGCGACGAACCTGGCTTGTTTTTTCGTAACCGATGATATTGTTATTGGTTCTCGTTGAAATGTTGTTTTTTTATCGTTTTCCATTTTAAAAGTAAAGCATTATAATTATCAATTTCGATTTATTTTACGCTTGATTTAGAATCTTTCATGCTCTATTAGTCAAAATATGTTACTGTCAAAATATTTATACCTGTTTATACAAAATTAACAGAAAAAGCAATATTAATGAGACCCTTTATTGGTTTTCTCTTATGGGAAATACATTGAACGTCAAATCGAAAAAAAATCTATCTCCAATTGAAAGTTCACGCTCTGACTACTGATCTCTAGCTCTGACTGCCAGGTGCCGTGACGCCATGCGTAATTATCATAAGCTTAGGCCGCGACTCCATTAGATATATTTATTTCGGCCATTATTGCAGACACTACTACTAAAAATTTATACTTCTTTGCTATGTGGGCAAAAATAAATCGTGAAATTTCATTCTTCTCCAAGAAGCGCTAAGCGCTTTATGTACTTTAGAATAGGTATAATCTGTCTCATCTGCACGATTTATGTGGGATGTCATGAAACGTCAAATTTTATTTCTCCGTTTATTTCTTCCGAGAAGACAAGAAATAAATACAGATTTTTATGTCTAAGAATAAAAAAAATCCAGACATAAAGGGCCCCCACAAGAAATATTGACTACATGACACATTTCTTGCAATCATTTATTTCAAGTGGAGGCCTAGGGTAATAACTTAAGGACCCGAAACCTCTGCTAACTTTTGACATTTGGGTACAAGCTGAAACACGCGCCCAAAAAACTTTTCCGTTCCTCTCCAATACACAAATTGATAAAAGCACACACAAGAATCTTTTCTGTTCCTCTTCCTATATACGCATAGATAACACAGCCCTAGTAATTTGTTTTTCGCATTCACACAACTATTCTTGGATAGAGTGCCAAATGTACAAATACAACAATGTAAACATTTTGTTATTGGGGGGCGAAACGTACGACGGTTCCTGAACTTAGTGTGGCTTATTTGTGCCCCCAAATAAGCCATAATTAGATTGGAAACCTTCGTACGTTTTACTCCCCAAAACCCAATTGTTTAATTTTAGTTTTTTTTTTGTTGTGAAACTATATCCATGAATAGATGGATAATCGAAAACCAAAACAAAAACAAATTACTAGGGCTATGATGTCTATGGGTCTGTAGGAATAGGAACAGAAAAGATTCTTGGGTGCGTTTTTATTAATCTGGCTATTGGAAGAGGAACAGAAAAGCTATTTGTGTGCGTGTTTCAGCTTCTAGGGAAATGTCAAATGAAAACAGTGGTTTCGGGTCTTTAAGTTATTAGTTTATGTTTGTGCCAGATATGTTATTACTTTATGACAGAGTTAGTTTTATTTGTGTGAAAATTTACCACATTATACAAAAATCTGTTAAAACCTATTGCCAAAAATAAAAGAACATAGAAAATTATAAACATTATGTTTTATGGATACACAACCCAAATAACTCACGCTGGAAAAGTTACTATTCATTTCACTTAAGAAGGAAGAAGGAAAAAAAATAAGCTGATAAATCATTTTAGGCCATTGCGGTTTTATCTTCTGATTGACTACAAAAATACGTTTCCACCGAAAATCTAAGAATCGTATTATATAGTCGGGGTATCGTCCTAAATTTCGGCAACAGTAAACTGTCAACTGCAATGGTCCCTTCACCGAGTCCGAATTTTTCTATGGATTGCTGGCTAAATGATCCTCCCGACCTCGTGCAGGTGACGTGCCTCCTACCCAATGGAATTCTACTCATCCACGAAGTATGCGCGACGGCAACAATTCGGGAAATAAAAATGGTGAGTCAGCAATGATAAATCAACTTTGTGGAACTTCACTGTACAAAAAATTGTATGTTTTTAGGAACTTTTAGCGGCTGGAAAGTCTTATCCCCTCTTTGAAATGCTTAAGGAACACTCTATGTACGCTCTACGAGGCATAACCAAGTTCAATACGGTGGAAAACTTCAAAGATTCGGGGCGTTTGTGCGATATACAACCTTATCTTTGTCTTCTAGAATTAGCTGAATCAACAGAGTATTCGAGCGACCAAGAGCTGTGCAATTTAATAAGCTATATGATTGGCAAATCAGTGGATGACTTTCGAGCTATGAAGAGCCCAGAAGTGAGTGACTTTCGTTATAAGATGTCTTTGCTGAGTGAAGATATAGAAAATGAAAGAGCCACTGTGTCGTGGAGTGAAAAATTATTGTACGAGCATCCATTAAGGCTGGCCAGGACGCCTAGAATGCCAACGATCAAGGGACGATTGCGAAATGATAGCTTTGTTGTATCTGTGAAATTGGAAAATGATGAAAGTATATTTAGTTTGCGAGCGAACGATACCGACACACCAACTAAGCTAATCGAAATGGCACTGGCGAAGATGTCCAGATCGATGGTTAAATTGAACGGTCAGTCAACTTCATCGTATATACTAAGAGTTGGTGGAAGAGATGAGTATCTGTTTGGTGAGTTCCCGCTGATTCAGTTTATTTACATTCAGGTGAGTGAGTTTTTAATACTATTCTAATTCAGATTCCTTAATAAAAATAAGCATTGACATTAAAGAGAGAAACGCATACAAAGGCGTCGGCCTATAACCAACCACTTGAATTTCTCTGTTAACTCAATTTTAGTATCCTTATTGTGCATTTTGTTTTACATTTCAACCGCGCGTTGTTTTGCGCCCAGAGTAATACTTCGAGGTTAATATAGCACATATACTTACTTACTTACTTACTTACTTAAGGTGGCGCTACAGTCCGGGGGGACCATGTCCTTAACCAGCAAGCTTCTTCCAGGCGGCTCGGTTTCTAGCTATCTGTGTCCAGTTTCGCACGCCTGGTTGAGATCCTCTTCCACCTCTACTGCGTTGTCCCGCGGGGCTGGATTAAAAGACACTCCGAGCCAGAGCATTGGTGTCCATTCGCTCTAGGTGACCCAGCCATATCAAACGTTAGCTTTTCAATTTTGTGACTATGTCGGTGTCGCTGTGCAACCCGTACAGTTCGTTGTTGTATCTTCTCCACTCCCCATATATTCAGACGGAACCTAAAGTCACTAGTGGCTATAATTTTTTAGGAAGCTACAATATTCAACTAATTACTACTATTTTCTAAAGAATTGTATCTGTCCTGATCCGATCTTGAGAGCAGTGTACAAATTTGTTTCACTGAATCCGGTTGCAAAAGTTGTAATGTCATGGCTAATAATGGTTGGAAGGAATGCAACCAAGATTTTATTTTTACCAAAAATATATATCTTTCATTCAAATATAAAATAAAATTAATCATATATATGATATATTCAATTTAAAGCTCAATAATTTTTCCTTCCTCAAATTTTTTTCTAAATTCAAACTTATTTTTCCTGGAAATATGTGTTGAGCAGATATTGTTTTATGATGTTATTAAAATTAACTAATAGTACTTTAAAAAACGTGTACCTTTATATTTTACGATTTTTTCTCCAAATAAAATAAAAACATTGACGCTGTTTATTAGGTAGATAGTCTAGTTATCCTAGGCAGGTTTAAAGCCGATGTAATTTAGATAACCTTGATTCTTAGTATAATGAATTGTGGAATGGATGATTCAAGGAATAGTTGCATAGGTGCCTACCTAGAAATGTATATGTTGGTAGGTATGCAATATGCATTTTTTTCAAATTTGTTTTGAATTTTCAATTTTATTTGGCCCAATGGCCATTGAAAATTAATAATATTTCATGTTTTAATTACATTCAAAAATTGTTCTTGGAATTTCAAATAATAAAAGATTTTGCATATACAAAATTTGATTTTTAAATTGATTTAAGTTGTTGATGTTTCTAATATTTAGTGGAAGATTGTAGTAGGCCTGTAGTCCCATGTATAATATACTGGCTTGTGCCGTAGTTGTTCTGGTTCTGATGATGTTAAACTCGTCCACATTTCGCAGGTTGTATTGAACTTCGCTTCTTGCAGGTATACTTGATTGAAGGTATTCAGGACACATATTATGTTTAATTTTAAAGACAAATATCATTGCCATCATATATAGTCCTTGATTTATATTCAACCAATTTAGTGATTCAAGCATAGAAGATATTGAGGTATATCGATAACACTTTAATATTGCACGCATAGCTTTGTTTTGGAGTTTTTGAAGTCTTGCTTTTTGAGTATTATTAAACAAATAAAGAAGACTTGCACAGTATTCAAAATGGGGTTTTACAGTCACATTATACACTTTTATTGCACTATTTTTAGATATGTTTTTGCGTGTTCTTCTAAGAACACCTAATTTTTTTGAAGCTTTTTTGCAGATGAGATCTACATGTTCATTAAATGATAGTTTGCTATTTAATACAACACCGAGGTATTTAATTGACGCTATTTGTGTATTATTTATTAATATATTTGTTTGTTGTTGTGGAGAAGGATTATTGAGTATTATAAATTTAGTTTTGTTAGTATTTAGGCCAAGCCTACTCATATTTATCCACGTATATATTGCACTTAAATCTTGTTGTATTTTGTCTTTTAGTGTGTTAAGGTCTTTTCCAGTTACATAAAGTAGACCATCATCTTCAAATAGCACAAGCTTAGAGAATTGTATTGCTCTTTCCATATCGTTTATATAAAGGATAAAGAGAAGGACCCCCAAGATCGTTCCTTGTGGAACTCCTACATTCACTGTTGCCGGGTTGGACACATTGTTGTTAACTGTTGTTTTCTGGGTTCTGTTGTACAAAAACGTTTTGAACGACTTTAGTTCTGTATTTTTTACACCACACTTTTCCAGTTTATTTAACAAAATAATATGATTTACTGTTTCAAAGGCTCGTTTAAGGTCTAAGAAAACGGCTATAACACAATTTTTACTGTCAATTTCACTTTTCCAGTCACTAACCACAAAATGTATAGAAGTTTCACACGAATGATTCGAGCGAAATCCATATTAGTGTATGCTTATTATGTTATTATTGTTGAGATGTTGTTGAAGTTGCTTCGATACAATTTTTTCTACAACTTTTTCATATAAAGGGAGCGATAGGACGATGATCACTAAATTTAATTGAATTGGAGACTTTCTTTTTTGGGAGAATAAGAGATTCTTTCCAAGTTTCGGGAAAAACACCAGAGATAAATGAAGTATTTACAATACGGATAAGGACAGGGCCAACAATTTCTAAAGCATCTTTCAGTATTTTCACATTCATAAAATTAAAGTCATTTTTAGAGTTTATCACAGTAAGGGCTTTGCTAATATCATTGGTATCAGCTAAAGTAAACTTAAATTCTATATTGCACTCTTCTACTATACTAATATATTCGGAAAATATCACAGAATTAGTTATATCATTCATGCTTTTAATGAAGAAATTATTAAGTTTTTCAGCGATTATAGCACTACTATTTTCTATATCACAGTTCTCATCAGTTATTTCATCCTTGTTAGTTTTTAGTACATATTTTTTTAATTGACTCCACATATCTTTTTGATTATTTGCACTATGTATTTTATTAGATATAAAAGTAGACTTAGCAGTCTTAATTTGTCTTTTGTGGAAGTTTCTATACCGACGATATGCTTGCCAGTTACTTAAGGTATTTGATGTGATTGCTGTTTTGTATACATTTACTTTACATGTTTTTGCATTCCTTAGTTCTCTGGTAAACCATTCTCCGTTTTGATATGGGATATCTCGGGTAACTACCATGCTGTTAACTATATTTTTAAATTCATGTGCAAATTGTTCACTTAAAACATTTATATTATGGATATTCAGAGTCAAAATTAGAGAAAAAATGGTTAGTTCTGAGTTCATTTATAAAATGTTCCCTATTGTACTTACAGTATTTGATAGTTCTTTTATTTATTTTCTTTTTTGTGCATTTAATGAAAATTTCAAGTGCCTCATGGTCACTTATTTTCAGATTATGCTTAATTTTAGCACTGCAAATGTGCATACATAACATTCATGTGAATCATGCATTGTATGTAGTATTCAGTGACGAACGCAAAAATAAAAGGATATACATACCTATAAAAAGGTAGAATTAAATGAAAAATACACATTATTAAATATTTTTATATTGCTTAGTGGTTACAGTTTGAGGGAAAACAAAGATGCCATTTGAATTCATGGATAAATAAGAATATATCAAAAAATAATTTTTTATGTATGAAATTTTAAAAACATTTTTCGAAAATAATTTGAAACGCCATTTGGAAGATAGTATTAATATATATATTAAATTGAAATTTCAAAAAAAAATCAGTGACTGATTCTTGAAAAATCGATTTTTCAAAAAAAAAAATTATTTATTTTTTGAAAACCGACAAACTTTGTTTTTGAAAATTTGATTATGCAGTTTTATTAACACTTTAAAGCAGCATTTGCATAAAAAAATTTAATCGGTCCATCCAATAATGAGAAAGTCGAAAATATATAAAGTGGTTCTATGGGGAGATTCCGTTAATAAGTACACAAAATATAATATTTTTATACTTAAAAATGAACTGTACAAATTTATGAATACACACATTTTTTTATAAAAATTCTGGGAGCCGTTTTCGAGAAACACATTTTTTCTTAACGGTTTTTTTAACATTTGTAGTTAGTTTTTATTTTAGGAATACAGTTTCTTAACTATTCAAGATAATGTCAAAAAACTCACAAGTACGAAGTTTCGAAAAAATCCATCAAGTTGTTTTCAAAATTTTGAGTTTTCAACAAAAAAAAGTTTTTTTTTAATAAAAAAATGTTTTTTTGAAATTTTTTTACAGTTTACATTAGTGTTTAGAGTTTATAGGAGCGTCTGCATAAAAAACTAAAAAAAAAATCAAAGCAACCGTTTTCAGAAAATTGAAAACCAAAAAAATGATACTACTAGATGTACCAAAACTAACAATTTGTTTCCAAAAAAAATTTACCAAAATGTACATTTTCCCTTCATTAATAAACTGATTTTATAAAAATCGTTGGAGCCGTTTTTGAGAAAAATAAGATTTTTGTTTTAGGCCAAAAAAGTGAGCTAATTATATTTGTCATCTTAAAAAAATGAAAAAAACGTGTGGGCATATTACCGAAAAAACAATGTGTACCAAGTTTGAAGCCAATATATCACACCGTTTATGCAGTAGGCTCGACCCACTTTTTGGTGTTCTCTATGATCGTAATGTCATGTTTGATTGTTAGAACAAATTTTTTTTTTACAAGACTTGACTTATAGTATGTACCTATAATCGCAAGTAAAAAAAACAATTAGTTGAAATTGTATATCTTTTTTATGATCATGAACAAATTTTGAAAGGTGTTGCATAATTTTATATAACCAATGTCCTGAAAACCTTTTAAGTATATTCTTAAAAAAATGATTAACATTACATATTATACCTAATACTCCGTAGATAAATTTACGAAGTAGAGACACTGAAGCATTGGCAACGACACAATCGGGTTAAACATACATTAATTTAACAAAGAAAGAACAAATAACAAACGAAACACAATGTCAACATATTTCTACTGGCAACCTTGAAGCATCGGATTCTTATATTTTCATAGCATCGATTGTTTCTTTAAAAATGACGTCAACTACTGGAGAACACAATACACTACTTACTTACTTATCCGGCTCCCGATACATGGAGGGTCGCTGCCTGACATATTGTGGTCTTCCATCGGTTGCGGTCCCTCGCACGCTCCCTCCAGTCATCGAGACCAGGTGCTCTTGCGTCTGGAACCGCCTGGTCCCTGTAGCGGAGATTCGGTCTTCCTGGTCGTCTCGAACCTGCGGGCTGGGATTCGAAGATTTTCTTTGCTGGAGCGTTGTTGTACATTCGCTAGATGTGGCCGAGCCAGGGTAGTCGACACGCTTTGGCTCTTTGGACTACAGCCACATCTTGGTACACGTCGTACAATTCTCGATTAAATCTTCTCCTCCATTCGCCCTCTTCGCATATAGGACCAAATATCCTCCGAAGAATTTTTCTCTCGAAAGTGCCCAGTATCAATTCCGCTTCTTTACTTATCGCCCAGCACTCGGCGCCGTAGAGTAGAACTGGTAAAATTAGCGTTTTGTATAGCGTTCACTTTGTCTTCCGAGGCAGGAGTTTGAACCCATTTCTTTGGTCAAACAAAAGTAGCAGCGGTTCGCTAGGGTAATTCTTAGTCGGATTTCCATTAAGGTGTCGCTCGTGGAATTGATGTTTGTTCCGAGGTAGGTGAACTCCTTGACTACCTCGAAATTACTGTTATCAACAGTGACGTTTTATCCTAGGCGATGGACAGATGAGGCTTTGTTTGTTGATAGCATATACTTAGTTTTGTCCTCATTCACTTCAAGACCAAAGCATTTCGCCTGTTCATCAATAGCTGTGAATGCTTCAAGTACAGCTCGCTTGGAACGGCCTCCAGGACTATGTTGTAGAAGTCATATGATAGCGCATCTCCTTGTCTGAACCCTGTACACGTCTGGAAAAGCTCAGATGAACTGTTTCCCATTTGCACGTTGCAACGCGTGGTCCGAAGCCACACTGGTACGTGCCGATGATAGTGTTGCAGAAAGGTTTTAGACGCTCACATAGTACGTTGGATAAGATCTTGTAGGCAACATTAAACAGGGATATGCCTCTGTAGTTTTTGCAGGACATAGGATCGCCTTTTTTTAGATTGAGTATATGGAGCTATTTGACCAGTCGTCGGGCTGCTTTCCTCCTCCCACACTTGGTTGATGAGTTGGTGCGTGTGCCCAGGACATCGCCTCCATACTTGAAGAGTTCCGCAGGTAGGCCATCCGAGCCGGCGGATTTGTTGTTTTTAAGCCTATGAATGGCTTTCTTAACCTCTTTAGTAATGGGCGCTGGGACTGTATCTTCATTGACTGGTCTCATGCTTCTTTGTTCTCCAGTTGCTTCCTCCACATAATGCCCATTAAGCAGTAGCGGGAAGTGCTATTTAAACACGTCTACAGTTCACTGTGCTTCGGTGACTAGGTTCCCTTCGCGGTTTCGAAGAGCTTGTGTTCCAGTCCTATAACCACATGCCAGTTGTTTGGCTGTTTTGTAGAACCGGCGGGTGTTGGTGACGGTGCAAGATTCCTCGAGGTACCTGAGCTGAAAGGCTGCGGATGCTCTTTTCTTTCTTCGCAGGGTTTTTTCTTGTTTCTTCTCTTTTCACGGTACTCCTCCACTGCTGCTCTTGTTTTCCGGTGCAGCATTTGCATTCGTGCATTTTCCGTCTTCTCCTTCAATACCGCGCATTCATCATCATACCACGGGTTCTTTTTCGTGGGTGGTTGGTAGCCTATGGTGGTCTTGGCTGTCTCCTTAATGATGTCGCGCTACTCGTTCCACTGGTCGTTGACGCTTGTGGCTGGGGCTACGGCTGAGAGTTTCCCGGTCAATTGCTCACTCTAGTCTCTGGCTTTCTCAGATGTGCTAAGGCAGGCGATTTTGAATTTCTTCCTTTGTGCGGTCTTCGTTTTCTTTTCGTTTAACAGTCGGGGTCTGAACTTTGTCACAACAAGAAAGTGGTCAGAGTCCACGTTTGCACCTCTGAAGGTTCGCACGTCCAAGATGTTTGATGTGTGTCTTGCGCCAATTAGCACGGGGTCGATTTGGTTGGCGCTTCGACCATCTGGAGATCAACAGGTTGCTGTGTGTATCCTTTGCCTGACAAACAATATGTACCAAGTTTGAAGCAAATCCACCGAACCGTTTAGGCTGCAGACTCGAGGTCAGACAGACGGAATGGGGGGATCCACTTTTTTGGTTTTCTCTATGATCGTAATGTCATGTTTGATTGTTAGAAAACATTTTTTTTTACGAATTCATAACTTGCCTTATAGTACCTATAATCGCAAGTAAAAACGAATTTAAGCGGAATTCATATTAAAAGTTGGACTATACCCAAAAATTTAAGACTTATAGTGAAGAGAGCACAAGTAATAGAAAGTGCATCCTTGTCAGTTGGTTCAGTTTCAGAAGAGGCTCAAGATTGCAGGAATAAGAACTACAAGTGTCATGAAGTTTTCCCGATTATCAACGAATGAGGATATATTCCATATGATCCTGATACCATCCGATCCATTTATAACCCAATTTAAAACTGACCCAAACAAGAAAGCATCTTCCTTTGAGTGGAGACGCGATTGAATTAATTAAAAAACTTATTAATATAATTAATTATGTGTACTCATTTATTTATTTATTTCTTATATTTGATATATGCTTGTGTTGTAATGTATGTATTTGTTTATATAGCCGGGTGGCCGTGGCGCGATAGTTGTGGGCTCGCCTGTCAACCTCGTGGTCTCAGGTTCGATTCCTGCCGTTGTCTATGTCGTCTTATTTTCCATTAAAAACCAATTCTAAAAATTGTCATAAAATGAGTTGCTATTTACTCATTACATGCTGTTCAGGCATAACACTAACAACATGTGATTGAGTAAACTAGTATACCCATAAATATGACAAAAAAATAATTAAAATAATGCGAAATTTAAGAGACATAAACAAATCAGCCACGGTAATTTTCTCCGCATTAGTTCAGCCGCCATCCCTGGAGATAAATCTGAGGCAACAACCACCTCGCGCCTCACATCTTTCCTACCTCTCTTTCACATGACGCCCGCGCTATATTTTTTTCGATAAAAGTTAATATGCCCTGCAAATCCGAAAAATGGCAGTAACTTTTCTCTCACTTATTTTTTTTTTAACAAAACTTTGCGAAATATGTGTCAGCCCAGCTCAAACATTTACGCTCCCCCATACAAAGGGCAACGCTGTGTGTCGGCGTTTGTGAGTTTTTGACATCAAAGGTGTCGGTGAGGTCTTTGTCGACCTTGATGGAGCAGCGTGCAGTCTCCATCGTCATCCAGTTTGGTAGGGATGCCAAAACTACACATAGCTCTATATAGCTCGTCCCTGTAGATGCGTTAATACGCGGCCTTGAAATCGATAAAAAGATGGTGAGTATCGATGTGAAGTTCCTAGGTTTTTTCCAAGATTTGCCGTATTGAGAATATTTGGTCGATAGTGGACTTCGCTGGCCTAAAGCCACACTGATAAGGACCTATCGGGTTGTTGACGAAAGGCTTTAGGCGCTCACAAAGTACGGCAGAGAAGATCTTGTAGGCGGTATTAAGAAGACTGATGCCTCTGTAGTCGGTGCAGGCCAGAGGATCGGGCAAACAATGCTGAGGTTCCATTCATCGGGCATGCTTTCCTCCGACCATATTTTGCAGATGAGCTGGTGTATACTCCTTACCAGTTCATCGCCAGCCGCTTTGAAAAACTCGGCCGCAAGACCATCAGCTCCACTTGGGTATTATTAGGTATTTTAGGTAGTTTAAGCTATTTTTAGTTAGTATAAGTTAGTTGTATCTAGTTTATATTATTTTTAATCTATATTCAGGTTTAGTTTATAAGTAAAATAGAAAAATATGTAAAGATATCGAGTTTTTTGGCAATAACTTTTCTTGGTTTAAAAAAAATAAAATAATTAGATTTAATTAAAATAGTTTTTAGGTCGAAAGACATTAGTATTAACAGATATAGTTTAGTTTAGAGCGCCCGTAAAGGGCCAGTAAATTAGTTGTAAGTTATTGATAATTAGGCTAGTTTTAAAACTTTTTGTCTAGCTTTAAAATAGTTATAAGCTAATATTAAATAAAAATGAAAAAAAAACCATCAGCTCCAGCAGCTTTGTTGGACTAAAGTTTAGATATAGCTATCTTTACGAGTGGACGGTATTGTTGGCCTACGTCGTACAGGTTGAATGGTACAGTCTGCACAATAGCGGGATTCGGTTCGTCATCGCCGTTATACAATTTGCAGAAACAATTTTTCCATATCCTCAGTACCGACTGCGATTCTACGACGATGTTCCCCTGATCATCCTTGCAGGTTTCGGTTCGGGACTTGTACCCCTGGGAGGTTCTTTTTACATATTGGTAAAACTTCCGAATTTCATTCCTGCAACGGCGTCCCTCTATTTCCTCGATCGCGCGCTTCTCACCCTCTTTCTTTTTCCTTCTTAGAAGTTTGTGTTCCTCTCTCCTCTTCTGCTGGTAGAACTCGCGAGCAGCTCTAGTCCTTCTATGCAGCGCCGCTCTGTATGCCTGTTGTTTGGCTGTGTGTACTTGCCGGCATTCTTCATCGAACCATGGGTTTCGCTGTGGTGGTCGTGCGAGGCCAAGCACTTTAGAGGCGGTATCTCTGATTGCTTCCTGGCAACTCTGCCACTAGTCTTCGATACTTGCAGTTGGCGGCAAAGGACGATTTAAGAGAGCGTGAGAGATTTGATCGGAAAAGGACCTTGTAATTTCCTGCGACTGTAGCCGTCCGACGTCAAATTTTCTCATAGTATTTTCCCGTTTTGCCTTTGGTCTGGATATACTTAGCATTATCTTGGCTACAACGAGGTAGTGGTCCGAGTCCACGTTGGCTCCTCGGAACGTTCGTACATCCTTGATACTGGAGGAGTGCCTTGCGTCGATCACAGTGTGGTCAATCTGGTTGGCGGTTGATTGACCAGGAATTCGCCATGTCCCTTTGTGTATATCGAGATGCGGAAACTGCGCTCTGGCTACCACACCGTGAAGGTCAATATCCTATGCCATTAATCGACGACATGATTGAGCAGCTTCAGCAGGGCAAGGTATTTTCTAGAGCCTTTTAGTAGAACCAAGTTCGAGAAAGTACACCTCTTTTATAGTACATAATGGACAATATGAGTTGTGAAGGGTACCTTTTGGTATGTGTAATTCACCCGCTGTATTTACAAGATTCATAATGACGGTACTGAAACATTATTCAATCAAGGTGTGGTTCAGGTATATATGGATGATGTTATAATTCCGGCGAGTGATTATGAAGAGGGAGTCCAACCGCTAAAGAAAGTGCTAGAAGCAGCAATCAAGAATGGACTTGAGTTGAATTGGACTAAATGCAAATTTTTGCAAGGACGAATTGATTTCCTATGATACATTATCGAGAACGGAACGATACGACCTTCAGATGAAAAGACGAAGGCTGTGGGTAATTATCCTTTGCCAAAAGACAAGAAATCGCTCCAACGATTCTTGGGATTAACATCATATTTATAATATTCAGCGAAGGCTGCATTGACAGCGAAACCCTTAAGCGGCCTGCTCCGGAAGAATGAATCATTCAAGATGGAAGATAAACAGATTGAATCGTTTGAATGGCTAAAGATACAACATGAGCCGTAAAACAACTTCACAAGAAGAAAAATTGCACTCATAGGACCTGGAAATATTAGCTATAGTAGAAGCTCTAAAGAAGTGGCGTGTCTATATTTTGGGGAGACATGTGAAGATCGTAACCGATTGCAATGCCTTTGCGATCACGATGAACAAGAAGGAAGTATCGTTGCGTGTTTCGAGATGGGCCGTGTTTCTACAGGACTATGACTATGAAATAGAGCATAGAAGCGGTACGTCGACGCTCTCAGTGGAGTAGGTATGGCAATTGTTGGAACTTTATCATATCGGATAAAAGAAGCACAAATACATGATGAATATCTGAAAGTGGTCTTGAAACCGAAACCTTATGAATACTACTTTATAAAGAATGGCGTTATTTGCAAAAACGAAGCTTTGGAGTTGGTGCTATACCATCCTCCATGGAAGAAGAAATAATTCGATTGATTCATAAGGAAGGGCATTTTGCGGCCAGGAAAACCCAAGAGATGTTAGAGAAAACCTATCATATTCGAGATGCTAAGACCAAGATTGCGAGGGTTATCCGTAATTGCATAAAATGCATACTGGCTGAACGAAAAGGAGATAAGCCGGAAGGTTTGTTGACACCAATCGGGCAGGGTAGTTTCCCTCTGGAGACATTCCACCTTGATCACATCGGACCAATGGAAGAGACGAGAAAAAGATACAATCACATCTTGGTAATAATGGATGCGTTTTCTAAGTTCGTATGGCTGTATCCCACTAAAGGTACAAGTACCGAAGAAGTATTGGATGAGTTGAAGAAGCAGTCTGGAATTTTTGGGAACCCAAAGAGGATAATTTCTGATCGGGGTTCAGGTTTTACGTCGGGAGCATTTGTAAGCTATTGTAAAGACCAAGGTATAATACATCAAGTTATCACGACGGGAGTTCTCAGCGGTAACGGGCAAGTGGAACGTATTAATCGAATACTTGTGCTACTTTTGACAAAGATGAATTTTGAAAATTCAAGGGTTGTGGTATAATTACGTTGACAAGGCTCAACAGATTATCAACAATTCACCACCTAGAAGTACTGGGACCACTCCTTTTAGCATTCTGACTGGCGTTGAGATGAGTATCAAGGAGGTGCCGGATATCCAAAAAATTCTCAACGAAGAGATTTTCGTAGAATTCGACGAATGACGAATGAACTCGTTGCTGTAAGGAGAACACAGTTCGGACCTGGTTTGAAACTGAAACCGAAGTATATCGGGCCATATAAGATCACCAAATTTTGTAAGCACGACCGATATGAGGTCGAGCAGTTGGTAGATCATTCTGGGCCGGGGCGTACTACTGCTGCAGCCGATGGTATGAAGCCATGGACAGGATCGTTCGGGGGGAATGTTTAATCAGAATGGCCGAATGTAGGATGCAAACTAACAGCACTGAATGATTTATTGCAAACGGACTGACAAAACCTACATTACTGCACAAACTATAACGACAACACAAAAGACGAGAAGACAATACATAAACCACTAGACATGTACGGTGACGCACAAGGCAAAAGAGATTGCGAAAACAGCAGCGCAAGTGGTCAGTTGGTAATTTGATTCTGTGAAGTGTAGAAGTAAATTCCTGTTCCCACATCACCCGTATGTTAAATTAATCTGTTTGTATCTTTAAATTAAACTAAAGTTTGCATTGGGCCAAAGATCTTTTTTTTATTAATTAAAGTGGGATAAAGAAACGCGAAGTGATTGATTGTGGTCTGGTGAAGATTCCACATTATTATAACATTCCGAAAGCAATGCGGAAAAGAGTATATCTGGTTGTTGTTATATTAAACATCTTCAACAACAAACAAAATTGTTTACACCGGTGATTGGTATAAGTCAGTTAAAAATAATTTTGTTAATTTATAATTATGTTTCAAACCTGTTCTTAAAGGGTTTGAACATTAATCATTATGGAGACAATTCAAATAAAATATGCTGATCTGTGTGTGAAATTGAAATAAGAGAGTTATTTTGAGTTAAAATTAAGTGAAACCTAATTTTAAGGAAGTAATTAAAAATATCAGTACTGAAGTTGTAAATATTGTTATAGAATAAAATGATTTATATAAATCCTAAAAATAAAATGAAATAGAGTTATTTCATTTTTTTGTCGTTTTTCTCCATTTCCTTCTAAAAATAGTAACCAGGTTTTCATTTTTCACTGCTTGTTTTTTTTATACTATCCTCCACATGCCTGAAAATTTCATAAAAATCGTTCAAGTAGTTCAAATTTTATTGAACTAAAAACAAGTCTTATTTATTATTATAAGTTTATTTGGCTCAACGGCCATTAAATTAATACAATTTCTATATCTACATTAAGTGGTTGGAGTATATTCAAAGTTTCGGTCTTAAAGCAATTTATGTTATTAATATTTCTTATATTGGAAGGTAAGTTGTTGAATGCTTGTATTCCCGTGTAGAATATGCTAGTTTTACCTCTTGTAGTTCTCGTTCGTACAATGCTGAACTCCTCAATGTTGCGTAGGTTGTATAGTACATTTCGTCGTTCAGGTACACTGGATTACAGATACTGAGGGTACATGTTATGTTTTATTTTAAAAACAAAAATCATTGCCATCATGAAGAACCTCTGGGTAATATTAAGCCAAGTGAGTTCAACATAGTTATAATAGATGTATATCGGTCACACTTTAATATGATGCGCATGGCTTTATTTTGAAATTTTTGGAGCTTTTCTTTTGAGTCCTGTTACACAGATATAAAAGACTTGCACATTATTCAAAATGGGGCTTGACTGTTACATTTAACACTTTTATTGCACTATTTTTGGAGATATTACGACGTGTTCTCCTAAACACACCCAGTTTCTTTAACACATAGTTATAATAGATGTATATCGGTCACACTTTAATATGATGCGCATGGCTTTATTTTGAAATTTTTGGAGCTTTTCTTTTGAGTCCTGTTACACAGATATAAAAGACTTGCACATTATTCAAAATGGGGCTTGACTGTTACATTTAACACTTTTATTGCACTATTTTTGGAGATATTACGACGTGTTCTCCTAAACACACCCAGTTTCTTTGACACTTTCTTACAAATAAAGTCTACGTGTTCATCAAAAGATAATTTATTATCTAGAAGAACGCCGAGATATTTAATTGATGGTATTTGTTCAATTTGAGTATTGTTAATTGATATAATCAAATTTTGTTGGGGTGAAAAGGTATTTATTATCATGAATTTGTTTTATCCGTGTTTAAAATAAGTTTATTAATATTTAACTGAGATCTTTTTGCATGTTCACAGTTAATATTTGTAGATCATTTCCTGTTGTATAGATTAGTCCATCATCAGCGAAAAGCACAAGTTTACAATATATAATAACTTTTTCCATATCATTTATAAACAATAAGAAAAGAAGAACACCCAATATTGATCCTTGGGGAACTCCAATATTGACATTAACATCACTTGAGATATTGTTATTTACCGATGTTTTCTGTTTTCTGCTAGACATAAAAGTTTTAAACCATTTTAGTTCCGTTCCTTTTATGCCATATTTTTTAAGTTTATTTAACAATATTGCATGATTCACGGTTTCAAATGCTCATTTAAGGTCTAAAAAAACAGCTATTACATAGTTTTCCACTTTTCCAGTCACTTATAACATAATTTACACAGGTTTCACTCTTTCCATGGCTAAGGAAACACACCAGAGCTAAAAGAACTATTTATTAGTCTAGTCATTCAATATTTTAACATTTAGGAAATTAAAGTCATATTTTTTGTTTATCACAGTAAGGGTATTAAGAACATCCCTAAAGTTAACTAAAATAAACTTAAATTCTATATTGCACTCTTCTACCAGACTTATATATTCGAAAAATATCACAGTATTGCTAAGATCATTCACACTTTTAATAAAAAAATTATTAAGTTTTTCAGCTATAATTGCTCTATTTTCTTCTTTAACACCGTTCTCAAATTGCACTTCAGTTATTTCATATTTGTTTGTTTTTAACACATATTTTTTTCAATTGTCTACACATGTCTTTTTGGCTATTTGCTCGATGTATTTTATTTGAAATAAAGTTAGACTTAGCACTTTCTATTATGCTTATAATAATTTCTGTATCGACGATATAGTTGCCAATCGGCAGATAGAGTTGCTGTTTTGTAATAATTTATTTTAGCAGTTTTTGCCAATTTGAGAACTTATTTTAAGCTTATGATGGTTTTTTGCACAGCATATGTTTTTGTTATTGGTCAATACATAATCAATAAGTGTTCGCGTAGTTTCTGTTATTCTTGTTGGTTTCGTGCTTAGAAGAAATAAGTTGCTGTCGGTTATTATTTGTTTAATGCATCTTATATATGTGTTTGTTATATTTAGCCAGTCTATATTAAAATTACCTATTATAATGAAATCACTATTACATTGTTGCAAGAATTCAATCCATTGCTCGAGATCATGACAGAAAGCATTTTTTGTTGATTGATGAGATCTGTATATTGCACTTTAGTAAATCACAGCATTGTTTTCATATTGCACTTTTATTCAAAATAGCTTTTAACGGCCTTTACATGCATTTTTTTTACAAAACAGCAATGTGAACTATATCCAACAAGATTAAAATTTTAATCATTAAAATTGGAAGTTTTGTCCTTGGCCAGACATAGTTAATAAGGTGTTTTTTTTTATAATGCAATTCTATATACTATTGAAATTACTCAGCCAAGTAGAAGACTTATCATTATATTTAATTGGACTTGTCGAATTATTGATTCAAAATAGCTTTTAACGGCCTTTAGTCCACAAAATTTGCATTTCGTCCCGGCAATCTCACTTGGCCTCATCAGTTGGTTAGTGAGCGCCTTACCAATACACAATTTTTTTCAAGTTCAGTTCAACTTACATGCATTTTTTGACAAAAAAGCAATGTGAACTATATCCAACAAGATTAAAATTGAAATGTTTGTTCATTGTTCATTGCACAGTTTACACATTTTTTAAAGTTACTGTCCTTTTCATCGTGATTTCCGGCACACTTTAAACACGTTTTATCTTTGCTGCAATCTTTTGCTATGTGATTGTAGCCACAACAATAAAAACACTAATCACTCTTATATATTGAAGACTCGACATTCCTCCCAACCTATACTTAATTTTCCCATATATATAATATACTGTTGGTCACCCTATCCACTTCAATAATCGCATTATATTTTTTTGTTTTATGCGATAAATATATGTTGATTCATTTAATTTCGCATTGCTGTTATCAAGTTATCCTCAGTTATTGTCTCTCTTATTCCAACAACATGAATTCGCGGCTTTCTATGCTCTTGGATCTTTGCATCGTAATCACTCATTTTTGTTTTGATTTCAGATTTCAATGTTTTCACCGATTCTTTATCACATTTTATTAGTATAGCGCCATTTTGTACGTTCTTTACTTCTTCAATTTTTAATTTCATGTTGGTTGGGTTAATCACTCTTTTTAGATCTTATCTTGCTATAATATTGTTTTGGTCATTCTTTGGTTTAATTACTATTATCTCACTTTTTTCGTTCAGTGCTTGTGCATAGGATATCCTGTGTTTAGTTTGCGTTGAGCCACCGCATGATGTTGTCGGAGAATCATTATTATTATTAGTGTCAACCATTCGTTTTTTCCCTCATTATTTTTCGTGAAAGCCTCAATTTGTTTGCTCATAACCACTAGACATTTGGGCAATCAAGGCACACATTTTATTCTTGGTTTTTTTATATAGAAGGCTTACATCGAATTGGCTGAGATTGACACATTGAATGTGGAATTTTCCTCCACACATACCACTGCAAAACACAAACTCATCACTCTTATTTATTCTTTTCTTTCACAGTTAACTTCACTACACTCGTCTTCCATATTTCACTCAGAATCAATTTTTTTTAGTTTTATATATGCAAATTCCAATTTATTAATTTGTTTAATTTACTATTTCACTGACTATATTTTAATGATTTAACAATTATCTGTTATCATTTAATCACTTGTTTAACTGAATAAATCGGTTTGTGTGTTTTAATTTCCGTAAAAAACAGTATTTTATACAAAATTTCCGGCAGACAAGATTTGAATACGTTCCGTTCGTTAGAAATCACTCACTTCTATACAAAAGAAAAAGCTTTGTTTTAAAACGACAAAAAACTAGGAGGGGCAGTGTCTTCTCATTCACTATCATTCCTAAAAATTTCATTAAAATCGTTTTAGTGCTTTAGTTTTTATTGAAACGAGCAAAATGTAGGCGTGTCAGTGGACGGAATTTGATAGACAAAATTTCTTTTTCCATTGATTATCATTCCTGAAAATTTCAACTAAATCGGTACAGTGGTTTAGTTTTTATGGAGTTTTTTCCGCTATCCCATACAAATTGCCCCACTGTGCGACGTACGCTTGGAGCTCTTGTCTGACTGTTGTCAGAGAAATTTTGTAGTTTTGATGAAAACATGTGTAAATGTTTTTCACGGCTACTAGGTCAGTCGGGAGTCCTTCTTTTTGTATTTGAACAATGAAATTTGTTTTTGTTTTGCCATCAATGCAAATAGATTCGGATTTGTCATGTAGGTAGGCAAGGTACAAACGAACATTGTCGTAAAGTTTTTGATCTCGAAGTCTGGCCATGACTTAAAGGCCATCGAGTTATAGCACGGGGGTGGCCGTGGCGTGATAGTTGTGTGCTCGCCTGTCAACCTCGTGGTCGCAGGTTCGATTCCTGTCGTTGTCTATGCCGTCTTATTTTCCATTAAAAACCACTTCTAAAATTGTAATAAAATGAGTTGCTGGTTACTCATTACATGCTGTTCAGGCATAACACTAACAACATGTGATTGAGTAAACTAGTATACCCATAAATATGACACAGAAATAAATAAAATAATGCGAATTATAAGAGACATAAACATTTCAGACACGGTAATTTTCTCCGCATTATTTCAGCCGCCATCCCGGGAGATAAATCCCAGACAACAACCACCTCGCGCCACACATCTTTCCTATCCCTCTTTCTCTTCTTTCAAAACATATAAAGGGTAATCATAATCCCTTGAAAAAAAAAACAATACGAATACGAGAGAAGATACATATGTAGTTTTTTTGCCTTAATTTTTCCTCATGTAAGAATAAAGTTCGTTGAATAAGACAATTGCAGGTATTTCCAGCTTTTTTTAATTTATTCCGGTTTTCTCACTAGGGTTGGTTTTATTAAATCGGAAACTTACCTCTCTACCTGATAAAATATTTAAAGCTCTAATCGTCCCACGAGGTTTGATGCTTTTGGTTCTGTCCGGTATAAAAACTTTCATCCCATTAAGAATTATGTATGCAATCATACCATCGCTGGGGTCTACGTAACGATCGAGGAAGCATAGTGACCAGTGAATAAATGTTTAGACCATCTCAGTTGGCTTTCTCTTATTGCCATACGGTCCTCTTTGGAATATTTTCTTACTTTACATTATATTACATATTAGACTACTCCGTATATAAATCTACGAAGTAGAGACACTGAAGCACTGGCAACGAGACCATTGGCTTTAAACATCACATACATTAATACAACAGAGAGAGACAGAGAAAGGAAGAACACACAACAGAAGAAACACATGTCAACAGCACGTGGTTGGTTTCCGACGGTCCCCCATCGAAAGATGTCCTAGGGCCAATGAGGCCAGCGATGGCATCAGCTGAGACATCGAAAGATGTTCCACTTACAAGCAGCGATTCTGCAGCAACAACATCAACAGCCATAACAACAACGGCAATATCATCCGAAGTAAATCCGAAGCGCAGAAAGAGGATCAAGTGCGCACCAAATTTGGTAAAGAGGAGATCCACCGCCACCTCAGCAAAGCTGCCAGCTGGGGTGAAGACGTCGGATATATGATGAGACGTCAGAGGCAGCAAGACAAACCCAACTAGACACGTCACCCGAAGTGGGTATTGAATACATGTCTGAGGAGGGAGAAGGGCACATCACGACGGGCGATAGTACTACCTTCGTGAACCTCTCCAGGTCAGAGGCGTCATCTGAGGAGGACGACAATGAGGAGCAAAGAATGGCCGTTCAAATAACAACAACAACAACAGCAAAAAGAACAATTGCAAAAACAACAGCCACAGGAGCAGCCAAAACAACAACGGCAACAATAGCAACAGCAGCAGACACAATCCCAGAAACAACCGCAACAAAAACAAAAGCAGCAGAATCAAAAGCAGCAGAATCAACAGCAGCAGCAAAATCAGTCTCAGCAGCAGCAAAATCAGTCTCAGCAGCAGCAGCCACAGCCGCCGATTACGAAAAAAGAAAAGGTGCCACCCATAAATACTTATAAAATGGAGCTACAGGATACCATAAATCTGTGTAAGTCGGCCATAAGTCAAAACTTCACTATAAAAAGATTAAATAATGATAGGCATGGTATCCATTGCTTCACACTGGAATAGCACAAAAAATTAAAGCGTTGCTAAAAGAATCCACTACTGAATTCTTTAGTTTCACCCCTAAGACCGAAAAGTTTCAAACGGTCCTTTTGCAGGGCATAGATTCCTGCACGGAACCACAGGTGCTCTTAAGTGAACTCCGCCAAGAAGCAAATGACGATCTCGAGTTTATTGCGGGCAAGGCGTTCGCTACAGTTAGAGCTAGACGGGAGAAGCGGAATCTTCCCTTCTTCCTTGTTCGATTCTCACCCAGCAGCAAACTGGATAGTTTGAGGAGTATCTCCGTCCTCAACTACCAGGTTGTAACTTGGGACAAATTAAAAAGGCGCGGCGACATGCTTCAATGCATGCACTGCCACAGGTTCGGCCACGCCGCAGCATACTGCGAAATGCAGTCACGCTGCGTTAAATGTGGAGAGAACCACAATGCAGATGAATGCAAGTTAGGAAAGTAACGGGTCGAAGATAGGACCCAGCTTAAATGTGTACTCTGCCGAGGCGACGGACACCACGCTAATTATCGGGGATGCCCGACGTTTCAGCTTATGAAGAACAATAAAGCAGAAAAAAAAAACAGTGGCAGAAAAGTGTCCAACAGTGCGCCCTCCTACAACAACGCCCGTCCATCCCCAAATGTCTTACGCCCTAATGGCGTCAGGAAGGGGAAGCTCGGTACAGCCTACACCAAAGGTCGCCCAACAGGCCCCCGTTCCTAAGGCGCCGGTGGCACAGGCGGATATTATGGGCATTCTGCTGGCCATCCAGGGCCAGTTGACTGGCCTCCAAAACCAGATCAGGGAGTAGGCGACTAGGGTGGATAATCTCTTCTCTGTCATTCCGAGCTTAACTCAACTTAGAGGTTAAGGGCGCGCTGCCGGAGAGGCCCTTTAAGATCCTAGCTTTGAATGTAAATTCACTGATGAGGACCGAACGTAAAGCGAATTTATTCCAATTGCTTAAAGACATAAGTCCAGATGTGTTTATGGCTAGCGAAATTAGCTTAACCAGAAACATAAATCGACTAACAATTACAATATCGTAAGAAGAGACCGACCCAACTCCACTCAAGTAGGAGGCGTCGCAATCTTTATACGTAAAGGCATTGGTTATAAGGTAATATATAATAGTGATGTGCGAAAATTTCGGACGTTAGAGGCATGCATCATATGCATTCATCTCCAACAGGGGAAACGAATGTAAGTGACAGCTGCCTATGCACCGGAAACACCTCAGCCCACTCAGTTTATAACAGAGCTCGAAAAATTTTTGAATTCTTAAGACTGAGCTCGGAAGAGAACTACTACATATTGGCTGGTGATTTGAACGCCAAACATATGGATTGGGGAAATCAAATACAAAATCCTCGAGGTAACCATTTATTTAGTTCGATGGGTCGATACAACCTTGAGAATCGAACCAACCTTCGTGCTACAGATAGGCCATCTTTTCCAAGAAGCGGTGCCTATCTGGATCTATTGCTGAAAGACGCTAGACTAACAATTACTGACACTGTGGCTCATCGGCCAATAAACTGTTTACGAACGACCGAGTACGGCAGTGGCTACTGCGGACTCGCCGCCGTAATACAACTTCCAAACGAGCTTATGGAGTTGGAGGAGTATGTGCCTGTGCATACTTACAACTACAGTAAGGTGCGCTGGCGACGCTTCTCCAACGGCTTATTGAGCGAATTACGGCCAAATGGTATATCCCCACCAAATGACAGGAACCTGATAAATACAGAAATCGACAGATACTTAGAACAAATGGACGCAATGATTCTACGAGCAATGAACAGAATAATACCGAAATACAAAGAACGTAACAGTACAGGGGATATGTACTGTAACGCGACCATTGACGCACTACACAGACAAAAAGTGGTCTACTGACAAGACTAAAACGCTTGTACAGACGGTTTACTGACACACGAGATCTGGAGGTTAGGACACTGAAGTAGTCCATCAAAAACATCAACCAATTGATCAAAGAAAATTATAGGTTGTCGATTAATTTGTTTTGGGGCAATAAAATTCGGGCCGTTAACTCTAGCGACCCGAGTATGTTCCCAAAAATAATAAGATATTTAGAAGAAAGGATCAAAACGATCTTCCGTGTCTTAAACTCCAGAGGACGACAGAGAACAGAGACGTACTTCTGACAGCAGGCATAGACCCAGAGGACGCCGTATTGGACGATGACCTCTATATAATCGAAGATCCGCAGGAGAAAGTGGAGGCTGCGGGGGCTGCTTTCCAGCAAGTGTAAAAGGTGAATGCTAGCATTTGCCCGAATCATGACCTGGAGAGGAGAGCTCTGATTCATCACTTATGGCTGCAGAACTACATGACCGAATGGCGATCTGAGAACCTTGGTTTTAACGGGTTTAATGATGAAGATTTGGCTAACGCAATAATCGCCGACCGAAATGGGCCCAGTCGCCTGTTAATTTCGAAGATCGAGCTCCAGCTCATCTTCGATTCATTAAAGAAAATGAAGTCAGCTGGAGTCGATGGTATATCCAACGCTGTACTACGACATTTGCCTCAAGAAGCAGTTGACATTTATACCACACTGTTTAACAACGCGCTGAATAATGCATATTATCCAGTGCGGTGGAAGACAGCTGTGGTGCGTCCTCTCCACAAAAAGGGAAAGACAACTCTAATCCGGCGAATCTCTGGTTGATAAGTCTTCTTCCGAGTATCAGCAAAGTATTTGAAAAGATTATTAATAGGGCTCTGTTCAAGTGGACGGAGGACAACAATATCATACTAGATAATCAGTTCGGGTTTAAGGCCCGACATGACACAATTCATGCCGCGTCTAAGCTGGTTTCTGATATCCAATGGAACAAAACTAAAAATAAGTGTATGGGTGACTGTCTGGTTGATTTGGAGAAGGCCTTCGACACCGTATGGTTAAAAGGTCTATCTAAAGCTTACCAGACTTGGTATAAGTAAACCGCTATTGTTGAAAATCAACTTCCAGAAATCAGAAACTATTCCGTTGTCTAGTGCCTCAAGGGAAACGAGAAAGAACTGGCGCAAGCTGGTGATCGTAGGGCCACATGGACATCCACTGGCGAGTAAAAGTGTAGTAAAGTACCTTGGCATCTGGTTGGATAGTTTTTAGGTCGAAAGACATTAGTATTAAGAGATATAGTTTAGTTTAGAGCGCCCGTAAGGAGCCAGTAAATTAGTTGTAAGTTATTGATAATTAGGATAGTTTTAAACATGTTTGTCTAGCTTTAAGATATTTATAAGTTAAAAAATGAATAAAAAATGAGTACAAAAAAAAAAAAACAATTTGCTCTACACACTGATGGTTTAACTTTTCTTGGGTTAACTTTTGCTCCTAAGTAGTTCAAATACTCTTTGTTTATTGTTAAACCAATTGACTTGAGTAGATCATTATTGGAGTATAGTTTTTATTCCTCATCCGCTTATAAGTATGCGGTGTTCTTTTTATTTTGCTTCTTATAAAATTCACATATACAAGTGCGCTCTTTACATAAATGTACTCAACAGAGATTGCCTTCATCTCATATTTCATCGCATGACAGATCAAATCATAATAAAGGTATCATTGGATTGTTGAAAAGCAATTTTTATTATGTTCAGTTACGCTCTACCAAATAGTTCTTTAGATTTATATAAAGATCATGTTTATAATTATTATCTTTATAAGCTTAATAAAAATCAACATGTTATAATAGTTGGAGATTTTGATCTACCAAATATTAATTGGATTTTTGATTCAGATGAGCCTCATCTTGTTCCTTTCAATGTTATTAATGTGATTCTTGTGTTGTTGATTCGTTAACAGCGCAGCGTATATAAAGAATTATGTATAACTGTTCAAAATTCCCTATTTTCTTTAATTTCTAATTCTATTCACCACATTGCTCTAGCAATTTAATTTAAAATACTTAACTTTTTAAAATCAAAGCAGTCAAATTTATCTAAATATAATTTTGCAAATGCAAATTTTAATGGCATTCCGAGTTTAATAACTTCTTTACCTTCAGCCTTTATAGACCATAGTGATTTGTCAAACTTTTACAATACAAACATTTTCTTAATGCTCTTACAGAAACTATAGATCTATTCGTGCCTAAGGTAGTTAGTTTAACAGACAGCTCATTAACTTAAATAATAAGAAGAACAAAGCGTACAAATTGTTGCGAAAATCTTTGCCTCATGCCAATTTTCGTAAAATGTATATTATTTTGGAAAAAAGCTTCAATGTTCTGAATAAATTCCTCTACAAAAATTATATTTATTCTTTGGAATCCAAAATTAAAACAAACAGTAAATGTTTTTGGAATTTTGTTAAAAATAAAAGAAAAACAAATGGGATTCCATAAAGTATGCATTATTTGGGATCGAATTTAACCAATATACCGGCCATTTGTAATGCTTTCTCTGAATTTTTAAAATCTAATTATTTGGATAACAACAACTAAATTAACTGTTCCGTTAGTCCTTCTGAAAACAAAATAAATTTAGGCAGTTCTACGCCAGAAGTAGAACTGGCACTACTTAGCGTGGATCAAAACAACATTTCACGAATTTCAACCTATCTGCAAATTATCTAGTATTCCTAAGGTATTCGCAAAAATAGTATGCGATAAGCTTAAATTTTTATTGAAAGAAACAATTTCGCCTTTCCAACATGGTTTTGTCTCTGGTAGATCAACATCTTCCAACCTCACTATTTTTTTAAATTTTGTTTTAAATTCACTGGGCTACCAAGTAGATGTTATCTACACTGACCTTGCTAAGGCATTTGATAGGGTTCATCATAATATATTGATAAATAAGCTTGTAAACATAGGATTTCACTCAAGGTTGCTTTAATGGTTGACAATCTATCTTACAGGGCGCTGTCAATATGTGTGTATAGATTCGTACATCTCAAAACAAATCATCGTTTCTTCAGGTGTTCTTCAAGGAAGCCACTTAGGTCCGATATTGTTCCTTGTTTTATAAACGATTTACCTAATATTCTACGAAAGTTATCAAGTTTATTATTCGCAGATGACTTGAAATTGTTTAGATGTATAAAAAGTGTAACCGATTGTGTTCTTTTCCAAGATGACATCAGAAATCTTTCAAATTGGTGTAAAATAAATCATTTAAGCTTAAACATTCCTAAATGTCAATGTTTCTATTTCTCTACCCTTAAAAAAAACTAACGATCTAATATAGGTTGGGATAGAGTCCCCGGCCCTGGTCGAAACCAATGGCACAAAGTTTAGTGAGATAGAGTCCCCGGCCCTGGTCGAAACCACAGGCAAAAAGCTTAGTAGGATAGAGTCCCCAGGCCTGGTCGAAACCAAAGGCACAAAGTTTAGTGGGATAGATTCCCCGGCACTGGTCGAAACCAAAAGCACAAAGTTTAGCGGGATAGAGTCCCCGGCCCTCGTCGAAACCAAGGGCACAAAGTTTAGCGGGATAGAGTCCCCGGCCCTGGTCGAAATCAAAGGCACAAAGTTTAGCGGGATAGAGTCCCCGGCCCTGGTCGAACCCAAATGCACAAAGTTTAGTGGAATAGAGTCTCCGGCCCTGGTCGAAACCAAAGGCACAAAATTTACAGCACAAGGCCAAACAATTACGAAACTCCTAACTAGTGCACTACGCACTCAGCAGTTTGCTTCTAGGCACTCCCCTTGTGTACACCGGATTGGTACAATACCACTCAAGGCAGAAGTCCCTCTTTTCCACTGCAATGTTACCTCCTCTTAATATATTCCCCGTAACAAGAAGGTGTGAATCGTAAGTACAGAAAAACTTATCCCATGTAATTCATATGGCGTGAATTTGATTGGACGATAATGTTCTGTCTTCATTACAAAACTAATGTATTCAAACTGAAGTAGCAGTCAGCTGGTTGATGAGTGTATGTTGTGTGTAGGGTATATTGGGAAGCTGCTGTGTTTTGGTTGAATTTGTAACTTCGTTATAGTATCTATACTACTATAATAAAAAGTATTCAAAAAAAATTACTAGATTACTGATAAACAAAATGATATGAATGTCGTAATGAATTCTTAAATTAAGATGCCAGCTTATTGGCATCCCGACATTGGAAGATCGCCGCAAGATATTTGCTTTTATATTTGATCATGATATTTTATCGTATCATATAGATTGTCCTGTTCTGTTAGCTCTTAAAGATCTATACGCCCCTTCTCGTGATCTCAGAACTCGAACTTTGTTCCATGATATTACTCATAAATTTAAATATGCCTCCAATGAGCCTATACTCGTAAATCGCAGTGTCAGAGAAATAAATAAGGCTTCGAGTTATATAAATTTTAACTTTCATTTGAGCAGAAACGCGTTTAAAAATATGCTAGGCTTATACTATTTAACAAATTGAAAATATTATTCAATTATTATTTATGTACTTATGTTAACTATTTTTGATTTTATATTTTTTTTTTTTTTATTTTCTGTTCTAATGTATTATCTATTAGTCTAATCTGAGTATTAATGTAAACTCTAATTGATGAAAGCAAATAAACAAATAAATACAAAATAATTTGCGACCTATTCAATTGGGCGGAGGAGGCCTGATTAAGTAAGTTGTTTGCATGGCTCGTATTATTTGTTGTGCTGGTCAAGTATTATAATGTACTTATATATTTTCTGTATTCCGTGCGACTATTTACTCTGATAGGTACAGGAGGAAGCAGATCACATCGTACTTGCTTCTACCATTTTTAGAATTCGCTAGAAGACAACGTCCACTGCAATAAAAGCGCAATCTGTAATACTTTGAACGGAATAAAGAGAAAAGAATTATTAAAAAATGTCTCGAAAGAAACCAATATATAATATATATATATTTTTTAAATACTTTTTAAATGGAATAGTAACCTTTATTTTTTTAGGAAAGTCTATCACGTGATGGGGTTCCATTGATTGTCCTTAAACCAGTACATACGCTACCAACATACATTAATCATAAACAACTAAGCATAGAATATAAACCGAAAACAACTGAAAACCTCAACTATAAAACGAGTACAATACGAAAACGCCAGAAGTTTGCCTCATCTTGGGACATAAAAGAGCCATTTCGTCTAGAATTGCACGGCATCGACAACGTTAACTGTGATCTTAATCCAACACCAGAAATAGGCGTTCATTTGGGTCTCTTCCACGGTGAAAGAAGATTATGTGCGTTGCAAAAATCTGCAGAGCTTTCCGTTGATAACGATGGTAAAATTGCCTTCAATGAAGCAATAGCATTTGACATCTTCCTGCAAAATGTGCCTAGAAGTGCTCGACTATGCATTTCTATCTATGCAAAGACCGTGAAGTTGGGTGGATCTCGATCGAAGAAGATAAGCACCAGCAAGGATAGCAAAGATATCAAAGAGATTAAAGATAAAGAAAGCTTTAAAGATAACAGAGAGTATAAAACGAGTCCGTTAGCTTGGGTAAATACAACTCTGTTCGACTATAAACATCAGCTTAAAACTGGCCAACTTACCCTTCACACATGGACAAATGCAGATGATATACAATCGGATGAAATTTTTCATCCGTTGGGTACGGTAGAACCAAATCCTAGGAATGAAGACTGCGCTGTTGTAAAGTTAACATTCCACAAGTAGGTTTACCAATAATAAAACTATTGCGAAACATGTACGATTAGTGTTACATATTTTTATATTTTAGCTACAACTATGAAAATGGAATTATTTACCCAGAGGAAGAAACAGTTCTATTGCATGCCGAAAAATTATCAGAGACAGAAAACCTGAATCGCTCCAAATCACAAGATAAGAAGGTCATCCAAAAGGTTCTAGCAAGCTATTCACGTAGTGATAAACTTGATGAGATGCACGATCAAGACCGAAATGATATTTGGTCAAACAGGTGAATTAAAAATAAATATACAAATGAGAAGGCGGATTTGTTAATCTCAGTCAAGTTATTATTTTTCTTACGAACCAAAAACAGAACAACATTTACCTTTAGAACAACTTTGACTTAACTTTTTTCATACATTCAAATAAGCTCACAAAAAACATTCACTTGGAATGATTTTTCTATTGATTGGTTTTTCGTAATTTTAAGACAATCAATGCAAAAAACTGTATATATCCCTTCTCACAGTAACACTTCAAAGTAAACAGGTTCTTTTTGAAGTAAAACTCCTTTTGTACCGTTGGGGGTAAAAAAATGCAAACTGGCACGACCGTATCGTGTTGATACACGCTCTCAAAGAAAATTGTACCCACAATATTGTTCTTTCTATGGTGTATTAATATGTGTAATGTTTAAGTCCATGGTCTCGTTGCCAGTGCTTCAGTATATCTAGGTAGGTACATATGTAAAATGGTTGTCAGAGCTAACCCGCATCTAGAGCCAAGTAGCGCTGGGAAACGCCGATTTGATACCAAAAACTCGTACGGACCTGAATAAAAGATTTTTTTTTTGCGGAAAAAGAGTGGGAACAACTCAAACCGCAGCGAAGCTCCATTTCGACCCGTTGAGGAAAGAGAGTAAGTTTTTAACTTTTGTATCAGACAGTTGTTTTAGATCAGAAAAGAAGCCCTTCCAAGGCATTGCATTCTTAGCCTGGCCAAAGCGGGACACTGGCAAAGGAAGTGGAGCACTGTTTCGTTTTCCATCTAATTTTAACAGCTACGGCAGTAAGTGTTCTGGGGAATAACCAGCTTTGCTGCGTGTTCACCCAATTGTCAGTGCCCAGTGCAGGTAGCGACTATTCTTGCTATGTCCCGCCTTGGTCTACAAATGAAATCGTTTGTGCGGGATTTATTATACGAAGGCCATATCATTCTAGATATCGCGCAGTCGGTTATATTATTCCAACTTGTTGGATTCCGTGAGGAAAACTTAAAGAATTTTGCCGTTCATAGCAGCGTGTGGTATAGATACATTCTCTGCAAGCGAGCTATGAAGAGCTGATCCCTGCCGGGCCAACTCGTCTGTCCGTTCATTGCCCTCGATACCACTGTGTCCCGGAACCCAGACTAAAGTGATTCTATGGTTAATTTTCAGATTTTAAAGGTCATTTTGACATAGTTGAACCAGTTTTGATAATATTTTTGTTTGAGATTATATGTCCATATAATTATTTTCGATTGAAGACCCCATTTTTTACCGAATGTTTTACTACCAGCGTAGAAAGCAATGCTAGCCTTCTTAGCCCGTTCTTCAATGTTAGCTGCGTTTTATTATGTACTGGTCTGGGTGTGGGTTATTTTTTAAAACGTATTACAAAAACAACACGAGATCCAGGCTTATATCGGCGTTTTTATCTGGATTTGCAAATATTAGTATTAAATTCGGCGAACAGGCGATACATATCAGTACATAACCCAGATCGTTTTATTTTTACGAGGTGAACCATATGGGTTATTAGCGATAATAAAACACGGCTGTTGAGTTTCCAGTTTAGATTAGGGTCCAGGATGACTCCTAAATGTCTCGTACTGGAAGATAGTGAAAGATTGTGGCCATTTAATCGAGGTAGGGTGAAAATATGTACCTTAGTCTTGGTAGTGAAGAGCAACAATTCTGTTTTGCATTGGTTAATCCCTAGTCCACAACTCGTGGCCCAATTGCTAATCTTAAACAGAGCACTCTGTGATTTCACTAATCACTGTTGGGAATTTACCTGACACTAGAAGTACTAAATCATCTGCGTACGCTACAGTTTTCACACCAGTATTCTTCAGCTTGACAAGTATCCTATACATGACTAAAAGCCAAATGAGCAGCGACAGAACTCCAACCTGTGGTGTTCTTCTATTTACAGATTTGGTATCGGTCGAGTTCCCTAACGAAGCTATTATCATCCTGTCACTAAGAATAGAGATAATCCAGTCTTGGATATAGTCAGCTTTGCCATGGTTTTTAAGTGAGTCTTAAATAGATTCGGTAAGGACATTGCTGAATGCTCCTTCTATGCCTAAAAAGGTAGCGAGAGTATACTCCTTATAATGGATAGTTCACAAAATTGAAAAAAGACTCACCTCGATCATTGATCTCTGAGCTCCCCCAGAGTGTGTGCCTTGCGTTGGAATCACATCCCAGCACCAAGTTCGTCTTCTTGGATTGTGCCATAATTGCGAGCTCTTTCACCTCCCCTGGTGGTAATTGGGAATCGCGATCACAATAGGCGGATGCCAACAGTAATCCATTTTTGTATTTGTCCTCCAGCCTAACCACTTTCAAATCTGGGGTGCTAAAATTCGTACACAAAAAGCTCTAAAGTGTTTTTAGCTAAAATAATATTTCTAGGATTACCTTGGTCCGTATTTAGAGTGCTTCAGAGAATTCAGATTAATCTGCACGACCTTTAGAGCTTCTTTAATTCCGGAGGGTCCTGCGCAGCTGGAGGGCTGGGTTCCGCTTACGGGGACGTTGATCTCAACATCTTCGCTCGCTTTGCCGATGTCTTGTCCGTTGCTTGGCAGGATTTTTATTTTTACGTTCCTTATGCCAAAACGTAAGTTAAAGTTCGTTTTTTCTATTGCCTCTTCGCTTTCCTCGCTTATTGTTAGCAGATAAGAGGCGCTTTGTTTTTGAGGTTCTTCTGTCTTGATGACTACCCAGTCATGCATGGGAACCAATGGATTCATACACTGAAGGCCCTTAATCAGCTCCTGCCTTATCTTCCTATTTTATCTTCTGAGTCTTTCTCGTGAACCGTTCCAGTTTCCTCATTGAACTGGTTCTTGAGAAGAGCGCCTGAAGATTTTTTGTTTGATCGTGCAGATAGCTATGGCTGGCCTTGCTGCACGAAGGTTTTTGTTTTTTTTTTAACGGTTTAGGAACCACAGGAGTACTATGCCTGGTACTCAATATGGTTCCTGAAATGTTGGGGGCCACCACGTCAGGGGCGGTCCCACTTAAAGTTTCTTGGTTCGATGCCAAGAGTTCCTCCTCCTCCAATCGACCTAAGTCTGTCATGTCAAAATCGTCCGGCTTAGGTTTTAAATTAGTAATTCTGGTCCCACGAGTAAGTCGGAAAGAGAAAGGTAAGCCCCGCCAGAGCCGATATGTCAGGGTAAGACAAGTCTGAGACGGACCCTGCAAAGGCGTCCGAATGAGCTCGTTAATAGCCGTGTTTTGGTGAGAAAAAGAAACTCAGTCAGTCAAAATGTAACAAGAGATACAACAACAAAAACCCACTGGGATCTACTTTACCTTTTTATTCCAGTGAAATGTTACTTGACATTATTCGTTTGTGCTGCTCAAATTTAGAAGGCGCTGATCTAACTTTGCGTATTTGATATGACGTTGGTAAACCTGATAATAGATTACAATAGATGTGTTCGATTTTTGATCTTTAAGCTTGTCACATACGTGGCTTTTAATGGCGGAGTTTATAAAATAGTTATTTAGAGTTAAATGATTTTCCATTGGGGGATTCACATGTTATATCATTTTGTACACATTAGTCGTTTTGTATTATCAAAATTGAACCGTATTACGGATTATCAAAAAATATTCATTACAAAAGATCTTGCATTCTATCGAGATCACGTTTCATGGTCCAAAAATGTAGTTCTGGGGATGGTAGTGTAGTGCAAAGAAAAGAAACAAAATTTACATAAGAAATAAACAAACACAAGGAAATGGAGATGGAAGTAAAGCGCTGTTGCCACTCTGATATGCATTGTTTTATTTTCATGAGATGGAGCCCGATTTAACGATTCGTTTTTCGGTTGTTTCGTCTTTATGAGGAAGAAACGAAAGCACGAATGAAAATTTCCACACTTTTTATGGTTGAACTTGAATGCATGTATATTTTTATTGTGATTTTCTTTCATTTACATAGACATTTTTACATTTGATGTGTATATCTATTTTCCGACTTTGAATTGAACGCGCTACACAAATCTTATTTTTATTGTTTTTTTTTCGATTTAACAACTTTAAGTACATAATGTATTTTTCTATTATATTAAAGTGAATAATATTTTTATGCGTGCACTTGATGGTTGAACTTTGATGTCTCTGATTTGATAACCGAAGTGCTTCTCGATGCAAAGTTAAATCATTGAGTTGTTAATTTTTTTCACACTAGAATGGTATATATTGGGGAAAGAAGTGATTCAAATCCATTTTTAATGATTACTACAGTTTATTTTTACACAAAACAACAACACATTTTATAAACGTCAAATTGACGAACGAAATAACATACATATTTCCACGAACGGTGTAATCACGAACATATGTGTCTGTCAAAATGACGAATAATAACAAGCTCATGATATATAAGGATCATTAGCGGTAGTGTAAAACGGAAATTGACTAACGAAACGGACGGATTGTTGATGGTGAAAATATGTGGTAGTTTTCTGTTATATTGCTTTTTATGGTTAAAATGAAATTGTATTAGGATTTGTGTGGTTCAAGAAAAACTTATAGGTGTTCGAGATTTAAATAAATCAATTTCGGCTGTTTTGGCCGCAATGTTTTTTTAATGAAACAATTTCATTTCTCATAACTCATAACTACAAAAGGTAAACGTCTATACCAAGCAGGCCGTAAATACAACTGCGAATTTTATTCTTCTGGTTCGCCAACCTATTGGCCATCTGATGCTAACAAAATACCAGACCTTATAGGTTTTTTCGTAGTTAAAGGTATTAAACGAAATCATATAAGTGTCGAAGGTAATTATGATTTATCGTCAGATCATACTCCAGTAATTTTATTACTGAGCGAAGCAGAAATAATAGCAAAAAGTAATCCCAAACTCGTGAATTACAGAACAAACTGGAACGAATTAGAGATAAACGTGAAAGTTTTATAAACCTGAGATCCCCTATGCAAAAAATTGAACAAATTGATCATGAAGTAGAACAATTTATTGCTGATGTGCAACAGGCTGCAGAAGAAAGTGCTCCAACTATTTCAAACGCGAGAGGAAAAGAAATAAAATATCCTGTCGAAATAAAGGAGTTAATATTGGAAAAAAGAAGAGCTCGAAGAAAGTGGCAAACTACGAGATTCCCTTGTAATAAGGCACTTTTTAACAGTCTTACCAACGAATAAAAAAAAGAATCTGTGAGTTCAAAAATGATTCACTTAGTAGATTCCTAAAAAATCTGACGACGGATCCTTCTTCCGAATACTCCTTATGGAAAGCAGCTAAGTGCCTAAAAAGACCTCAAACACAAAACCCGCCAGTAAAATCTGAAGATGGTAAATGGATCGCAAACCCGAAACAAAAGGCTGATTTCTGCGCTGAACTTCTCGCGAATGTTTTTAAGCCATTCCCAGGAAACACAGCTACAGATCCCTTACAGTTTGTCGATAGAAACGATGAATGTGAAATATCTTTTGTCACACTCAAAGAAGTAAGAAGCATGTGTCAACATAAGTTGTCTAACAAAAAATCACCAGGGTACGATCTAATAACTGCTCAGGTTTTGAAAGAAATGCCATCAACAGCCTTCAAGAAGAAACTCCAATTTATAATTAACGCATGCCTTAAACTAAGATATTTTACACATCATTGGAAAATTGCAGAAGTCATTGTTATACCTAAACAACATCTTACAGACCAATATCGCTTGTACCAATCATGGCAAAAGTTTTTGAAAAACTGCTACTGAAAAGGCTTAACAAAATAATAGAAGTACGAAGACTAATTCCGAGCCATCAGTTTGGATTTAGAAATAAACATTCCACGATAGACCAAGTGCATCGAATTACGGATGTCGTGGAAAAGACACTTGAAGAAAACCAAGTATGCTCGGCTATATTCTTAGATGTTGCTCAAGCATTTGACAAGGTTTGGCACTTGATACTTGAGTACAACTGCATAGGGACCTTCCCAGGCAGTACTCCGAAATACTGAAGTCCTACGTTACGAACCGACTCTTTAGAGTACGGTACGACCAAAATTACTCGGAACTAAAGAAAATTGAAGCCGGTGTACCACAAGGAGTGTCTTAGACCAACCCTGTATCTGTTATATACAAGGGATGGCCACCTTTGCTGACGATACGGCAATATTTGTGACAGATAAATCCGTTACGAAGGCTACACATAAATTGCAAAATTCCGTCGATAAAGTTAGTGATTGGAAGCAGAAATGGCGTATCAAATTAATGAAACAAAATCGACGCATAAAAACATTACAAACAAAAACATAAACAATGTTCCAATATTTATAAACAGTACAGCAGTACCTTACTCCAATACCGCTAAATACCTTGGAATGACTTTGGATGCAAAGCTTAAATGAAAAGAGCACTCCAAAAAGAAACGAGAAGAACTAAACTTGAAGTACAGCAAAGTGTACTGGTTACAAGGAAAGAACTCTGACATATCTATCCAGAACAAACTAATGTTATATAAGCAAGCACTGAAACCCGTTTGGACATATGGCATCCAACTATGGGGCTGTACAAAGAAAACAAATTCTGAACCCATCCAAAAATTCAAAAAATTCCTTCGTGGAATAATAAATGGCCCTTGGTATATAAGAAATAGCGATCTACAACGGGACCTTCAATAGTCATACCAACTCCGAAATGGAGGCCGTCTTAAATATACGAGACAATGTTCGGAGATTAAGAAGAACCAAGCCTCATGAGCTGATGGTCTAAAAGCTATGGGAAAGTGTAATAACTTTAAACTTCCCCCAATGCTATTTACATATAAATTAAGAAAGTAAAATCATTTGTCGATCTTTCATAGATTGGTCCTGATTTCACCGGTGGTTTTAGTGCGGTAAGAGTCTTACACTACTCGGTACCGATTCTTACCGAGTGTCTTTTGAAGATTTCCATCGGATAAAAAAAATTACTTGTTGCGATTGAAAGAGAAGTCAAAGTTCGTATAGTTGGATGATTGTTCCGGTTTCACGTATCAACGATTGAACGGATTTTAATGAAATTTGATAGTACCTATTCAGTGTGTAGGCAAGCATAATTTAAGTACTATGGTAAGAATAAACAGATGAAACACAATAAAATAGTTTGGATTGCTTTTTAAAAGACTACTAATATAAAAAAAATAAAATATACTTATATTTACCTAAATGAAAAGCAGTTTTTGTTATGAATGAAATGAAAAAATAGTAAAACCAGTTAAAGTCACATGAACAGAATTTACAATAGGTATGGGAATATTAGGGATACGTCCGATTAATCGTTAAGTATATGGGTGTAAGTAATTACACGTTTAAACGATTTGTGTAAGTTAATTCATAAAGGAAGAGGGTACTTTTTCTTTTATTTTTTGTAAAAAAGTTTTTAAAAAAATGGGCTTTCTCGTTTCCGAAATACTGAATTTAATTTTTAAAAGTACAAAAAAATATTAATTAAAAATATTATATGTGTGAAATTTTAAAAGAATTGGTTAAGCCAATTATGAGATAGTCGAACGCAAAAAAAGAAATGGATAGTACCGTTCTTAGACATTAAAACATATTTTTTCAACCATATGAGCGGTCTTACCTAAAAAGCTGCACTGATTTTTTAAATCAAAATCAAAATCGTTACGAGCCGTTTTCGAGAAAAATAGGTTTTAACGTAACGGTTATATGGCAGGTACCGTTATTTTTTGAGGTAAGCAAAAATTTCAATTTCCACTCTGTACAATACCTAAAAAATTATATATACCGAGTTTAGGCTGTAGGTGTCTATACATACAGACAAACATACAGACGAATAGAATGTTTAGATCATCTTTTTTCGTCTTAGCTATCATCGTAATGTCATGTTTGATTATTATCTAAAAACTTTTTTTTCGACGAATGCATAACTTGCCTAATGGTACCTACATATATTCGCAAGTAAAAAAAAAAAAACTGTTTGCAAATAATTTTGAATTTTTAACCCACAATCCAATTTACAAAAATTCACAAATTATTGTTTCCAACAATTAAAAAAAATGGATTTTTTACTGCGCAATCCATTCAAAAAACAAAACGCTGAATAGAAGTTTTTTTTTTTTTAAATTTAACGCGCACTAAAGGGTTTTTGGCTACCCTTAATATGTTTAACCACAGTGAGAGCATTAAGAAAATAGGAAAGGATTTAAAAGGACATACCGATGTACATTGGTTTTGAAGTTCAAAATATCAAAATGGGAGGGGAAAATAGAGCCGGGCAAAGCATTCCACATTCGTGTTGTTCGACCAAAGAAAGAATCTCTGTACTTGACAGTACGTCCGAAGTTGGGTTTAAGGGTAAACTTATGAGCATTCCTAAAAGCGAGAGTATTACGGTTGAATAGTTTAAGGGGAGGAATGCAACTGGCTACTTCGCTAGAACAATATTTATAAAAATAACGAAATACATGAAACATTTCGACGATGTTCGAGAGATGTGATTGCGACAGTTATAGCTCTATCGCCTATCATTTTTAGAGCTCTTTTTTGAATTCTATTCAGAAGTTTCAAAAGTGAGTTTTGCGAGCTCCTGCCCAAATGTGTGAATTATACTCCAGCTTTGGACGAATGAAAGCCTTATAGATTACAGCCAGATCAGCCGGGGAAAAGAATTTCTTGCATCTGCGAAGAAAGCCCAAACACTTTGCTGCGTTTTTGGCGACATCAAATATGTGTTCGTTCCACAAGAGGTGTTCTGTAGTGCACATGCCAAGGACTGAAAGCTGATCGGTTTCTTCAATGCAAGTACCGCTCATGGATAGCTGCATAGGGGTGGGTTCTGCTTTAATGACATCACTGAGTTTTTGAAGCATTAAATTCTACGCGGTTTTTTATTCCCCATTGGACAATGCTGTCGAGATTAGAATTTAATGAGCTTATCATACGCTGCCGTTCCAGTTCCACATCCGAAGAAACAGGAGGTGAATCTGAAAACGAATATGAAAAGCTGAGAGTACTATCGTCAGCAAAACAATTAAGCGGATTAGAAGTTCCAGATGAAAGATCATTAATAAAACTGAGAAAAAGGGTCGGAGACAATACGGAACCCTGGGGCACACCAGTATATATTTTGTGAATATCAGACTTGAAACCGTCCAATACAACTTGTATTGAGCAGTCCGAAAGGTAGTTTATAATCTAACGAATAAGAGATTCATCGATACCAAATGCACGCATTTTCGATAAGAGAGCTTGATGACAAACTCTATCAAATGCTTTTCAAATATCAAGTGCAATAATCTTACTTTCTCCAAAACGATGTAAAGATTTGTGCCACTATTCGGTGAGATATAGCATCAGATCACAAGTGGACCTATTGCTACGAAAGGCATACTGCCGGTCATTAAGGGGCTTTCGTTCTTCAAGATATTTCTTAAGCTGATAATTAATCAGCGTTTCCATGACCTTGGAAAGAAGGGACGTAAGCGCAATTGGACAGTAATTAGAGGGTGAAGAAGATGCGCCTTTTTTAGGGACGGGCTGGGCAAATGCTGTTTTCCATCCACTCGGAAAGAGACCTGAAGAATAGGACAGATGGAAAAGCTTACGCAGTGGTTTTGCCAGCGTTGAAGAACGCCTCTTCAGAACGATGGGAGGGATACTGTCCGGGCCAGCGGATTTGTGTATATCAAGGTCTTTGAGGACTCTGGCAACTGCACGAGTGCGAAAGAAGATTCGTCCCATGAAATCGTTTACGCTCTGAAGTACTGGAGGAGTCATAACACTTTCTGGCAGCGTCGAATTAACAGCGAACTGCGCTGGGCTTTTTCTCGAGAACTGACAAAAGGGGTGTCATTATAGACGAGCGTTGGAAACGAAGATGAAGTTGAATTTCGAATGTTTTTCACAAATGACCAAAAATGCTTACTACCTTTGGGACATTGTAGTATTCTTTGCCTAAATTGGTTCTACGAATGTGAACGTTGCAAGTCTTTCTAGCTTGTTGAAACTTACGTATTAACTTAGGTATTATGAAATTTAATATACTAATAAGAAACTTTCAATAATCAGAAAAATGGACCAAAAGGCAATCACAACACAAATTCCATTTCAAAACCTTTTTCTGCAAACCAAATTCAATACAAAAGAATAATTATTCACACATATGTATGTAGGTATTTACATGCAATGCAAAACCGAAAATTAACGTTATCCCGTTAATGTTCCATTTTTTTGGCACTTGAACTCTTACTTTTTTATATTTCTTCTATATTCTTCTTGCTCAAATCTGAAGTTTGGACACTAGGCGTCGAGTAGTTTAATTTTCGGCATGACACTACTATAGATTCTATATACAATGGTATATTATTTCATTTTTTTACTAGCAGAAAGTCCCCGGCGTTGAGTCGAGAAACAAAAAAAAATTGTTTGTTTTGTTTTTAAGATGTCAAAATGACACTTCAATTTATTGCTTTCCATTGGAAATAATAACATAATATAAACCCATTTTTTTTTTCAGAGGCTGTAAGTGAGGAAAAGGTATCGCCTTAGTTATGGAAGATGGGTATAAGATTAGTTTTCTTATTTTTTTAACAAAGGAACTATTCTTCATTTTGCGACTCTTCGATTTCCGGAGGTTGTCTTTTTACTTGCGATAGGTAAATACAATGTAAGGCAAGTTATGCATTCGTCGAAAAAAAAACTTTTGCGATAACAATCAAACATGACATTAGGATGATAGCGAAGAGGAAAAAACACGGCCGAATTCCTTCAAACTTGGTTCAGGTTTTTTTTTTTGAAACTGCCATTATATTAAAGCTCATTTTACACGAAAATTGTTCTAACGATTTTGATTTTTAAAAAATCTGAGTATTTTTTCGATATGCACTATTATATAGTTAGAAAACAAATTACCAATAATAGCTAAAAACGGTACCGATTTGTTTGCTTGCTACTATCTGGGAAACGACTTAGGTGTTTCTTTCGTACTTTCGAAATTTTACACATATTATATACGTTTAGATACATCAACTTGTGATGCATACCAATATTTTTAATTACCTAATAGATATTTGTTTGTATTTTTAAAAACATATTTTAAAACTCTTTTAATAATTTAATATTTCCAAATCAGCTCATTATTTTTTGCTTCAAATGATAAGTATACACAATATGCCTTATTCCTAGAAACCGCTCCAAAGATTTTAATAATTTTATGCGCCTTCTATGTCCAGGAAAGCGACCATAGTATACTCCTTATGGTGGATGGAGTATTCGATAGTTCGTACTAGATTATGTAAGGCAGTATCTACCGATCTTCCTTTGCAGTACGCATGTTGTGCCGTAGACTAAAATCTCGTATCGATGCTGTTACGTAAGTGGATATCAATCAATCTTTCAAGAGTTTTTAGAAGGAATGATGATAGACTAATAGGTCTGAGGTCTTTTGGGATAACTTGGGTGCATTTACCCGCCTTGGGTATGAACACAACCTTAATTTCTCCCCAAACAGCGGTATGTGGACCAGATCCAAGCAGCTATGGAACAGATTCTTCAGAATTGGTAGAACTATATCTGAGTTCCTCTGTAGCTCAGCTGGAATAATACCGTCCGGTCCTGCGGCCTTGGAAGGTTTGAAGCTATTAATTGTCCGTGTCAGTTTTTCCCTAGTAATTAGACCTTGTGGATAGTTTGATTTGTTATTAGCCGCTGTGTGGTCTGTAAAACCAACATCTTGAGTGCTACTGGAAAATGGGTATCCAGTAACAAGTTGAGCTATTCTTCGCAAGAGTTGGTCCATGAGCCATCAGGATACTCAAAGCTGCCGGGCATGGATGTTGTTTAAGTAAACCTTCGAATCATTCGAAACTCAAAATACAAATCATTCGAATTCGACTAACTTTCCATTGAAAGTAAATTTCAAAGTAAGGCTGAATGTCCGATATTCTGCAAACATCACGGAGTACCCTGCAAACGTAGAAGTACGGAAATAACCAATGGAATATGTAAATGAAAAGGGATAGGTGCTTTGGAAAAAATCAGTTCCCCTGTATATATAGTGAAGGCACTATACTTTTCTAACTCAACAATACATCCAACAATTACTGTCTGCCAATAAAACTGCTTCTATTAGCACTTCTAAAGTACTTCTGAAGAAGTACAGCCAGACAACAAAGCATTATTAAATATGAATTCAGCGGAGCTACAAGCAAAAGTTGCGGAGCTATTAAATAGCTTTGAGAAAAATATTTCGCATCATAATAAAGAAATGATAAAAAGACTAGATTTACACCCAAATTAATAAACATGGACTAGGGAAGGTTTAGGACTCATTCCTGGACTAAGTGCGAAATACTATTAATAAGACACAATTTCTGCTATTTGACGTTTACCAACTTAGTCCTTTGCTAGACTATCGAAGACGGTTGTCTAGCGATGGACTAAGAATTGACATTTAAGAACAAAATTTACAGGGACATAGAATAAAAAGAGGTAGAGTTGATACTTATCGTAGTAGATTTTGTTCGATTTTTTATTAATTGGAAATTTTAGTTCATAGTCTAACTCTTATTCCATAGTTTTGTAAGACCATGGACTAAAGGTGGACTAAGCGTTTTTTATTAATAGGGCTGCTAATTTCTAAGGTTTACGCTTTGACGCTGGATGAGGACGATCGACGATGCTGTCGATGCAGTTTACGATGCCAACGAAGTTTTGAATTATTCAATTGTGTTTTCTAATTCATTAGATATAGCAGGCATGTCACCGCACCATTTACAATGGAGTTGGATCTCCGGTTATTTTACTTCGTGATTTGAACCCAATGTATATGGCAAAACAACGTTTGCCGGATCAGCTAGTATATATATATATATATATATATATATATATATATATATGACTATATGTACTTAGTTTAGTACCTATGTACACTACAAACTGAACTATTGTACTATATTTTAGTCGGATTGGACTGTTTTATTTTTTTATTTTTGTTTACAAACTATATTGAGTTTGAATTGTATCGAATCGCTATTAACTTCTTTGTTTAATTGATAAAAAGTATGTTGATTCACCATTAAATAGTGCACCATAGATTTGTATTTTGATATATTAAGTTTTTTTACACTATTGATTTGGATGATGTAATAATTATTTAATTTTGTATTCAGGTTCCAAATTGCTTATCTTCAATTTTTTTCTTAGATTGGATTGTCGTAATGAATGTCCAGAAGAGTTATCTATACTACTGCACTGCGTAAACTGGAACGAACGGAATGAAGTAGCTGAAATTTGGAATCTCCTGAAAGACTGGCCAGCCGTTTCTGTCGAGCGATCACTAGAGCTTTTAGATTATGCATATCCGGATCCAGCAGTCCGAAATTTTTCAATTCGTTGTTTGCGGCAGTTGAAGTAATTTTGTTTTGTATTAATATTTGTTTAATCAATAAATGTATGTTTTTTTTTTGCAGAGATGAGGAATTGCTTCTTTATCTTTTACAATTAGTTCAAGCGATTAAGCACGAATCCTATTTGGACTCTGATCTTGTATGTTTTGTTTTGGAAAGAGCTTTGCGCAATCAACGTATAGGGCATTATTTCTTTTGGCATTTACGCTCTGAAATGCAAACACCTTCAATGCAAGTTCGTTTTGGTCTCCTTCTTGAGGCTTACCTAAAAGGTTGTAAGTCCCATGTGCCACTTCTGCATAAACAAGTTCAATGCTTGGAAAAACTAAAGCAGGGTTCCGAGTCAGCAAAAAAGGGTAGCAAGGAGAAATCAAGGCATTCATTACAAACCTTTCTAGCTAACGATCGCATTGGTGCAGTATTTAAAGGAATCCAAAATCCCCTAAATCCTAGCTTTCGCTGCAAAGGAGTAAAGTGAGTACTAATGAGATTATATAAAAAAATATTAACTGTAATATACATAGACCGGATAAATGCAAGGTTATGGACTCAAAAATGCGGCCATTATGGGTCGTATTCGAAAATGCAGATATGCTTTGTGATGATATCTATATTATATTTAAAAACGGCGATGATCTAAGACAAGATATGTTGACGCTTCAGATGCTACGTGTCATGGATCAACTATGGAAAAACGAAGGGTAAGCGAATATTGAAAAACCCTTACCCAAATATTTTAAAAGAAATTTGTTTTGTGGGTACTAGGCTCGATTTTAGAATGAACATTTACAACTGTATTAGTATGGAACGACGTCTTGGCATGATTGAAGTCGTCCTTAATGCTGAAACTATTGCCAATATTCAAAAAGTCAAGGGTATGTTTTCGGCAACATCGCCGTTTAAAAAAGGGTCTTTGTTTAGCTGGCTCAAGGAGCACAATAACACCGAAGAAGAGATGAATAAAGCAGTCGAAGAATTTACTCTAAGTTGTGCGGGATATTGTGTTGCTACATATGTACTCGGAGTTGCCGATCGTCATTCGGATAATATAATGGTGAAGAAAAATGGCCAGGTAAATTTCGTAATTATATAAACGAGGACAAAATATTAAACAACATTTTTTTCTTTCATTGTTATTTAAAGCTTTTCCATATCGATTTCGGTCATATTCTGGGGCATTTTAAAGAAAAGTTCGGCGTTAGACGCGAAAGAGTCCCCTTTGTCTTGACGCATGATTTTGTGTATGTTATAAACAAAGGGCGGACTGATAGGGAAGCGGAAGAGTTTCGGTATTTTCAAAAACTGTGTGAAGACGTAAGTGTATTATTTTTATTATTTATATATATATAAGTAATACATATAATATGTTTCACCTTGTTATTTAAAAAGATGTTTACTTTAAACGAAAATATAACACACGTATTATTCAATTGCAGGCATTTCTCATCCTAAGAGAGCACGGTTGTTTAATCCTTTCATTATTTTCAATGATGATTTCGACTGGTTTGCCCGAGTTGTCTTCGGAAAAGGATCTTAACTATCTAAAAGAAACATTGGTAAGTGTTTTTACCAAACTAAGAATTAAAAAAGTAATATAGTCCATTGATAATTTATGTTCAATAGGTCCTAGAACTGAATAAAGAAAATGCACGTGAACACTTCCGTTCGAAATTTAGTGAAGCCTTAGCTAATTCTTGGAAGACTTCGTTGAACTGGGCATCACACAACTTCTCAAAGAATAATAAACAATAAGTATAGACTAATAAGGTATAGAACAGGGAAAAAAAGAAGTGGACTAATTGTATTATTATATACATACATTTCCATTTGTATTCTCAGTCTGCATCGTTCTTAAGCAATATATTAAAAGATTAATGTATCTAGAAGTTAATTCTTGTAAAAATTTTCTATTTAATTTCGATTTTGTTCTAAAATAGATACATACTCGTATAACAAAACAAGGATTATTGCTTCAACTAGAATTAGATATGCATAGTAATAAACAAAAACTACGAATAAGATTAGAATGTGACTATATAATCATTGTTGGCATAAGTGTTGAATAATATTTTTGTCCCAAAATTCCCCACGAGTTCGTGCGCAAGCTCAACAACTAGCATTGAAAGAAATGAGAATAATAAATCGACAAGGGAGAATGAACACAACTTTTATCTTGTTTTCTATTACTGTGTAATTCTGTCTTTTTTTGATACTGAAACCTCTTTCAAGAATGCCGCTTCGTGGCGCCACTACTACGCCCGACAAATCGGTGAAAGCAGCCGAGCTGAAGGTTTACCCGCAGCCGGTGTACAGCTCGGTGGCTTGTGCATAATTGTGTCACGGTAAAATTTACCGCGACAAAAACTATCGTTTTCATATTCCACATCCTTGTTCCTACCTTTTTATACACTCCATCCTTACAGGTCTTTCCCTCATAATGCTGAAAGAGAGAAGGGCAGCCATGATCCATCAGCCATCCGTTCACTCTCTCAGTATCGCGCGGAAACAAAAACGAATCTTGGTTTGAAAGTGGTTGAGCGATCCACTAATTTGGCATAGACAGACGGGCGGTCTGTAGACAAAATTAAATAGCGAAAGCGCGGGTGACATTTGGTCATTGAACGCAAGAGGTTACTCATACTGAGAAGGGCCGAGAGCCCAACATATCTTATTCACGTTTGTAAAAGATGGAACGTTAAACGCAGGTCCTCAATATTCCCCAAATCTGCGCAAAAACCCAACGACTTAATGAATTTTCAAGAAGTAGTTACATACTGCCAATCTCTTGCTTATTTGTTATTTAGTAATATATTTTAGGGGACAACTAAACGTGATTATCTCGAGTTTCTTTTTGGTTTTCGAAAACTTTTCTTATCGTATTCGAAATATTAGGTTTCTGACTGAACGCATTCATCAAATTCGCCGCTCCTGAAAGTGAAACCGGCGGTCGGCGAATTATAGATGACGAAACAGATGAATGGGAGAGTGTGTGAGTAAGCAGAACCGCCAGTTTTCAATAAGGTTAGCTCTCCCCCGCCAAAGTGCGGATAGTAGCCCGATGAGAATGCAACCGAAAATCGCGGCCACTGATTGTCCGAAAACACCGGGGAGCTGGAAAAAGAAGAGTTCGTCCAGGCAGGCAAAAAACTTGGACGGACACTTCTAGTTTGAATAGAGAAGAAAAAAAATCGTTGAAAAAAATGTTGCTAACGAGAAGAAAAGTTTTTAAAAAGAAATAAAAAAGAAATTCGAAGAGGAAAAGTTTTAAAACGGTGAAAATTTTCTACGAAAAAGTTTTTTAAAAAGAGGAAAAGGTTTTTGGAGAAAAAGAAAAGGGAAAACTTGCCGAGAAAAGTTTGACGAGAGATCTAGACAAAGGATGGATAGTTGAGGAATTTGGAGGAGATTGGCAGTTCTTTAGGAAAAAAGCTAATTATTATTGATTATTTTAAAATTCTGTTGTAGATAATTTTGCATAGTCTAATTTGATAAATTTTCGTGTTTTTTGGGATTTTGTTTCTATAAAATTCCGTAAAACGGAATCCGTGACCTATCTTTAAAAATTCTTTGTTCTTTCGGGACCGAACGATAACGGTCCATCTTATCTCTTTTTTATTTCTAAAATTGTTGTTCTTTTGTGGTCGAAAAAACTTTGGGATTTACACAAAAAGGTTTCCCAAATAAATTCTAAAACTTTTAACTTTAAATTTGGTCTTTAATTTCGAGCATCATTGCTAGCTCGTTTCGCTTATATAAATTTTCTTTCACCATCGTCGCTCTCCGCTTCAAAAGGTTTGTAATTTCCTTTATATCAAAAAAAAATTACTGGCGCCCTCTTTTTAAATTTCCAGGTCTACGGCCCTGTGGCAATAACGAATTATTAATTAATTCAATTCTGAATTAATTTATTCATTCATGGTTTTCTTTAACATCAACCAATTAAACTAATTAATTGAACCCACCCCTTACTGAGCATAGCTGTGGCGGCAGCACTTATTCTCGCTGCTAGTTGCCTCTTTTAGTTCGCCCATCTCATATTCTCTTAGTTTGATAATTAATTTTTTTTTTATTTGTCTAAAGTAAATTGTGCCGACACAATCGGATTTTTCGTTATTCGTTTTGATAAATTTAATTGTTTTCGTCGCGAATTAAAAGTGTAACAAAATGAAAGTGCAAATGAATAAACTCCTGGCTATCCAAGAGCGGCTGTGTTATCTCTAGAAGCTTATGGTATAGAATTAACACAAAAAAACAGTATATTTTATCACTGAAAAGAGCATTAGAACATTGATAGGTGTACTAACAGGACATTGTGCCATAGGTACAATGTCGACTAGACTGGGTGTATTCGCAACCGATCTCAGCAGGAGCTGTCAAGATGCTGCTGAAACAGAAACCACTAAACACCTGCTCTGCGACTGTCTAAATCTACAGATAAATCGCCTCCGACATTTCGGAAACAAGTTTGTTGATGAACTAGACGACGTAGTGCATGTGCCAATGGTAAATATGAAAAAAATATTCAGAGAGTACGGGCTGGTTCGTAAATGAAGCAGTCTTCATAAAACATTAGGCAGGGACATCTCTATGTGAAAGGGGATCACAATGGGATAATAGGCCCCGTGTACGCAGCATCCTTTAAGCTGCGCACGCCCCTAATAACCTAACCTAACCTGTATCTGATGAGAAATGTCAAAATCATAAAACCATACAAATTTAACATTGGTTGTTCAGGAACTTAAATGGATACTAATCTATCTTAGATAGGCTATCGTACCCACATTTGAATGTACCCCTTTACATATGTGTCATATGAATGGAAGTGGTGGAGGTGAAGGTATAAAAAAATAAACAATTCAGAACCCATTTAATTTTTACTTGCGATATATGTAGGTACTATAGAATTTTAATCAAACTTTACATTACGATGATATAGAGAACACCAAAAAAGTACATAGAAATTGAAGATTTTCTTGTGGTGAAAGACACCAAAAAAGTATATAGAAATTTAAGATGATGAAATTATGATTTCGTTTAATGTACCAGCTCTTTTTCCATCAATTATCATCAATGAAGCTGTTGAAGCAATTAAATAGCTTTTAATAAAATTCAACCTCCCACTAGTACAATTAAATGCTTACATATAGGTAGATTGCATCAACATATGTATAAAACATAATTGCGCCCGTTTTAGTGGTAAATGTATACGCAGCGCAGAAAAATTTTATTTAGTAAACAACACCAAAGGAAAAGTGCCAATAAATTAGGCGGTAAATATAGTGCCGATAATAGTGTAGATAACTCTTTGGAATATTTGGTTGACATAAGATGCCGATACGTAACTGCATACATTGCCTGTCTTATTGTCTCGTTGATGGTAAATAAACAATTAGTGTATGCGGATTGGTGTTGCGCGTGTGTCCGAATGGATATTTTGTGTCATCACACTGGTGTGGACACGAGAGCCATGTCAATGGGCAGCTTTATACATATTCTCACACATAAAACACAGCCACAGACACGAAAAATCAAAATATCTTGATTTTGTTGACACATTGTTCGACAACGAGAAATCTGTGTAAACACAAAACCACACACACTCCACATTCAATAACACTGGCGCAAGTGTCATACACCAGTGTTATGTGCATGAGCAGCTTTCTATAAGCAAAGACTCTTATTGCGCATATAACCAAAAGCTTGCTGCCTTCTATTCAATGGTGCATAGATTATGCCGTCTTCCTTTATCCATTAAAAATGTTATGACCAACAAAGCAAGCGTTGATGTGTATGACAAGTCGATAGTTGATCATTTGATTAGAAAGTATTTCATGAAGCTAAAACCAAATAACATTAGCAAATTATTTGAACAAAATACATGCACAAATAAAGATCATATCACCTTGCCTTTTACCCAGAATGTTACCAACAAATAAATAAATGTTTAAGCCAAATCCGAAATGAACATAATCTTTAGATATAAAATCTATAGTAGTATCATGCCGAACATTGAACTGCTCGACGCCTAGTGTCCAAATTAGGAAATTTTTCTCAACACTAAAAGTTGCGGAAAACATGTATAATGTTTAGGAACTTTAGATTTCAGCTAGCAGAATATAGATATAAGAAAGGATAAATGCAAAATCTGTGAATGTGAAGAAATATAAAAATAGACTTAGGTAGTTCGTGAACGAACTAGTTCAATAAACTAGTTCAGTTCGTTGTAATCGGCCTGTAATTAAGGACTGCTTCGATTATAATCATAAGTCAATGAGGCTGCTCCTAGGCGCCGATTTTACAGCGGCTTCCCATAGGCCTCCGAAATGGGGTGCTCTAGGAGGAATAAAATGAAACTCAATTCCTCTTGAGAAAGTATTTTGGATTTTTTCTTGTACCCTGTTAGTTTGTATGTGTCCTACCGACTCTTGTAGTTGGTTGTTGGCACCAACGAAATTTGTTGCATTGCCACAATAAAGAGATTTTTTCTCTTTTGGTATGCCTCCACTAACATGATGATAAGGAAGAAGAAGCGCATGCTTTGCTTCGTATGGGAGTGATGATGCTTCAAGACGACCACCAACTCAGAGAGTTCCTTCTTCATCGATGAACGGGGTTAATCTCGTGATCGGACTCCCCTTTTGCGTTTCAAAAAAGCGGTGGAGGTGGTTAATATCTTGACTGAATTCTTCTCCTTGCAATTGTAATACAAATAAATACCTCGTAGAGTTCTGTAGTCCTAAGAGGGCCGGATTTTTTGATGAGTACCGGTTTTTTTTTGCTGCTCTCAGATTATGGACATATCGAAAGACATATGCCACAATTCGCTCCAACCTTCTAAAATTGTTGTGTTCAATTAAATAAATGAAGCTGGCAGGTGATAATACAAGCTTAGTAGTTCTTTTTTCATGTTCACATTCTGCTTTGTTGATCAATGCCGCAGGCCATGATGATTCGACGCCATGAAGAAAGAAGGACCCATAGAACCATAGATTACATGATACTAATTTATCGGCTGGTATACTACGGGATAATAAATCGGCAGGATTAACTCTGGAGCGGATGCGTCGCCACTCTTGTACTGAAGTGACCTTTTGAATTGACGAAATTCGATTTTCAACAAAGATGTGAACTGAAGATGAAGAAGAGTTGATCCAACTTAGTACGATCTCAGATTCTGTTCACATGAACGTTGGATGCGTCTCTAAATTTAAATCGTTCTTAATGCGTTGCACTAAATCAGCGGCTAGTGTTGTGTCACAGAGTTCCAAACGTGGAATGGTCAGCCTTTTAAATGAGGCTACGTTTGATTTGGCACACAGTAGTCTGACTGTGATGGTTTTGTCTTGGTTGACTGCTCGTAGATATATTGCTGCCCCATATGCCTTGTCGGATACATCAGCAAAAGCATGAACCTGTACGGACTTGGCGTTCCTGTGGGAAAATATGTGACGATCGATCTTCACGTCACGTAAATGACTTAAGTTCTCTCGATCCATTCGGAAGAGGTGTATCCCAGTCGAAACCACATATCCATAGTTTTTGTATGAACATTTTTGCGGTAATGATGACGGGACCCAAGAAACCAAGAGGGTCGTAGAACTGTGCTATGTCAGATAGGGCAGTGCGCTTGCTGATCTTTTCGGGTTTGTTGGGTTGAATCCGCACCAAAAATGTATCTGATGTTGGGATCCATCCTTGACCAAGAGTGACCATTTCAGTAATGTAAAACCAGCGGTTCTCAACAACGTAGTTAGTCGATCCCGCATTTCAATGCTTTGAGCTAAGCTATTAGATCCTGTCATAACATCATCGATGTAGAAATTCGTTTGGAAGACATCTACACCAAGGGGATATTTCCTTCTGCCTTCTGAGGCCAGTGTATGTAGACATTTTTTTGCCATATTCGGTGATCAGGTGGTCCCGTGAGTTACCGTGTTGAGTTGATACACTTGTAATTCTTCTGATGGCTGATTTCGTCACAAAATTAATTGAAACTGCCGATCCTGATGGTCGACCGGTATCTGTCGATACATTTGTTCGATGTCGGCAGTAAACACGTATCGATGAAGCCTAAAATGAAGAAGGGTTGCGAACAGTTCATCCTGATTTGTCGGTCCGGTCGATAGTAACTTGTTAAGGGCGACATTGGCTGTAGTTTTTGCTGAAGCATCGAAGACCACTCGTAACTTTGTTGCCGTGCTATCCGGTTTGAGAACACAATGATGTTGTAGGAAATACTGAGGTCCATAAATTTGATTAATGCCAATCTTTTCCATGTGTCCAAGCTGAATGTATTCTGTCATGAAGCTTGAATATTGTTCTTTGAAACTGTTATTTCTTTGAAGCCTTTTCTCCAGGGAGAAGAATCTTTGAAGAGCAAGATTCTTTGAGGACCCTAATTCATATTTATCTGCTTTAAAAGGAAGTCGTACCACGAACCGTCCTTCCAGATTTCTGGTTGTATTCTCGGCGAAATGTTTTTTGCATTTAAGTTCTTCCTGTGTGAACGATTCTTTTGTCACCTGGACTTCCTCTATCTTCCAGAATTTTTGAATTTTTCAATATTTTGCTGTATCTGGTCCTTGATCGAGATACCACAAGTGGATGCCTGTGGAACCGTGCCTTCCAATTTACCTTGAACTATCCATCCTAGATACGTGTAGGTTTGGCAATCCTGATCCTAACTGGATCTTTCCTGCTGTGAGGAATTGATGGTACAGCTCTGCTCCAAGTAAGATGTCGATTTGTCCTGGTTCATTGAAGTGGGGATCTGTCAGTTTTAAATTGGTAGGAATTGGCCAGGAAGTAATGTTAATTTTTCGAGTTGGTTGGCTTGGAGAATTTCTCGTAGAACAAAAGCATCCAAATTGACTGTGAATTCAGATGCTTAATTTAAGACTAACTCGTTTGCTGGCGTGTTTGGTTCCCCCTCCAACGCCAAGAATTCGCATCGTTTCCGAGAATTCGGGAATCTTCAGTTTCTTTGACAGCTTTTCTGTTATAAAGTTGAGCTGCGATCCCGAATCAAGCAGCGCTCGACAGTTCATGTGGTTTTCTTTACTGTCTTCAATGTTTATTAGGACAGTGCTGAGAAAAACATAACCTTTACCTTTCGGAACCACTGCTGCAGCGGAGGTGATTGGATTGGTCATTGTTGGGACGGATGGTTTTGGTTCCTTTTTCTTGTTTACATGCAAGATGATGTTGTGCTTGTCACGACATTTTCCGCAGCATCGTGCTGAACACTGGGCTGATACGTGCCCAGGGTTGAAACAATTAATGCAAATACCGAATTTTTGTACCGTGGATAGTCGGATTTCTGGATGAAGTCGTCGAAACCTTGAACATGTAAAGAATTTGTGATTTTTATTGCAGTAGGGGCAGACCGGTTTGGTGGTTTTGCTTCCTGCCATTGATGTAAAAGATTTTGCCGCTGGCTTAAGCTATTGTTCTTTCGAAGTACGTCCCTTGCTTCTAATGATTGAAAACGAATCTCCAGGAAGGCTAGGAAATCAACCAGGGCTGTTAGTTCTGTTGGTTGTTGAAGGGACTGTTCCCATAGCGTTCTTCCATTGAAGCGATGAAAGCAGTGGTGTTAAGTTGAAAATAAATGGAATTTCAGGCGTATGATTATTGGTCGATGTACCAGTGTTTAAAAGCCCTGGTACCGCTTTGTGCGGCTAAAAAAATGCAGGTTTGTTTATAAACCCTGGGTATTGCTGGTGGCTTATGGTTGATCTAATGACACAAATCACATCGGGGTCAACAAATGTACGATCTTGTCCCACTTTGTCGAACAAAGTGTTTACTTCTGACGACAAGAGATAGTTCAGGCGAAACACCAGAATATCTCCAAGTAGAACTTCTCGCATTGAATTTTTAATTTAAAATTATTGCCTCTTACCGCGGGTGTGGGAAAGCAATAACATAAATTATCTGTTGAAGACCAATTAAAAAGCCAAACGTTGAGTAGTGAATGACAACCATTTTATTCCTTATAATACTATTTATACTTAAAATATGCTTAATTGAGAAAATAATTATTTGATTTTCAAGTCACCAATTTATATTTCGCCAAACAGGCTTACCTGCAATTCAATAACTGCAAGGGGTTCGTATATATTTTGCTGATAATTTATTGTTGAAGCAATTGGAAATTAACTGTAAAATTCAGCTGACGAATTCATTTATTTATGAGAATAATTTGGTGACTTGAAACCAAAAGTAACCTATATATGAATATCAAAGTAATACAGTGAAGCTGTTTAAAATAAAATAAAACATACAGTGAAGCTGTATCTTAGTTACTTGTTGTAAATATGATATTATATGTACATATAAAAAATATATAATGCAGCTATGAATTTATAGAGCATCTATTTTGTAATAAAAAGTTTCTAAAAATATAAAAGTATAGTCTATCATTTCAATCAGACTATGATTTGGTGACCCCAACGTGATCGGAAAAGATACAATCTGTGAAACGATCACAAACATTTCGGCACAGCAACGGGATGCATTTCGACTTACTCCCCATTGACCCAAACGTAAACCACGGAACTTCTGGTTTGCATTCGCCGAGACATCGACACTGAGACACTTTGGTCAATAGCTCCATCACTACAGCTACATCACAGTAGCTTTATCACAACAGCTACACGATCAAAAAACTCATGATGGCCCACGGGGGCAACAAGCACAACAACAAGTTGTACTACAGCTTCACCAACTCCACAGCCTCACGTCTCGCAGCGTCCATATCTACAGCCACCCGCATCGTGTGCGCCATGGCTCTACATCAGTCTTTCCTTGGCAGACATTCGATGCACCAAACGGCACCGCAGCAGCCGCCGCCGACAAACAATCAGCCTGTAGTTATGCATAGCAACAACTACCCATATGGCTATATACATCAATCAACCAAACCTCTACAAGGTAACAAGCACAACCACTGGTTGTGCCACGGCTGCAAGACACTCCCCACAAAATCACCGAAAGCTCCGGCGCTCGTCTACAGATCGAACGTGGGTATATAAATAGTCTACCGCAAAAGTGATGCAACATAGCAACAGATGCCTCTTCGTGCAACAACAACGAGCTCATCATCCTAAATCACAACTACGAGCTCATTAACATCATCATCATCATAAATAAAGAGCTACAAGCTCATCAACAACATCCACATCTGGTAAAAGAGCGTATTGATGATCGACGATTATTAGCCGCAAAGCTGATGTCGTTTGGCCATCTCGGAGCTGCGATTTGACACCGTTGGACTATTATTTGTGGGGTGCCGTAAAAGATAAGTGTTACGCCGTTATGCCATTGGTGGAATACAGCTGCACACAATCGATAAGGTGCTTAAAATTGGACCGATCGTGTAGGCTACTGCATGGCCAGCCGAGGCAGCCCATTTGAATTAAATTATTTTCCATTATTAACCGGAAGGATTGTACTTTCAAATAAAAAAAGAAATTTGAGAAAATATTCAGTAGTTTTTTTTATAGCATTTTCAAAAAAAAAGTAATTTGGCGGACCCTTTACATATAAGAGAGGATAAATGAAAAATCTGTGAATGTGAAGAAATATAAAAATTAGGCTTAAGTAGTTCGTGAATGAACTAGTTCAAACTAGTTCAGTTACATTCCACTGAAATGTAAAAGAGACATACGAATGAGCTGATCACACCTGTATTGTTATTGTATGATAATCTTCTTTGCAAAACACAACGTTTAGTGAAATTTCATCTTTTTAGTTCCCGAATCTACCTAGCAACCACAGAAAAAGTATATTAATGAAGAATATTTATATTTAATTCATTTGTTTGGAATTCTCAGTCAACTGAACTAAAATGAACGAACTAGTACAGTAATACGATTTGAACTAAATTGATCGATCACTATCATGAACTAAATTGCCCAACTCTAATAAAAAGTAAGAGAGTCAATACAAGTGAACCAAAAAATGAAACATTATGGGGTTAACGTTAATTTTCGCTTTTGCAAAAAAGTGTTTTTCTTTACTTTCGATCATAGGTAGTATAGGCGTTTTTCTTTTTTATTTCAGAGTAGAGTCTGAGTTGTCAAAAAATTTGTTTGTGTTTCCTTTTAAATCAGAGCATGCAGAGCTCCAAATATGAGTTTCTTTTTTCGTTCTGAACTTGTGAAGATCGTACTCGACGTGCTCGAAAATTATTGACTGAGTATTTGAGTAAATTGCTGAACGTACCAAATGACATGTGCGTCAAGAAGCGAAAATGTAAAAAAAATTAAGTAGATACATACATAAGTTGGCGAAAGAAGTTGTTCGCTTGTTGATTTTCTGCATCTGGTGTGTATCAGTGCTCAAAAAAGGGTAGGTTTTGTGTCATCTTTTACTTGCGATTATAGGTACTTTAAGGCAAGTTACGAGTATGCATTCATCGAAAAAAAAAGTTTTGAGATAACAATCAAACATGACATTGATAGCGATGATAGCGAAGACGAAAAAAGATGGTCTAAAAATTCTGTCCGCCTGTATTTCTGTGTGTCTGTCAGTCTGTCTATAAAAAACGGGTGGGTCGAATTGCTTCAAACTTGGTATATAGAGTTTTTTAGGTATTGTAAATTGAAATTTTTGTTTTAGCTCAAAAAATAACGGTACCTGCCATATAACCGTTACGTTCAAACCTATTTTTCTCTAACGATTTTGATAAAAAAAAATCAGTGCGGCTTTTTATGGTTGACTAATCATATGGTTGAAAAAAAATTAGAAAAATTTCTAAAAACGGTACTTTCCATAGGACCCTTTTTTTGCTTTCGACTATCTCATAAACGGCTCAACCCATTCTTTCGAAATTTCACACATAGGTTTAGGTTGCCCAAATTATACCTCGTACCAATATTTTTAATTAGTATTTTTTTGTATTTAAAAATCATTAAAAAAAATCTAAACAATTTATATTTCGAAAACTGATCATTAAATTTGTTTCAAAAATTATATTTATATGTATATATTGAATACCTATGAATTGGCGTTTTTGAATTGTTTTGAAAAATGTTTTCAAAAAGTTAAAAAAAAACTTTTTTTCTCAAAAGCCGCTTCACAGATTTTTAAATTTTTTTTCTCATAAATTCAAATTTATCTAACAAATAAAATGGCGTACCTTTTTTGAGCTTAAATTAGTTTAAGTATTTATTTCAGAATTTTGAATTATTTTTTCTTTGATTAAGCCAATTTAATATTTTGTTTTTAAGTTAATATTATAATATTTAAGACTGTCATACCAATTTTTTTAGAAAAAAAATTAAAGATATTTTGTATATATAACAAATTAAGTAAAAAACTGCTTTAAATATATATTTAGAATTCTAACAGAAATCTTTTGCATTCGATGTGATCAAATATAAGAGCAAGTTCGTGGGATCCTGTCGTGCATTTTATTTTTTTATGGTTAAAATGAAAATGTATTCTGATTTCTGGTTCAAGTGCATTTAAAAAGTATATCAGTGTTCAGAGCTCACTCTGTTTGGAAACAAGTTTAGTGCATTATCTACGTGTTCGAACTCTGTTCAGTGTTATGCTCTAAACGATAAAAGAAAAACGCCTTATAAGGCAAGTTATGCATTCCTCATCATCATCATCACCATCACCATCATCATCATTATCATCCTCATCATCATCATCCTCATCATCATCATCATCATCATCATCATTATCATCATCATCATCATCATCATCATCATCATCATCATCATCATCATCATCATCATCATCATCATCATCATCATCATCATCATCACCATCATCATCATCACCATCATCATCATCATCATCATCATCATCATCATCATCATCATCATCATCATCATCATCATCCTCATCCTCATCATCATCATCATCATCATCGTCATCATCATCACCATCATCATCATCATCATCATCATCATCATCATCATCATCATCATCATCATCATCATCATCATCACCATCATCATCATCATCATCATCAACATCGTCATCATCATCATCATCATCATCATCATCATCATTATCATCATCATCATCATCATCATCATCATCATCATCATCAACATCAACATCATCATCATCATCATCATCATCATCATCATCATCATCATCATCATCATCATCATCATCATCACCTCAGAAGACAATATTAAAACACTCGGTTTAACATGGCTGGAGACCAAAATAACAAAAAGAATTGTCTCCTCAGAAATAGCTCGTTTATTCGACCTTCTTGGGTTTCTAGCCCCAGCAGTAATAAGAGCAAAAATCTTCTTACGGCAAATATTGCAACTGAAAATAGATTGGGATGCAGCATTATCTCAGGAATTGCACACAAAATGGATTAAATTTCGTGATGACTTTAATTTTATAAACAAAATCCGTATACCAAGGCATAAATTTTTAAAGTACTTATAGAGCTTGCATTTACGTAGGATCCATAGTCAACCCTGGTACGATCATAGTGCGGATATTATGTGAGTAATCTCGTGTAGTTCTTATTGAAAAGAAGACAATGAAGAAACCAACAATACCACGACTAGAATTATGCGCAGCTAAGTTAGCAGTCGACCTTGCTAAAAGGGTCAAGGACATAGTATGAAGGGATCGCTACATATTTCTGGACCGATTCTGAAATAGTTTTGGCGTGGATTAATTCGACCCCAAAAACACTACCGATCTTTATCGCCAATAGGGTATCGTCTATCCAAGCTGGTACCATATCACAACAATGGCGTCATGTGAAATCTAAAGAAAATCCAGCAGATTTATTAACCCGCAAAATTGAAAAATTGAAGGAATCAAACCTATGCTTCTATGGGCCTAATTCTCATCATGACCAAGAATTAGCATGGCCACAAGCTTATGTCACGTTATGCAAAGAGACGAATTCAGCACTGTTATTCTACAACTAAACAAATATCATGAATGCAGCAAAACAAGCTCTATACTCTTCCTTTCTCCATTCTCAGATGAAAGCAAAATCATGCGCATTGGAGGAAGACTGTAATCAGCAACCTTATGAAGCAAAGCATCCTATTTTATTGCCTTATGAACACCCGTTTGTAAAGATGATAATAAATGACATCCATGAAGACCACAAACATGTTCGCCCACAAACATTTCTGGCCATAAGCAGAAAACGCTTCTGGCCGATCAAGGGTAAAACAATTGCACTAGCTGTAGTAAAAGGTTACATAAGATGTACCAGAGCCAACCCTGAGCTGTTTTCTCCAAATTGGATTCATTATCGAGGCATAGGAAGTCGGCCCCAGAAGGGATACATCGCAGGGTTTTGCTGTTTTGCTACAAAAGCAGTCCATATAGAGGTTGTAAGTGCTTTAAGAACAGAAGCATTCATAATTGCATTAAAACGCTTTACAGGAAGGAGAGGTGACATCAGAAATCTTTATTGTTACAATGCATCAAACTTAGTTGGAGCTAGAAACCAACTCCAGGAGCTGAGCTAGTATATTCCTCTGAAGGAAGTAACTCTATTATATCATCATACACAACAAAAGGTATTGCTTTCCATTTCATACCGCCTCGATCCCCACACTTCGGTGTTTAATAAGTCATTTCCTAATTGGTGAACCATTGACAGCATCAATTGATTCTTATGTTGAGACAACAAGAATGAGTCTGTCTAAACGATGGAAATTGGTCAAATACATCAAGCACGAATTTTGGAAAAGATGGTCGAGGGAGTACTTGAATGAACTGCAACAAAGAAGTAAATGGAAACAAAACAAGCAAAATCTTCAACCTGGAGCTACAGTTTTAATTAATAAAGAAGATAACATCCCACCACCAAAATGGCCACTAGGTACAGTCGTCAAAACTTATCCGCGAGAAGACGGCGTTACTCGCAAAGCATGCGTGAAAACAGCAACTAACGTTTTACGACGACCCACTCACAAACTTGCTGCGCTTCTAATCGATGATAATGATGAAATGGCAAAATAAGAATGTCCATATAACTCAAAATCAAAAGATTTATCACGCAAGCCCAATGACTCATCTAAACGAAAGGCGAAGATTCAACATCAAAAGTCACAAAGTCTAGCACAAGCAACAGCGAACATGAACAACCACAAAGAAAACATCGAAGGTCTTTTAGTTCCGTAGTAGCAACAATTTACACCTGCAATACGAAGATCTCATACATCAAATTGAGCAGCTTGCCAAGTACAGCAGTACGACCTCGTTCTAGCAAACCCGTAAGTTAAATTTGAAACAGAGAAGATCGAAAACTAAGCCAGCGAATTAAAAATCAGATACTCACTGAATCATCCCAAACACTTAGTAATCACGGTATTCATCAGTATTCTGTATTATGCATATATAGCCCTTATCTTATTGGCATCATTCATCATAATCTGGTGTTGGAGAACAAAGGCTAGCCGAAATCACATGGACCTAAGAAGAACCCCAAGACAGAGTCCTACCCCAAGAATAGGGACATGATTGAGTCTACAGAACAAGCTTAAAATTTCTACTATGTTTTTATTTTTATTTTTTTTTTGTCTATTTATAAGATTGCTTACACATTAAGATAAGATAATCTTATAATAAAATAAAAAAATAAATATAAATTAAATTAACCTTTTGTTTGTAATTAATTTTGTGTAATAAATTTGAAAAAAATTGAAACTCAATTAACTACATTAAATAATAACAGTTTCTTCATAGTAAAAAAAAAGTTTTTATCTAAAAACTTGTTGAATGCATATCATTCAATGAGGGGGTGTATGTTCACGACTAAATATATATAGACACACAAATTCAATGTATAAATTTAAATGCACATACTGAATCTATTCGCATCAGTAAAATAAATCTTGACCTACTTCAAGATAAGTGCATTCTTTAATTACAAACACTATGCGAATATATTCAGTATGCAAAAGTAAAATTGAACTGTGACTGCAGATTAATAAAGGCAGGCACAGCAGAATGACAATGGCAAGGTGTTTCGCGTATACGAAATTGCATTATGTTTAGGGTTGTCGACACTGCAAAAATTACTTTATTTCATTTTGAATTATTCGTAAAATATTTATTGTTTAGTTAAGCAATTATTAGGTATAAATATTCCCGATTTTGGGACAATAAATCATTCAATTTAAATGGCCAGACTAAATTGTTTCATTTGTTCATATAAGCTATCCCCCACCCGAGGTAAGGTGGGTAATATACTATTCTAGTGAATTGGTACATGAACCAAATTCATAATCAACAACAAAGTCACGGTATTGCACCCTGGCTAACCATTCGTTAAATTAGGTACATATTAGTTAACAGAGACTAAAGGGATATGATAGTAGTCTGTTCATGTACTTACAACAGATTAAATAGCATAATACTTTTTGATTTCTTTCCTTTCGAATCATTTCATTTTGTTTTGAAGAATAAATCATATTTTTAGAATATAAATTAATTTAATTTTATTATATTTTTGTGATATTATTTACCTAGACTCTCTTGGTCTATTTGACTTTAGATTGCGAATAAAAGACATGTTCCATTCTTCACCCAACTTTTGGCAAGAATGTCCTACTTCTTCACCGCTTCTATTATTTATTTAATTTCTGTATGAAATATACTATAATTATTGTGAAATAACTTCTACAGTATTGCATCGTCCCAACTCGACGGCAGACATAACATTTAAATAATAAATTAACTAACGAAATAAGCATTCATTCATAACAATTTTTATTTTGGTCTATTTTGCTTGGGTACATAATTGTTATCAAATATATGTGTTTACTTACATATAAATATATTTCTTCTTAAATATTTAAAGCTCTGGTATTATTTCACCACAAATAAAATTATTGACAAAATTAAAAAACTGAGAAATAAATGCGTGCATCTCACTTAAGAATACTCTTGTATTTTTCATACTCCGCAAAATATTCAGCATTATGCTCAATAGCAGTTTTCCACTTTGAAGCCAAGTCCTTATAGCTCATGCCAGTTCCACCGAGTTCCTTTGGTAATTTAACATTTGCTTTCGAAGAGCCTTTACGTACAACAATACGAGATCGCATTTTGGCAGTCATAAAAAGTCTATGATAAAAAATAGTAACAAGGAAGTTCTTTTAGAGTTTTCAAAACATATAAAATATTTTACCTGAATGTATTAAGTACAAAATTCACATGCGGTGGTGTGTTTACAAATTCGAGCATCTTTGGTTTACATGGATAAACCTGCCAGCTATCGACAGATCTCTTTATTAATTTGGGAGTCAACTGTAAAGCATGACCGAGCTGTACGCCAGCCATATCAAAAATGGCAACAATTCCAGTACTGGAAATGTCTGGTTCGGATCTCAGCAGTAAATCTAAAATCATTTTGCTGACCTGAAAGTTACATAATTAACCTTAAAATAATGAGAACATCCAATAGTTGTAGATACATATGGATGTACATAAGATTTCAAGATTTCAACTTACTTTAAAAACATTATTCTGAGAATGAATTTTAGGATTGTGTGCTGATGTTCGTATAATGACAACTTGTCTGCAAAGTTCATCCTTTTCTTCGAGAGGGAGGAAAACTCCAATATTAAGAAGATCTTGGATTTCTGATAAAAAAGGATCTCTGTTAGCAAACCACTCAACTCGTTCGGCTCGCATTAGGTAGAAGCTAGAAAAAAGTTGTGTATTAATTTGTATTTTTTTGAATTTCCAATAAATTTCTAATTTTTCTTTTTGTTTTCTTACTATGTAAAAAATCATATAAAAAAGATTGATTTAATAACGAGATAGGTATTTATTAAAAGGTTAGATCCAGATTTCTTCGCGCAGAAATTGGCTGTTGGCAGTGTTGTTCAATTTTAAAATATGAGGATAAAATTCTCTCATAAAGAAATAAGGTGTGAAAAATTCTGGAACGGCTTTTGCCAATTTTCAAAAGTCAAAACATTGTTTGTTTATCGACGATTCGGCACTGATCTCTATAAAACATTGGATATTGTATTCTCTATAAGTATGCCAGTATTTTTTATGCAATTTGAAGATGGCATAAGGTGCGCTGGTATACTGATCTCTATAATATACAGGATAACGATTTCATACAAAATGTAAGGCAATGTGAAGACTGTTATAAGTGTGCAGGTACAATGTCAATATAAATTTATAACGCTAACTTTTTGAAATATCAAAATACAAACAAGATGGCGTCGAAAGTAATTTCTTTGTATATTTGGTGAGTTTTTTTTTTTTAATTTTTGTCTATCTATCTATCTTTTTTCGATTTTTTCTCCTAGAATTAATTATTAAAACTTCATATAAAAAGTTTACTACAAAACCGAACAAGAACAAATAAAAGTTTTGCTTAGATATTTACATAATACTTTAGAAGTTTTTGAGCAAGTGTGTTTTTATTTGGACTTTGGAGAATTTTTAAAAAGTGGTTCTCATCGGCTTTATTGGTCGTAATGATGATTTAAATGAAAGCAATTTTCATTTTATTTTCCCAACGTTTCGAGATATAATTTTGTATATATTGATACAAGTAAACGATCAAAATATGACTTACATAACCTTAAATTTTAAGATTTTTAATATACCAAACAATAATTTGTTTGAAACATATAAAAAAACAGATTTTAAACACTTCTCATTTGAAGATTAGTCTACGTTTTATGATATTTACTGTCAGAAACTAATGAACAGTAAACGGCAGATATATTTTGTGTGTCTTGTTTGTGGTTCATATTATTTTTGTTGTTATTTATATGCAGTGTCTCTAGTGTGTAACGTTTAGATGTATGTTTTTCTGTTGCAAGGATCTCTAATCCCTCGAAGTTTGGTGTGTGACCGGTATCGACGATGTGAGAAGCCAGTGCCGTCTTCTCAGAACTGTTTAGGTGAATATCTGACTTGTGGTTCGTCATTTTTTGCCGAAGGAGTTGTTTGGAAGTGCCGATGTAGCAAATATTGCAGGATTCATCCATTTTCCCCTGGCAATTTATTTTATAAACTATATCTGAACGGTGATCTTTGTTGAGTTTCGTCTTCAGGTTGGTGAATAGGGATGCAACAGTCTGGTTCGACATATATGCCAAGTTGACTTCCGGGTTGTTTTTCGAGACCATTTTTTTGAAATTTTCGGAAAGTTTGGGCACATAAACCACACTCTTATAAACACATCTCCTCTCTTCCAACTTATTTTCTGAACGAACTTGGTGTTTTTGACGAAGTATCAAGTTCCTTATAACTTCTGTCGGAAAGCTGTTGTCTAAGAGTATTTGCGTAACTTTTTCTCGTTATCGGAGTGGATATTTACATATAGTAGTAGTGAATCCCGATTCTTGCACAATGAAAGTGAAAAAAATCGAATTCAAATTGATACTTCGTTACAACCCAAGTGACATTTTTCCTCTCATAACATTCTCCCATAACTTAATGGGACTAATTTAAGGGAGCCAAAAAAATCTTGAAGAATTATTCTAGATTATTATAATACTGCTAAAAGCATTAAATGGCCTAGTCATGAGAGCCTCTCTATACTCCCTAACAGAGTTGTATTCTTCTTATGAGATGGCAGTTAATAATGAAAAAAGGCTTCTTATATGGCTCTAATAAAGCTCGGCTAAATCTTGTTGTAAGAAAGCGTTTCTTGCAATGGGCGTTGCTAAAAGGGAATAGAGAAAATGAGAAGAGAAAAGAGAATAAACCTTAACAAAATTATCTTTCTCATTAATGTTTTTTTTTTGAAACAAGCAAAATCTTTTAAAGATTTTGGGTGCATATGTCATGGCTAAAATCTGATGGGTTTGATATGTATTTGTGATAGTATCTCTTTTGTAAGTCAACTATTCAATATTTTATAATGGCGATACATTATTTTATTTTATTGTTTGTTCGTATATGGGAGCTAAAAATTAATGCGGTTGAAATTGTATCTCCCAATTCTTAGATTTTACCTCGAAAAAAAACAAAGCGCCTTCAAAATAATGCATATTTAAATTATTTAATTTATACTTCTCATCAAGGATAGGGTTACCGTGGATACTTTTGGGAATCAATTCATTTTTGAAATTATAGTGGATGATATGACATCCTAAATGCATACAAATTAACTTGAGAGTCAAATTAAATCTGAAAAGCAATCCATATGACACACTAAGAGTCTTAATGCTGCACTTACACAAATGATAAAATATTAAAGTAATACCCATTTCTATTGTTAAATATTTTGTATCGAGATCAGAAAGATTCTTTTACAGTTAATGCTATTGTTTTACCATTTATGTTTGTGAAATTTATAATGCAGCAAAATTGTTTAAAAAAAAGGGTTTTTAAAATAAATAATTTTTAGAATTAATTTCAACATATCCACATTTTGTATGTGTGGTAACCCTCCAAATACTCAGAGCTAATACTGACAATAGAAAGTGCCATTTTAGGCCACTGGGTGCCACCAACAAAAAAGTAATAAAATGCCGAAGATTTCATATGTAATTTTTAATTTTATTTATTGCACCTCAAGATTTAAGGAATAATAAGAATAATTAAACACAAAATTAATAAATTATAAATGAATAGGCAAAATAAAAAACTTCATTAAACGAAACTTAACAAAAAATAAATAAAAGCATCAATTAACAATATAAGTCTTTAGGTGGCATGAAGTGCTGGCAATCTTAGGCCTTTTTACTTCATTAAATGAAGAGTGATTTTATTACTTTATAAGAAAAATGCTGCTTTTATGGGTCTTACACTGACCGCTATTAAGTGGCTCTTAAGTTTATGAGGCTGATAATTGCGGCTTGAGAATTATTTGTGCTATTCACCAACCACTCATAATATCTATTTTTCGAACTTCGAAAGTGAGAACAATTCTCTCTTCATCAGGCACACTCAAACTGCGTATCTGACATTAAATTGACAACAAGATGCCCAGAAACAATTTATAAGTTAATAGAAATTTATGTTTCTTTAAAGATTTAAATAAATTAATAGATCTATTTTCGAACACATTTATTTTTGTTTTAGTTCTATTCAACCCTTTTTGTATCAAAAGAGTCGGCACGTGTCCTTTGAACACACAATCTGGAAGACATCTGTCCTCCTTGTGAAAACAAATAGTTGCATCATTGTCATTGCTGCCGTTGGTCCCTGGAAAACGCAAACTCTATAGAATTTGTTAACTCTTTATTTAATAATTAATTAATTGTCGCGAAGGCAAAAATAGAAAACATATTCTATTAGTTTTGTTCTTGTAACTTGTGTTTCATTTGCAAATAAGTTGTCTGAAAAAAAATTAAGGAATTGTTACATTGACAGTGGCCATTGTGTGTCGAAAGTTTTCGAACAAATTTTCAATGAGAGCGCTCAGAACTTAAGAGTGGTCGCGACCACACATAAGTCTCATGAGCGCTCATAAATATTCACTATTAATGCTTGATGAATAGGTTAATGAATACCGGCCGTTATGTTATTTAAGCGTGAAACAAACTTTTCAGCTGATGTACTACTTGATCTGATCATGAACTTGGATATATCCGAAAACATTTGCTCGTTGATTCCTAGAGTGCCATTTGAAGCGTTTGACCATTTAAATTTAAAAGTACCAAAAGTGCACGATCGTGCCACTTCGGCAACGTTGACTTAAATATGGCTGCTGTTGAGATGAGAAAATCCTCTAATGATTACAATAAGACCTATATAAGAGTTTGGTTTCCTCTACTTTTACTCACTCCCGCACTCATTTACTAAGTTTATGTTAAGTCTTCTTATGGGAATATTCATTATAGCTATTATGGGATTATTTAAAAAAAGCGAGCGAGATAACAAGTTACATATATAGTGAACAATTAATTACGGACCTGATTGTGTATACGTGCCCTCCAACTAATGGGTAACAATGCGGAGACTATATATAAATCAGTTCTTAAAACGGACTGTTGATATTGATAAATGATAATGAGACCAGTCCGACAAAAACAATGATAAACAAATTACATAATTAATTATACAACAATTATACGTAGTAAGGGAAGGTGGCCTCAGCTACAAAAGTAAAACCTGAATTTGTTTTTATCATAGCACGACACTAGAAGACAGCCAATTTATAACAGTTGTTTGCAATTGAAAGTGTGAAATATTCAATTATTATTCAAAATATCGAGCCCAATAGAGTTACCATAATCATACATTTTTATGTAAATTTGATTTACAAAATTATAAAAATGTTTCTTTTTTGATGACACGTTTTAGTCGACTTCGACGATCAATCTTCTACTAAAATCCACAGCCCTTTAAAAACAAATGTTGGACGCTTCGCTATTTGATATGTGTTAATTTTTGGTCGCGAAACAATTGCATTTTCAAATATTTGATAAAACCTTAAGAACAATAAACACTTCGGAAAATTAAAACAGACAATTCACATCCGTTTAATAATCTCGACTACGTCCTTGACCTAGGGTGTGACGAGTAACTTTGTGATTCCATGTGGCAACTGGAAAACTGCAAATCCTATTAGAATCCTGTAATAAAATGTTGTATACCTTAAAGTCTATAAGGTTCGTTATAGAATTTTAAAATAACTTAGACTCCGATAAGTCAGTTGTTATGGGATTGAAAGTATATAGGCGTTTAAATTTCAAAAGAAGATTTTTATAAAACTCTTGGAGTCTTGTTAAAGGAGGCAATTTTAAGATTTAAATTATTTGAAAATTGTAGAGAGCTAAGTTCTTATAAAAAAAACGTTATGAGAATAATTTAAGTTTCGTAACAAGAAATTAACTCTAAGGATAATAATTGGACCTAAAAGAGGCTTACAAGATTGTTTTTCAGATTTTGGGTACTTAACTCTGGAGAGTATGTTAGTTGGGAGTTGTTTGGTTTAGTTGGTTTAGTTAATGTCTAAGATTTGTATGTTTAGACAAAAGTAATCCTGCCGAAGCAGAAACTTATTGACGCATGGAGTCACGATACCTGGCAGTCAGCACGTGAACTTTCAATTGGCGATAGACTTTTTTTTTATTTGACGTTCAATGTATTTCCAATAAAAGGAAACCAAAAAAGGATTTCATTAAAATTGCTTTTTCTGATTAATTCAGTCTCTTTTCAATCTCAGTCAATCGTTCACACTCGAGCGTGCTAAAGCTTTTGTAAACAGTCCGAATGTTTTTCTGCTCTTTTTAAAATGGACAATCTTGGCATCTTAGAAAATAAAAGTGAATTTGAAAAGCTTAATCCTTCTCTTAACCATATCGCATCAAACCTCCCTCGCGTTACAACCCGCTCTAAAAATAAACCAAATGTCAACGATCAAATATTAAATAAAAAAATAAACTTGCGCTTAAAGAAACAAGTGCTTCTCTTCCCCGATCCCAAAATCAACAAACACTCATCGCATTTATCACTTGGTCTTAAGTCTGGTAGAAAGAATAAAAATACAGAAGATTTTTCCAAGCATGCGGTTTCTACGTCGAAATCAAAAGCTTTTATCAATTCCAACTCATGTTATCAGAGCGGGACAATTGAAGTAGCTGCGGATACGACAGTTGCAGATTGCAGTTGGCGATTCTTTCACTATTAATAGTGCTAATGTTGTTGCCACCTGCACTTAAGAGAATGTTGCTGCTGAATAGTAGCAAATGGATTATGTTGTGATGCGATTGATGGCTCTGGAGGCGCTAATATTGCTGAAGTTGCTAGTATTGACGATGTTGCTGATATTGCTAATGTTGCTGATGGAGTATTTGCTGCAAAAATGAATAACATTAATAATATTGGAGCCCGCACACTCTCAAGCAATCCCGGTGAACTGCCAACTTGCGTAAACAATGGTGACGCTGGTAGATCTAATAACACTGGTTTGGCTACAACTGTCTTACGATTCATGAACCCACCAGAAGCATAAGAATACAATTTGGAAACATGAAAGTAATGCGCAAAATTAAATGGTTTTATATCTCGAAATTCCATCCAAAAACTAACTACCAGTGATGAAATAATTAAATTAAAAAAAAAATCTTATATTTTATCGAATCTGAATGCTAACTTATCCGATTTTTCCTGCCTTTTACTCACTAAGCCAAAATAAATGAACGTAGTGCAAAATTTACAAACTTCCAATTGATTGTACCAAATGATTATGTTGATTTCTGGCCTGCTTTGATAGTAAATAGCATAGTATCTTGTTCTCAGAAAAATGAGAACAACGTTGATCGTATTGTTGGAAATTTTATTAATAATTTGAAAATTTATTATCATAATAACAGCGGATTAAGAAATAAAGGGAAAAATATATATAATGATTCGAGTCATAATGAATATGATATCATTATTATTACTGAAACCTGGATGTATGATGAAATCCTATCTACTGAGTTATTTGATAGTAAACTCTACAACGTTTTTTGCGCTGATCGATGTAAAACAGCTACTGATCGTGGAGGTGGATTTTTAATAGCAACTCTAAGTGAGAACTCTAGCGGGTAATAAAATTGATTTGCCTATTATACCTGATGCCGAACAATTATGTGTATCAATCAATGTTGCCTCCCATACTTTATATTTTAAAGTTAGTTATGTTCCTCCAAATAGTGGCTTCGATATTTACATTAATTATACTATGATTATGGAATGGATTCCATTTTTAATAAGTGCAATGCTTCTAGTAAAGTTTATTTATTTATTTCGTCACTCAAGTTACATAACTTTATAAAGACTATATACATGATTTAAACTAAGGAATAAATAACCTATTTACAAAAATATTAAAATAAAAATATTTATAATGAATTCAATATATCTCTTTTAATATTTATCCTACTTTTATTAAAGTCAATGACAAGATCAAAATCATTTAAGGCGATACAAGAACTGGTAATTGGATTATGTTTTGCATAACTTGTACTATGATAATGAACATATACGAAATTTCCATCTCTAGGTCGCAAAAAACGAGAAGGTGCATAAATATAATACATTGAAAGTAGCATCGAACAGTTTATATTTGAATTGAGAATATCAAAAGCGAAAAGAGCTGAATATAGTTTCCTTCTGAGTGCTAAGGGTTTTAAATCAATAAAGGCACATCTGATCTCATAAGACGGAAGATTTTCATTTCTAAATGTTTTTCGCAAAGCAAACTTAGTAAACCTTTTCTGAATTTTTTCAATACGAAAGATGCTTGTCTGAGTATATGGATTCCAAATAACACAACAATACTCTAGCAGAGGTCTAACAATGGATAAATACAGAGTCTTTAGGGTGTAAGGATCTTCAAAACACTTTGAATTTCTCATTATGAAACCCAACATCGAATTTGCTCTGGAGATAACTTGGTCAATATGAAGCGAAAAATTCATTTTAGAATCAAAGATAACTCCAAGGTCTTTTTGACTCATTAATCTTATTAGGTATTGACCATCAATTTTGTAATCAAAACAAATAGTATTGAGTATTCTTGCATAAGTTACAACACTACATTTATTATTATTGAAATATAATCCATTTAGATTACACCACTGAACTATATTATCAAGACCATTTTGAACTCTACATGCATCTAGTGGAGATTTAATGCAACTAAAAATCTTAAGGTCATCGGCATACAATAAACACTTTGAATACGAAATGTAACTAGACAAATCGCTTATGAAAAGAATGAAAAGGAGCGGTCCAAGATGGCTGCCCTGAGGTACACCGGAAAAATTTTCAATTTCATTTGACTGCATATTACCAATTTTGACGTATTGTTTTCGTCCAATTAAATAACTATGGATCCATTTTAGAAGTGAGGAGTGAAATCCAAATAATTCAAGTTTTTTTACTAGAACATTGTGTTGTACCCGGCCGAAAGCTTTCGAAAAATCAGTGTAAATAACGTCAACTTGATAACGGTTTTCTAATCTACGAAGACAGTAGTTAGTGAATAGAGATAAATTAGTTGTTGTCGATCGTCCGCTCATAAACCCATGTTGGTTTTCAGAAATATGATTTTTAGTCAAATTATTAATTTTGGTTTTTACTATTGCTTCAAATACTTTAGGTATCAGCTGGAGTTTAGCAATTGGTCTATAATTTTCAACAGCAGATTTCGATCCCGACTTGTGCAGAGGAGTTATCAAGGAATGTTTCCAAGTATCCAAAAATACACCTTGTCTTAAAGACAAATTGAATATATAACAGAGTGGGGCAGCTAGATGTAATTTACAGTTCTTTAAAAGAAGCGGTGGTATATTATCCGGTGCAACAGAAAAGCTGTTATCAAGAGATGACAGTGCTTCCAATACATCATCAATAGATAAATACAGACAACCAGCCTCAATACTAGAATTATCGCTATTAGCCATTTGAACATAATTAAGGTTTAACTCAATAAAATTCGATTGAAAAAAAATAAATAAATAAATAAATAAAATAAATAACATTTAGATTATCAGAAGAGACGCCATTATACGACATGTTAGCTGGAATCCCTAGCGATTTACGTTTTGTATTTAGAAATGACCAAAAACATTTAGAATTATTTTTAATCTTCGACTCAAGAGACCAAATATATTGCTTATAAGTAAACTTTTTCAAAAATACATATTCTTTTCGAGTTTGATAAAATTTTTCACGAAAAACATCCGAAATCTTACTTTTCTTATGAAGCTTATTCATAACATTTTTCAACCTCGATAGACTTTTGTTAAACCAAACTGGTCTTTTCGAATTTTTTGAATTACTAATAGAAACGAAATTTAAAATAGCTGAATCTAAAATGTTCCGAAACATAGTAAAAGCTAGCTCGAGATCATTACAGTTAAAAAGAAGTTGCCAGTCAACTGATTCTAAATAATTATTCATAGATATAAAATTAGCATTTTTAAAATTATATTTCTGCTCTACATTACAAAATTGTGATTCTATTAAAACGGAAAAATTAAAAGTAATTTCAAGTGCTTTGTGATGAACACTATTTTGTAGCAAATTATAACTAGCTTCATCTAAGTAAGCTTCAAGATTCTTATCAATAAAAACCAAATCTAAAATACGGCCAATGGAATTGTAAACGCTGTTTATTTGGTACACATTTAAAGCATTAAACTATGAATAACATTATGTTCGAAATCTTTAGATATATTATAAGGAAATATTTGATTCTCATCGTTTGAAAATAACCATTTAACATCAGGTAAATTAAAATCTCCAAGAATAACAAAGTACGAATTTTCATCAATATTTTTCGCAATATTTTCTATGTTTTTTATATGAGAATCATAGACAGAATATTCAGATGAAGGCGGAATATAAGAAACAAAGAAATAAACATGAATAGTTCTAGATTCTGGAAAAATTGGTAAGTCTACACAGACACAAATTTGCTCAATAAAAATATTACATACAATAATTTCTTTACTTGAATAAATGGTGCGAATAGCAAATAAAATACCTCCTCCTCTACTTAAACCAGTCAGCTCACAAGATCGATCTTTCCAGAAAACATTAAAATCAGGTGTAAAGAATTCAGTTGAAAGAAAATTATCATTTAACCAAGTTTCGGTGAGAGCGATAATGTCATATGAGCAATCGGCAGCAGCAATATAAAATTCATTTGATTTTGTCCTCATACCTCCAGCATTATGATAAAACATAGTGAAATGTCCATGTCCATTTAAAAAAGCTCCATCCAAAGTATTTTTTACGTTGAAATACTCTGTTTGTTTGGGTGCAACTCGTTTTTTGGACGGCTTACGAATCGTTTGATTTGAACTCCAACTGGCCAGACAGATGTTTCAAGAGCAGCATTAAATGATGCAGTTGGGATACCAAGTTTGAAATTTATAAAATGAAGAGATGAAATATCTGTATCTTTTTTTTTATCAATTTGTGGCAAACCAAACTTGTCTTTGGCAAATTGAGTCTACCAGCAATGTAATTCATAACATTCTCTTCGGTGACTGTTTTGCTTATACGAGATATATGTAAGAAACGTAGCTTTGGTACAGATGGAAGAGCAGCAAGAGCATCAGCATCTGCATCAATGTCAAACAGCTGTTTGTGTTTTTTGTTGCGAACACCAGACCAGGGAAGTTCCTCAGGAACATTAGTTGGGCAACCAACGACAACATTTTGACTAGCAACACAAGTTTTATCAACATCAGCACCAGTCGCATCGGCATCGTCAACAGCACCAGCTACAGCAATAGCTGCATCAGCAACAGCAACATCAGCAACAGCATCAACGGTATTGTCAACATTCAAAATTACAGCAGCAGCAACATCATACCTCTCCGATGAGGGAAAAAGAGACACAACGTCTGTTTTATTGCAAGCATCGGCAGTTATATTTTTCATATTGGTAGGAGAAGATGATTTTGTCTTAGCGGCAAGACAAACTGGGAGAGATTCAGTTAAAGAAACACTTCGTTGTTTCAACGAGACGCGATCTTGAGGAGTAGATGACCCCGCAAGTGCAACTCTCCTATCAACAGAGGTAGAAAGCCGTTTTTTATCATCATTAGTGGTGATTCTTTGTGCACGAGTAGAACCACGAATATTACGACTTGCATTTAATTTTGATGTATTAAAATTTGATGGTATTGCATTTGTGCTCTGAGAAGTTAAATTATTAGAAGAGCTTGCTTTGAAGTACGTTGAGAGTTCTCTCATTTTTTTTAACAGTTCTGCAGGGGAATATATTAAGTTTGTATAATTGGAGATTTTAATCTTAGTGATATTATTTGGACTTGGCCTGATGAAGAAAATATCTTGATTCCTTGAATATGAAAAAGAAATTGAGTTTGAATTTGTTGATTATTTATATTCGTTAAATTTTATACAAGAAAATACAATCTTGAACTCTTTACGAAAAATTCTAGATTTAGTTTTTGTCTGTAATGATGATCTTAAAGCCGATGTTTTTTAATTCAACACAATCAAATTTTAATAGAAATCAGGGGTTATAAATTCTTGGAACCCGTTTTTAACTCTGAGAAAGTTTTTAATTTCGCGAGATCTAATTTTTCGGGACATAATAATCTCCTATGCACTTTTGATTGGGAGAATGAATTCAAATACCTTAATACGAGTATACAAGAAATGTTTTCTTCTACAAATATTTTAAAAAATTCTTTTCCTAGGTTTGTTCCATGCTTATCTAATAGAAAATTGGCTAAGCCACCCTGGTACAATAAAGTGCTCGTTCACTTAAAAAATGTTAAATCTAAACTAAACTAAAGCCCATGCTAAATACAACATAACCCTGAGCTCAATCGATTACAATCTCTTCCGCGTTCACAGGAAGGAGTTTGGTGTTTTAAACAAGTTCCTGTATAGAAATTTAATTTTAGAAACAGAAAGCAAACTCAAACATGATTCCAAAGCTTTCTGCTCATACATAAGCGATAAGAAGAAATCAGTAGGAATACGAAAAACTATGTGTTATAATGGCATTGAACCATTGATCAAACTCTTGATCTATTTGCTTCATTTTTTGAATCTGTGTATTCAAATTCCATATCGCATACAAATATAAATGTTGATATAACTTCAAAGATTAATGAAATTTGATATCCTTGATGTTTAAAATGCCTGGAGTGGATAGAATATCTGCTATAATACTTACAGAATGTTTTCAAACAATCTCAAACCCATTATTTATTATAATTATTATTATTATAATTTTATTACAATGTAATGAATTACAAAATAATAATTCTTAAAACTCTAGCTACCATGACTATCAGCTAAGAATATATGGATATATATAATTCATATAATTAGATAAGTTTATATAAATTTAATGATTTTAGTATATTATGGATTAATTTTATATATTCTTGAGATGGATTTTTCAAAATTTCTAAAATATATTTGTTTTTGATGAATTTACGTAGAATGTTTTTAGTTAACTTGCAGTTGACTAGTAGATGATGGATGGTGAGAACTTCCCTGTTGCAGAAGTGACATAATGGGGGGTCTCGAATATGTGGTATGTGTGATGTTTGTGTGCTGATTCGGAGTCGTAAAAAATTACGAATCATGAAGGTTGAGCAATGCGTAGATAGACTTCCTCTTGAGTTTCTGGATTAATTTGAGTGTAGTAGTGTTGATATGTTTTCCAATCGTTTCGTCTTACCAATAAGAACTGTTTTTTTTATTATTGTTGATATGTCTTTTTTGTTTGGTATAAAGGTCATGAAGACTGGTTCCTTGGCTGCATTTTTTGCGGTTTCATCGGCAAAGTTATTGACTTTGATACCGGCGTGTCCAGGGGGTCAATTCCCGATCTGTGAAGATGTGAAGTGATAAATTTTATCACGCTTTCACGTCTAATTCGATTCTCGATTCGTGAAAAAGTGAAGTTAAACGCCAAACATTTTTCATATGATAATTTTTTTATCACAGTCAATTGTTTTGTCAAGAAAATATTTCTAATCAAATATTAAGAAGAAAAACAGGATTTGGCTCATGACAATTAAGCAACAATTATATTTATACACACATTTATTTTGGTAGTAAGTTATATTTGTGTTAATTCGAGTAAATAATTAAATTGTTCAATCATTTTGTCAAATTGTTAAACAGATTTACAACAGCACGCGACGGTGCTCATTCCCACGACAGATCGTTGGAAACTACCCATTGCAAAAAAATGCAGAGCACTTTACCATATTTAAATGGCTTTGGAGCGCACTTATAAGTTGAGTGTTTTTCAATAATGCTCTCAATTCACGTATTAAATCCCTGCATAAATGTTTTGGGAATCTATAAAGTCCAATAAAGTGCTCGTAGTTGTAACTTCGAATAGATTCTGCCCATCTCGAAGGTAAAGCCTCAATATCGTCACATGAAAAAATAATAAATCTTACTTAAAACAGAGATACTATTGAATATAATATAAAACCCACAATTGTTCAGTACGAAGTCTTTAATTAATTTATTAAACGAATTATTATTCCGGACATTATTCTTAAGCAAATTTAGAAACTGAAATGAAATATTTACCTTTCCCAACAAAAAATCTAATCAGAAATGACAGAATTTATCATTTAGTACTTTTTAGTACAAACTTTATCACAATGAGTTCTAGAATCGCATTAGGCGTGTGTGTGAAGTTGGAAAATGATAAACCTCTGCGAAAACTGAAATGATATTTTTTTTATCACTTCATAATTTCACAGATCGGGAATTGACCCCAAGGTATCCATAAGTTTCAGTCTGTCTTTGTTTGCAATGAGTACATCTCGTATGCATCGGATGGTTGGAGAGCTGTTATTTATGTTTCTTACAGCATTAAGTGTGGAAAGGCTATCAGTGCATATAATTGTTTTCTGATTGTTCCTGGGAGGATTGCAGTGGCTTCGGAAGACAATACCGATGAAAAATCTTTTGCAGAGTATTTGTTTGGATTCATCAACTACAGCAGTGCCGTGTTCATTTTTTGTACCATCAGTGTAAACAAAGTACCTGTTTTCGTCTTTGTATTTGGAGCTTGTTTCTGTGAAAGCAGTTCTATCAATTTCGTTGCTTGTAGAGTTTTTCGGTCAATTGTTAAGGTCAGTGATGATCGAACTTTTTGTCAGGAACCATGGAGGATATATAGATTCTTTAGCTAAGTTGAATGTGATTGGGAGCTGAAGTTCTTCTGAGAGTGGGAGGATGTTAAATGTTGTTCTTTTCCTATTGAACACTTGTTTTGCAATTTCTGTTATTGGTGAGTTACGTGAAGATATGATTTTGTATAAAAGCTGTGCATTTGAATAACTGTGTCTTTGTTAAATAAAAGGTAGGCCGGATTCAATCAACATGATCCTGACTGGTGTCGTTCTGAAAGATCTGAGGGCGAGTCTTATTGCTGTGTTGTATTCTGGTTTAAAAAGTTGAAAATTTGATTTAAAGCATTTCCCGTATATTGAAAGACCATAGCCTATTTCGGAAAGAATGATTGATTTTATAATTCTTAGGACTGTGTTAATATGTGAACAACTATATTCATTTTTTAGGTATTTTATAATGTTTGTCATGGTAGCTAAGTTTTCTATTAAATGTATACAATCATTTTTAAAACTAAATTTACAATCAAAAATGACGCCAAAAATAACACATTACAAATATACATATTTTTAAAATTTACATTTATGTTTTTAGACAAATTGTTTTTCGGCTTTATGTAGAATATTGCTTTTACAAATGGATATGCTAGATCGCGATTCTTTACACCAGTTATCGATGTCTGCAAGAATATTTGAGAAATTATTTACAATATACTCAGAACGAGGTAGCCGAAGAATAAAAAAATGTGTGGTTGAAAGATTAGTTATGTCGAAATGTCTAATTTGTTGCGCAGCCGAGTTAAGTATGCCCGCCACATAGCCAGACACAATCGACCAGACCTTTTTACAATTCGTGGAATACCAACATATATTTGTGATATTAGGTTGGTACTCTCCTACTTGGTTGGTTGGGTCTATTCATGTTGGGTGTGTGGTTCCCATTCAGCTTTTAATTGATGGTATTTACACGCGTAGGTAGTGTCCGTCACAATCTATGCATAAAGTTATATTAGCTACCTACCTACCTACCTACATGCTTCATTTTCAGTACTAATATTATATCTATAGACTCTGGTCAAAACAACATAAGTCCAAAATCTTAGTTTTGAGAAAAACGCGTTTTAAAGTTCAAAAAAAATTTCTAAATCCGGTTTTGGTTATTTCAGAAATATTTTAATGCAATATTTCTATAAATAATGATATAAAATGAATATAATTTTGTTTTTTTCAAATTTATGTTTGTATATGTTTTAAGGGAGATATGTTGTTTTGACCAAGCGGATTGTTAATTTCATTTTAAATAGGTGGAGATAATCTCCTGTATTAAAATAAATTTCGTAAACTTATTCACTTTTTTGAACAAACTAATTTATTTCACAGTAATAAAAATAATAGCAAAAACAATAACAAAGTAAGAACAAAATTTGAATATAGCTTAAAAAAGGAATTCTAAGGGGTTTGGATGAATAAATAGTGTTTTTTTTTTATACAACGTGATTTTCTTCATCAGATGAATCAATTAGATCATAGTCTCTGTCTTCGACCATCTCTTTTGACTTCAATTTCTTTAGAAAAATCATGGAATATTGTTGGAATTAGCGGTGAAAGAGAAATTATATAATTTTTTTTCTTCTGATATCGGTGGTGGTAACACATTTTCCAAAGTAAAGTTCGACGAATTCTTTCTTCTTCGTTTAAAACTTACACGTCGAAAATCCGTTTCTTCATTCAATGTTGTCTTGCAAAATATTATTCCAAGATCTGATTTCAAATATTTTATTCTTTTTATTGTTTGAAAACCAAACATGTCCCATCTTCGTCTTTTTTGCGGACAACAAAACTGCTTTGGCTTTCAATAAGTTTGAAAAATTCCAAACTTCTTCCGCCTTCAATTCATGAACCAAGAATTTTTTGTTTTTCCCACATGATTTCACAAGTTAAAACCAATCATGAGGATGGTATATTTCTGAGTTTGCATATTTCTTTTTTTTTCGATGACAGCGTGATCAATATCGCATTCCATATGCGTGTGACCAGGAACTAAAAATGTATGCTCAGCCATCTTAATTCCGATTTTGGATGTTTGTATCAATAGTAGAAACATTGCAACAACTATTGTGTTTTTATTTTGCTCTCCACATGTGTCTGAATAAAATTTAACAGATTTAATTGTTGTTGGAAGATTTTTAAGATGCAGAAATAGACACGAAGCTATTTCATTTGCGCAAATAGACACGAAGCTATTTCATTTGCTTCCTGCAATTCCTTCATGCCACATATAATTTGTTGCAGTTCCATATGATAGGTCATGTATGGTAAGATTAAATGTCCAAAGCTGCCTTTTATATAAAACGACCGATGTAGCCAAGCTTGGGGTTGGAAGACATTGCTACAAATCAAAGGCGAAACAAGCTTTCGTTCTGTCTTCTTGAGCTTCTATCTTGTCTCTTTTTTTTTTGTTTCATATGCCATATATGCCTCCTCATGATGGCTTTAATTTTCATTTGTAAGGTATCGCAGGTGTTGCATGTATCCTGTTTGGGTCGCTTAAAAGTTAATGTCATTTTATGAAATTCTCGTTCGTAAATTGTTCTTGAAACATATTTTTCTAGATATATTTGCTGGTAAAATACGATTATCGTTCGTCCTTCGTGTGTAGTGGCTCTCATACGAAGGAAAGGACTTAATGTGTTCCTTTACTGACTCAATCACATCATCTGAAGTCTTATTCGGTGGAGTGTGGTAATCACGTTGATCTGCAGGCACAATTCCAGTAACAGATGATACCTTCTTTTGGAGCACAGTTCTTATGAAAGAGTCAGTTTCATCGAGAGTTGCCTTGAAACAGCTTTTGCTGTTAATTTCGAAGAAATAAAAAAAGTCCATATTCTGTTTTTAGTATTTGATGTTGGGGTGGAGCGATTGCTTTTCTTTTTAATTATCTTGGTTAATTAAATTTCCAACGAAAGATGCTCTTGCATCTTCTGATGGCGGTGGCCTATTTGTCCTGTTTGGCTTATGTGCTATAATTTTATTAAAAAGGAAACCATTTCAGAGAAAATATACATACATAACTCATCTTTAATTGTTATCACAAAATTCACTTTTGTAAATATTACTTACCCGATCGAGCTAACTCAACTAGCATCTTGGTTCTGCTCATTTTTTTTCAATATATTTCATTCTGAAAAATAATCGACTGCACTACAAGATGTTACCTCGTTAATAAAACAAAACCCTGAGGTTTCCACGAAAATTGCGAAACAAAATTGCTTACCTACTATGATTTATTTTTGAAAATAAACCGTCGTTATTTTATTTAACAACAAAAAAGCGAATAAGATATAGTTGGAGTTATGTTGTTTTGACCACATTGTTATTTGAATAATAGGAAATTGTTGTTTGGTTAAAACAACATAAGTGAAGTTATGCTATTTTGACCAAACACAATTTAAAATATGAAATGTAAATGCGATTAGGACCATCGAAAATCTTTTAAATCGGTTTAGCTAGACTTATGCTGTTAGGACCAAACAAAACGAAACGAAACGAAACAAATATACATTTGTATATAGGTAGGTACCTATGTAACTATTCCTTGAATCATCCATTCGACAATTCATTATACTAAGAATCAACGTAATCTGACCTACATTGGCTTTAAACTTGCATAGGATAACTACAACTAACTAACTAAACCTCAATGGTTAGCTACATTAAAGTTGTTAGCTACAAGAGCAAGTTTGTACGATCCAGTCGTATATTTTATTTTTCTAATAGCGAGTTTCATTCAAATTTCAAAGATCCCCTCTCAAAACCGAGATTTGATCTTTTCAATGAAACTCTTTTCAAGATTTATTTGTAGTATTGGTGAAAGACTGACACACACATTCCTGAAAAAAAGATATCTTCATCATCAAATGACGAGGAAGTCGAAGACGAAGCAATCAAAAACTCAACTAAATTATAAAATCTAAATTATTAACATTTTGGTCCATTATTTGTTCATTGTTAAATTTTTTTCCCACTAGCTCACAAGTTCACAACAAATTAATAACAAAAAAATTACCATTTTACCGTTGACAGAAAAGAGTTTTATGTGTGCATTGAGAACAAATCTGCCAACCCATCAGGGATCAGACCTTCCCTGTTAAGATTTGATCTAGGTCTGCTCTTTTTGTAGAAATGAAACTCTGAAAATTCAAAAAGATCCAATCTTTTTACAGAAAGAGACAATCTTTTCTTGAATGAAACTCGCTATAAGTTGTATCTTTAAACCTTGATACTTACCTCTTGATTTTTTTCTTTGTCTTCTCGAAATCATATTTACAACTTTGTAAGAAAAACGTCAAATGATTTTCATCTCGACAAGCGTTAACATCTGGGTTTTCATCCAACCATTCGTATATATTTTTTAAAGAACAGTTCCTTTCTGGACTTTCATTTGCCTTTGGTTTACAATTTAATTTTGAAGGGGGCAGCATCGAAACAAAAAATGTTTGCTTTGTAGCTCAACAAATTAAAAATACACATTGATTTCACTGTTATTTGAATTTTTATATGTTTACTGGCAATATACTACACAATAAAGAAAAAAAAAACTGTGGTACTAGTTGTACAAGCACTTAATACCAAATTTTAAACAATTTTTTTTTAATTAGAAAGCGATAAGGCTGATGTACGAGTGGTTAGTTACGCAGAGCGACTAATCTCCCCATTCACTAATAATCACAAACAAAGGTATACCAATAAATAAAATAAATACTTAGTGACGATATCGATGGTATAGCAAACTTGCTCTGCTATAATTTCGTGTTACGTAAATTTAACTGGATTAAAAGTCTTTACTTTACAAATGAGGAAGTGGACGACACCGATAACGATTAATTTTGATTATAAAACATTTTACATTTTCCGCAGTTCACTTCAGCATAGTGTCGTATTTTTAACTGAAACCCAAACTGCAACCATACACAAGTACTATTCACTACAAGTTTCTTTCGTGACTTTTTTTTACTACCATTTTAGCTGTTATTCAGCATTTTATCGTGGCTTCAGCTGAGGAAGATTATCTTGTCGCATGAATGAACATAGTTATATTCAAATAAAAACAACATCAAACTGCAAATTATTGAAATCTTTCAATTAATTTTGAAGAAATCGTGTACTTTGTAACTTATTGCTAAAACGCATTAATTGATTATTAATTAAGAAATTAAAATAAAAAAAAATTTTTAAATATTAAGTGATACAAGTTGCACTTCAATAAAAATTAAAAAAAAAACAGAAAACAAAACAAAGTCTTATCTACTCGAAACCGAATAAGACAAGTGCCTAAACTTGGGATGTGCCAATGCCGATGCAGGGTTGACGAAGCACTGTTTCTGTTGTTTCGACTTTGGCGACTGATACCATATTGCGTAGGTATATTGTATTCTCATTGACTTATAAAATATACAGGGTGTCCCACAGTCACCGCCGCAGACGAAAACCACGGGTTCATGAGGTCATTCGCTTCGTTTTGGAGTAATAACGGTTTTTATGATTTTGGATCGACGTCCAATTCGTAAGATATTTTTTATCCAATTCAAAATGTATAAATTTTATAATTTGTCCTACAATTTGTTTTTGTGCGAATAATGGTTTTTCGCAAACTTCAATCAAACACAATTTTTATTAAATATTTGTATTGTTTTTTTTTTGAGTTGTTTTCTCACTTTGATAAAATTTTATTCAAAAAAACACTTTAACAATTAGTTATTTTGTTAGCTTATAATGAAAGCCCAGTTTATTTTCTTAAAACAACATAAGCTTTGTTACAAAAAATTATCAAAATTCATAAATTATCAAAAAAAAACTTGAATTTTTAAATAAAAAATTAATAAAAATGAATAAAAACTACTTCTTATCTAATGTGTATAAGAAAGAGAAAAATAAATAAAGTAAAAAAGTTAGAAGAAATGTTAACAGTACAGATTAAAATATGACTTGAAGGTTGTCAATGTCTTTTTCTGACTTCTGAAAGTTTATTTTTTTCACTTGTACTCCCTTGCATTTGTAATTAAAGTTGGAGTGTGTTTTTAATTAATTAATCTAATTTTCCTACAATGTATTACGCCCGTCAATATATTGAAATATTATTGATATATGGTGAAATGGGATATGGGACCAACTGCTCGGAGGGCAGCCCTCGAATACGCTCGACGTTTTCGAAATCGACGTCATCCTGATGACCAATCCTAAATCGCCTATTAAATCGTGTCCACACAGAAGGAGCGCTTCATCCATAAAAAATTCGTATAAGTGAAAGGGTTTTGGGGTTCTTTCGCAATGATCCTGTCTTGAGCACTCGAAGCATGTAACATAGGGATCTATTTCTTGAAAAATGTCGTTCATGAGCAAGAAATAAACATACGATTGAATACTTAAATGCGCGTCTCCAAGTGGCTTATCAAACGGTGACACCAGTTATCATATCTGGTCGATAGGGAGTATTATTGGGCGACCAATTATGCATTGAGCAGAATGAGGGAACATTTGAACAATTTCTCTAACTTACATAAGCAATACTTTTGAATTATTATTTTTTTAATTTCTCTTAATTTGTCTACTTTTTAATTATGTACGTACTTTTAATATCCATTTTTGTCCAATAAAATTTAAATTGTTTTATAATAAGCAAACAAAATAGTTACTTATTAACTTGTTTTTTGGAATAAAATGATATCAAAGTGAGAAAACAAATTAAAAAACAATAAAAATTGGGTTTGATGGAAATTTTCGGGAAAACCGTTATTCGCACAAAAACAAATTATGTATAGAACAAATTATAAGATTTATAAATTCTGAAGTGGATAAAAAAAGATCTTACGAATCGGACGTCATTTAACAAAGATATTACCAGTTCAAGGAAAAGAGAGCCAAAATCATACAAACCATTATAACTCCAAAACGGAGCGAAACAAATCGCCTCATGAGTTTTTCGACTTAGAATGACCTCAGGAACCCATGGGTTTCGCCTGTGGCGATGATTGTGGGACACACTGTTTATGAAGTAGGTATGTACATATAAAATAGACTGTACAAAATCAACAAAATGTATATATGTATGTATATGCATGATAAGAAGTGAAGTGAATTGAAGGGTATTATTGTACATATGTACAACAGGGGTATTCACGATCTGGTGTAACAAGTCTTGTAAAATTGTAGAATTTAATTTTTTTACAACAGACTGTGAACACACCTTTACTAATCTATAGCAACACTGAACACGGAAACAAATCTGAATTATCTTAGTTTGTGCCTTGTATATACATTTCTATAGTACTATCATGAAGAGGAACGACCGGGGAGCTGCCTAGGCTGATATTACAAGCATGACTATCTCGGACATATTTGCAGACTGTGCAAATTATAAATTCGACTTAACATTGGAAGTTTTAAAAAATTTTATTTATTTCAATCTTAATAACTAATAAGCTTCAGATCCCTTACAACTGGTGGGGGGAAATCTTCAGCTATACTACTTAAAAACTACAAGTTAAACCGTTTACTTCGGTATCTGATTTTCAATTGATTCTTAATAATAATCTTATTCTTATGTCTTATCCCATTATCGTGTTGTGGGAGAAGATGATGTCATATGTCTGGATTTTGAATATGGTATATGAAACTTGATATTACTTTCAAACTGCAGCGGATGTGCTGAGTAGGCTATTTCTTACTTGTCATATGAAGACACAAATTTAATAATAATTCAAATGTAAATAACGTTCCTTAACTCCGCTCTTTCTTCAGGAAGAACGTCCCGCTTCTTCTTCTAACTGTTTGTTGAGAAATGTAACTCTTTTGCTTATATTGCTGAACAGGATGTCGTCTTGATTTTGCTTATCATTTAATTTCTTGATTTTTAATATTTTAATATACTTGGAAAGTATAACATATGCTTAGAAAATTAAAAAAATGAAAAAAATAGCACCATCTTTAATTACTTCTATATTTTTATTCTTTTCTTTAATTTTAATACATTTTCCATTTTCTTTATTCAAAATTTTAGATAAACAAGATTGTTTTATGGATAATTTACAAAATGTGTTTCTTAGTTCTGCTTTACAATTTTTAGCATTTGAATATGTATTATTACATTTAATTATTTCTTTTTCAATTTTTAATTTACCATCTTTTTTACTTACAGCTCTAGTCTCGTACAATTCACAACTATTTTTTATTATTGGATATTTTATATAAATAACAATCACATCTTTATTTTGTAATACTTTAAATTTTGATAAGTCCATAAGGTCTGTCAATGTCATGAGTGTTCATGATTTATAATTTGTTGGATGTCTTTAAAGTTTAAAATGCCGGTATTCAATATTCCAGCTTTAGCTTATGTAATTGATTTAATAGTAAATATTTTGTAGGTGAGTTATTATTAATTTATTTATTTGTTTAGCCATTCTTGATTTGGAATCGTTTTGGGTTAAAGAAATTGTTTTCTTTAAATAATATATAGTCTTAAATAGGTCAGAATCATAAACTGTTTATTATTATTGTCAACTAATTCAGAAAGTTTGTTTGTTACAAACAAATGGTCATTGTGGTCTGGTGTTCCAGCAATCCACTTCCATATAGTACCTAGTTCGTTTATACCTCTTCTTTGTATAATAGTTTTTATTTCCAACTGGCTTAATAGCTTTTCTATAAGGTCAATGTCTACGTCTTGATTCATTTTAACATAAATAGAGGAGTTACTTGAATGTATCGTTTTATATTCTGATTTTGTGTTTAAAATATGACTAATCGAAAATAGTTTTGTAATAGGTTAAATTTGTCAGATGGAAAATATCTCCATAAATATCGTAAATTACTGTGTTCCCATTCCCTATCAATATATAATCGTCTCTAGTGTAGTCAATAATTTCTTATGATGCAATTGTGATTGCTATTAATACAATTATTAAGAGATTAATTTTCTGTAATAAAGGGTTTAAGTTTTAATATTATCTTTGTGTACAATAATATCTCTTTTATGAATAACAACATTTCTGCCTAAATCTTCTTTGATTTTCTGCCTCTTATCCCTAGGTAAAAGTTTATTTCTACAACCTGTAATTTTCTCATTTGGTTCATACTCTTTAGTATTTCTTTTCTTATTGTGGGTCTGAAGCATTTTAACTTGAGCTTCTGAAAGTTTTGTAGGTATATGTTCATGTGATTTTGTATTATAAAGGATTTCATATGGTCTTTCATTCGTTAATCAATGTTTTGTTTTATTGTATTCCTGGGCAGCTCTATATATTGATTCTAAATCTTATCAAACTAAATTCTTGTTTTATGCACCTTGCGATTCCATTATAGTTGAATTAACTCTCTCTACTTGTACATTCTTGGTACTATGATGTGGGTCACAATAGTAAATTATTACTCCTAACCTTTGCATAAGTGTTTTAAACTGTTGTGTTGAAAAACCTGGTGCATTATCAACTGTTATATATATTGTTTCAAGCAATGTTTGAATTAATCCTAAAACCTTTTCATCTAGCTTTTTTTTATCTTCAATACTTTTAATAATTAAAAATTTGGAATATGAATCTATACATGTTATAAATTTGAAATGTTATGCAAAAACTATATCTATATGTAAATGTTCCCCCTCTTTCTTTGGAATTGGAGCCTCTGCAATTCGTATTTTTTGTGGGTGCCTATCGTATTTATTCTTATATCGCAATTTCTCACGAATTCTTTCAATTGATTTTTGATTTGTGGCCAATAATATGAACTGTACATTTGTTTTAGATTTTCCCTATGGTTTCTATGTGCTCTATTATGAGTCTGATTATCAGTGCTTATATATCTAGAGGAAATAATTTTGTATACAAAAAATGGTTATTAAGTTTGCTTTAACATTTTCTTTACTTCATACAGGTCTTCTGGTGTGCAGTAAATTGCTACAACTCCTAGTTGAAGGAATTCTTTCAAGATTGCAATTAAATTATCTAATGTATCGAATTCTATTATATGTCTAACTCTACCAAAGTTTTTTACTTGTTCATGTATAGTAAATGAATTTTTACTTAATAAAATCTGTTGCTTGAATTGGTTTAATGGTCTCGTTGTTTCTTTTATTTCTTCGTTATCGCTACTTTCTGCAGAATTCTGAGTTGCAGCTGATGAAGAACTATTTGTTATATTATTTAAATTTTGCCTAGAAAGGGCGTCTGCAACTAAATTTGTTGTACCTGGTTTGTATAATATTTTTGGAGCATACTCCTCTATTAATGCGTGCCATCGCTTCATTTTGGTATTCGGATTACGTTTGGATACTGCAAACGTTAAAGGTTGGTGATCCGTATGGATCTCTAAGTTTGAAACTCCATATAAATAATTTCTTAATTAATCTTTGCTGCGTAAGATCGTTCAGTCTTACCTAACGTTTTACTTATAAATGTAATGGGCTTATTATCTTGTGATAATACAGCTCCTACTGCATCGTCAGACGCATCTGTTGTTAGAAGAAATTTTTTTGTGTAATTTGGTTGATTTAGCTCAACCTCGGATTTAAGGTGTTCTTTCAATATATTGAAAGCTTTGATTGCACTCTCATCTAGATTTAATACCGTTTTTTCTTTGCAACTTATGTGGAAACTTGACCGTTTTCACTAGACAAATACTTTGTTAATGACTTTGAAATCTGAGCGTAATTTTTAATAAACTTTCTATAGTAGCCAATCATACCTAAAAAGCTGCGTAGCTGTCTTAAAGAAGTTGGTAATGGATATTCGTTAATTGTTTTTACTTTATCATTATTAGTTTTAATGATGATATGTGCTACTACATAACCTAAACATTCAATTTGATCTTTCTCTAAAGATATTTTCATGTGCGCTTCTTTGAGCGTATTAATGATTGTAAATATGTGTTCGGTTTGTTCATATAGTGAATTGGAAAAAATTATAATATCATCAATATATACATGGCAGAACTTTCCGATATATGGACTTAAAATGTCATCCATTTCTCTCTGAAAAATACTTGAAGCCTTCTTCAAACCGAATGGTAATCTTAAATATTCGTATTTACCGTTATTTATACCAAAACTTGTTTTTTCTATATCTTGAGATTTCATCTTTATTTGGTGGAAGCCTGACTCTAAATCAATAGAACTAAAATATTTGTTTTTTATAATTAAGTTTTGTCGAAAATCGAGTATACCTGCCTTACAGTAATTACAACTAGCTCCGGTATCTATCAAAACTCTAACTTGTTTATTTTTTATTATTCTTCGTAAGTTGGGTAAACCCTGCGCTAATCTAAAAAAGTCTCTTTTTTTTCATTTAAATTATTAATTCTTTCAACCTTCCGAGGGGGTGTTTGCAAACTTTATTGCTGGCTATCATTTCTTTCTCTCTTAAAAATTGGTCTTTAAGAATTGTTAAATGTGTTATAGTTTGGTTTTTGCCATTGTGGTTGATAATTATTACTATTACGCTGTACATTATTTCTATTTTCTTGTCTAAAAGGTCTATATGACTTTTTGTTATTATAAAAATTTCTTTGTTCATATTTTGATATAGGTCTATTGGCTGAACTACCTTATTCCATTGATTCTGTTTTTCTAAGCTGTTGATTATTTTGGTTCCGTTGAGGAAATCTCAAATTCTTTTGGTGATCACGAGAATGGTTTAGTGTACTAGTGTTAGTTCTGTTAAATTGTAATGCGAACTGTGTTATAACATTATTGGATTCTAGTTCCTGTACTTTTGCGAGGGCACAAGGTAAATCACCAGGGGAAAGTAAAAATAGTATATTGGACATGGGAGGATTTAATCCTGTTATAAATACTCGTAGAGCATTTCGTCTGAGAATCATTTAATTCTTTGGTTAACTGCGTATTTGTACCATAAGTCATTATAGTTTTGTTAATTAATAATGTTAACTTTTGATTGACAAAATTATAATAGTCAATAATAGAAGTGTTTGCTTGTCGAAGCACACCTAATTCTTGTTCTATGATATGCGGTGGTCTTTTATCTGCGTATGCAAATTCAAGTCGGGAGATTATGGCGTCAAAGTTTAATACGGCGCCATGATTAGTTAACACGTCATTAGCGTTATTTGTAATTTTGTTTCTGAAAATAGTAAGTGCTGCAAAATATTTTCTGCTTCCCTTGATGTACAATGACATCGAATTATTAACAGCTTCGCGCCAACTAACATATGTATTTATTTTAAACCCGGAAAACTCAGGTAGAGATTTGATAACGTCAAGTGTTTCGTTGCAACTAATGTCTTCGTCTATGTCCTGAATGTTATATTCAGTTACTAATGAGGTATTAGTAATTGTCTGTAAATTAAGTTTTAATGCAGAGATTTCTGTCTGCAATGATTCAGTGTTCGCGGCTATTAACCTTGCAACAATTTCTTGCGTATTAGAAGGCATTTTGATTAATGTTTTATTTGACCTAAGATTTTATTTGCCAAAATGGTCAAGTAATTTGTCCAGTTTAATATAATATAGGTAAAAGTGCAATTGTTTCACAAAAAAATTATTTTAACACAATATATAAAAAGTATATAAAAAATAAAAAATATATAAAATGTCTTATAATTTGATGATCTGTTTTCTTGGGATATTTGTCTTCACTTCAGTTTACTGCAGTTTCAGTTTTCTGCCTGATGATGATGATTTTTTTTTTAGTTCAAGTCTTTTTTTTTCACTGTCAATTATATTCTTATATAAATCACCAATGTTCACTATTTATTTTTGTTTGTTGTTTTTTTTATTAATAATATTCTAGTTATTGTTCACTATGTGTTCTATAGTGCTATTTTGTTTACTATTTTAATTTTTTCTTTTCATTTAATTTTTTTATTCACTTTTATCATTTTCTTATTTTTTATGTGTTTTGTATCATTTGGATTTTCTTCTTTTTATAAATTTTTCTGATCTTTCAATTAAAAGATCATACTTTAATTTTCTGCTTATTTTTCTTTTTAATTTAGATCACTTCACTTCACTTAAACAATTCAAGATAAACCCATACCTTTTTGTTCTGATTTTCTACATATATATTAGAATTGTGTTGTGTTTTTATTTCACTTAAATTTTTTTCTCCTTTCTTGAAGGATAATTATTTTTAATGTTCGCGATTTATTTTTAATTTATTTAAAACGCGAGACAATACAATTTACCATACTTTGTATATTCTGGTATTTATCAAAATATTGGTTGTCCTGTCACGGTCGCCATTTATAAATTCGACTTCACATTGGAAGTCTTAAAAACTTTATTTAATTCAATCTTAATAACTAATAAGCTTCAGATCCCTTACCACTGATGGGGGGAAATCTTCAGCTATACTGCTTAAAAACTACAAGTTGAACCGTTTACTTCGGTATCTGATTTTCAATTGATTCTTAATAGTAGTCTTATTCTTATGTCTTATCCCATTGTCGTGTTGTGGGAGGAGATGATGACATATGTCTGGATTTTAAATATTTTATATGAAATATGATATTACTTTTAAACTGCAGCGGATGTTCTGAGTAGGCTATTTCTTACTTGTCATATGAAGACACAAATTTAATAATAATTCAAATGTAAATAACGTTCCTTAACTTGCAGGCTGGGGAAGAGCGATAATGTGAAAGATTGAGGAATAAAAAAATAATTCGAGCAAAATAGATAATGAGTGAGAAGAATGCTTTAAGTTAAAGTAAGATAAAACAAAATATACTTTTTTCATTTTTCTTTCTTCATATTTATTTTAAATTGAAGAAACTACTTATGAAGTAGTTGGTTGTTATTTGTATTTGTATCTTTTTTTTTACCCACTTTCGGTGTCAGTATATTGGCTTCTGGCTTCCGCCAAGAACGGACGGGGATTTACTCCCTCGTCTCGTTACCGAAAAATTAATTGTGTTATATATAAATTCATTCTTGTTATATGCAGTAAAAACTAACAAAAATTGTTAAAACTAAATAAATATACAAATAGTGTGGTTGATGTGTTAACAGGACGTCGGAAAACAAGGAAAGGGTGCGAAACTCAAGAAAGCTGTTAAACGTCATATTCAAGAGTTGTTTTGAAAAGGCTGAAATATGCTCAAATCTACGCAGTCAAAAAATATTGCCAATTGAGCTGTTGAAAGCTACATTCAATCTTCTCTTACTTTCAAAACTGCAGGAGCAATAGATTTCACAGCCATAGGATAATATAGGAATAATTAATATTTTTACGAGCATTGTGCTCGTATATAAACTAAACCTTAATATATATTAAAAATAATGAAAACTACTTAAAATACCTAATAATACTTAAAACTACTTAAAAACTAGAACAGCCACAGCAGCATTTTTTCCGTTTTTTATTTTTTTTGTTTTTTTTTTTGTTTTTGTTTATGTTAATAATTAATAAAAATAATATGAAGTGTTCCATAAGCGCAAGTGCACAACTTAAATATATCTTTCCTATCCTTCTTTCTCTTCTTCCACGGGATGCCCGCGCTGTGTTAGGAAAAACATATAAAGGGTATTCATAATCCCTTGAGCGCGTGCAAAGTTAAAAAAAAAAAAAAATATTTGTACATCGTCAGCGTATATGGAGAGGAAGCAGTTTTGTACAACTGTTGGAATTGAATTGAATGGTCAACGGAATCGAAAGCTTGCGAAAAATATAATAAAACTAAAAATGAGAGCTTGTTTTCATCCATTGACTGCAGTAGATCGTCTATAACATTTAGAAGCGAAATAATACAGCTATGTTTTTTCCTAAAGCCGAATTGCTTTGGTGTGGGAGATTAGAGCCAGTTAGAAACGAATTAATTTGTTTTTATAATATTCTCTCAAAACATTTTCAAAGAAACGGCAAGATTGCAATAGGTATAAATTCTTTGCTTTTAGAATTTTTATTAAGAGGTAGCTTTTTGGCTAGCTTCCACTGAGTAGGATATTCGCATGCTGTTAGGCTGAAATTAAAAAGTGCCAACCAGTTCTGCAAGCACATACTCCATTTCACTGTCAGATTTTGAAACACATCGTAGCTGTGGCCGTGGCGCGATAGTTGTGTGCTCGCCTGTCAACCTCGTGGTTGCGGGTTCGATTCCTGCCGTTGTCTATGTCTTCTTATATTCCATTAAAAACCAATTCTAAAAATTGTCATAAACTAAGTTACTGTTGTTGCTCATTACGTGCTGTTCAGGCATAACACTAACAACATGTGATTGAGTAAACTAGCATACCCATTAAATATGACAAAGAAATAAATAAAATTATGCGAATTATAAGGGACATAAATAAATAAGACACGGTTATTCTCTCCGCATTAGTTCAGCCGCCATCCCTGGAGATAAATCTGAGACAACAACCAGCTCTAGTCTCAGGACATCGCGCCACACATTTTACCTATCCTTCTTTCTCTTCTTCCACCGGATGCCCGAGCTGTGTTAAGAAAAACATATAAAGGGTATTCATAATCCCTTGAGCGCGTGCAGTTATAAAAAAAAAAAAATGTTTTCCTTAATGAAAATAACACCCCCACCCCTTCTTAATCTATCAGCCCGAAAAACCTAGTATCCCTTCAGAGCACACATCTGGTCATTAATGCAAGACGAAAACCATGTTTTAGAGACACAAACAACCTCCAGGCCTGAATCTTCAAATAGATCACGAAACTCATCGATATTAGGAGATAGGCTATGCGCTTTGATATGACAGACCCTAATTCCATCTTTTTCGCTACATAAAACCCTTATCATCGTTCTCAAATACCGACTATCGTACATATTTACCGAAAATATAAAATAGAAACAAAAATAAAAAAGAGAAAAATATGCAGGAAAGGTGTAGATGAACAGGGGAACGTTTAAAAAAAAAAGTCGTGCATTTTATTTCCCACTGTTTCACTCAAATTGGTTTGCTTTCTTTTTTCCTTACTGTTTCACTTAAATTACACTCGTATTATTTCATAAATTAATGTTCGACCTTTTTAGAATTAAATATCGATTATGTTAACTACCTTAACCAAAACTTCTTATATCAGCAGCTGATTCTGAAACACACTGTACATTTTTTTAAACTCAGCATTATTATAGCCTTGAAAATTTCCTTAAAAAAAATTGTGGTGATATCTTTATTAGTTTAAGAGATATGATTTTTGCAACCAAAAAAGTCAACACGGGCCACTGTGGGTCGTAATGAAGTGCTTAGTTACAAGTCTTACTTATTGTTGATTTTCTTAAGGTAAACGTCACTTTACTATTACACGAACATTCTGTTTTTATTAATAGGCAATTTTAATCCATGGCTTAACTCTTATTCCATGGTTTTGTAAGCTCATGTAATAAAGGAAGAATAATCAATTTTTATTAATAGGGCTGTACCTGTTTGAGCATCGGCATGTACTTCAGTTTTCTTCATCTAACCAGTACTTCTGTAGTAGTAGGACGTTCTTCGCATAATATTAATGTTCATTATTTTTTTTAATACTTTTATATTTTTTGAATAAAAAAACATAATTATTAACTTTATTTAGTAAACATAATCGGTTGTATTAAAAAAATTTATCTTAACTATCTAATAACTTTGATTTAGTTCCATAAAACCACATCAGATTCCGAAAGGAAACAATTTTACACGATTGTCTTTAAATATGAATTTTTTATAACTATGATTTCCATGTTCAGAATCTATTTATAATTATCTGGTCATTATTGTAAAACTTGATGAAAACTATTTTAGCTATTAAGATTCTAAATACTATTCGATACTATTAATTAATTAAGTTCTTTCGAAATTGTATATAAAATGAAATAAAAAATTCAAAAAGTTATCGAAAAAATATTGGAAACATAAAAATCAACTATTTACGAAAATATGCGTTCAACGCATTTTTTTGTTACATTGTAAAAGAAAAATCAATAAAAAATAAAGTAAAATTGAATTCACTCTTATACGATACTAATGAGTGTACTTAGTTCGACACTTTAAATACGAACGCGCTACTGCGCTATTTTGATGTAGTTTGTCATTTTCAGCCTTTCATTTGATTCTTGAAATAGCTACGTTTAGCTAAACGAAATGAATCTGCTTTTATGGCGTCTTCCATTGTGATAATTGGCTTTTGTGGACAATATTTAATCGTATGTGCGTTATCACCAGTCGCCTTGCAGATCGGACATACGTAAGTACGAAGTTTTGGGCACAATACCTTGTCGTGTATGTCACGGACATTATGACTCTTGACAACAGCATGTGGTTGATTGTTATTTTCGCAGAAAACACAATGTCGTACTGGGGACTAGAAACAAGATAAAAAATATTCGAAAAAATAAATTTAATCAATAGGTATATTAGACAATTTTTACATAAAATGTTAAATATTTGCTTGACAAAATTTATTAAATATATTATAATTAAATACATTTTAAAAAGAATTCAATAGTATGTAAATGCTTTTCGTGCCCGTTGTGTTAGCTATTGAAATAATACATACCAATTTATAACTCTTCTGTTAATTAAATTACAACACGCGGTCTCCATTAGCGATAAATTTAAAAGCAAACGCAATACCAGAAAGCAGATAGCAGAAGGACAGACAAATTTTCTTCGGTGGGCATTTAATAGCATACTTTTGTAGTTACTGAAGAATGTCGAAGGCAACTGATGCTGGTAGAAACAACAAGAAGAATGATATTTGGAAGAGACATAACAAAATGAGAGTTCTCCTTGCGATAAAGCAAGCGATTAATAGTAAGCGATGAAAGAATACTATCTATCGCATGCTATGAGAATATAGCTGCGATTTCGGTCTCCATTTACGATACTGAAAGCATGCCCTAGATTTATCGCTAATGGAGACCACATGTAAAGTTCTACGAACTAGTGTTCCTATCAAGATTTGTAAAAAAACATATTTAGTCGGTTTTAAGCTGCAGGTGTACACTATTGGACGATCTTCCAATATTGGCCAAACTGCTAAAAGTCTTCCATTTGCAATGAATGAGCTGAAAATTGCCAATTTTCTATTAAGTGAAAATTGTCCGTGTATACGGTTGGTTGATTTTAATAAGATCGGCTGCCAATTGCCGACAGTTTTTTTGTCTTGCAATTAAAAAATTGTCTGGTACTCGGTTGGAAGACTTTAGAAAACAAAAAGTTGGTAGTATTATTGGAAGACAATTTTCTTGACAGATTATTATATAGAATATGAAACTTTATTTTAGAAGTGGAGTCTTTGTGAAAGTAGCTAGTTGTGCGGAAAATATAAAGACCGCAATAGCGACTAATCATTTTCTACCTTCTTTTTAGATTAGATTAGATTAGATTTTTATTCACTTATTCAAAATTACAATTTACAATGTTTTATATATGTACGAAAATCGTTAAAGTCTGCCCGATTGACACTATGGTTTTCAAGTAAATAAGTAATTATTTATTATTTTTATTATAAATATGAAAAAAGTGATAGAAGATTAATAATAATTGAGTTTTTGTTTGATTGTAGATTTTAGAAGGCTTCATTTAATATTTGATTTCTGTAAGACATTGCTTTCCTATAGAAGTTGTAAAGCTGGGTTACATCTCCTTCGCAATTGAGCATATCTACCACTTCTTTTAACGTTTTCAGGTCACTGCCAAGAAAAGTTCTTCTCAATTCTTTTAGGACAGGACAAATGCCAATGAAATGTATGACGTCTCTCGCTGACATATTACATAGACTACATATAATAGGCAAATCTTCACGGTGTGGAATAAAATTCAGTCTTACTAGCTCTCCTCTCATTTTAACAATTGCTGAGATAAGTTTTTGGCTATATTCTGCCCGAAATAATTTTTTTCACACAGGTTGTGCTGCAGAATACTGTAGGTGACTCTGTGTACCGAAGAAGTAGCTTGTCCGATACTGTCAATTCTATATTGTTCATCTACTTTTGCAACTAGGTCGTAAAGAGCGTTTTCAGCATCCCTTAAACTTAAATTGAGGTTCAGATTTACATGATAATAGTCTGCCAATCCCTTTAATTTTCCAAACCAAAGGCCTTTTCTTTGTATAATATACTGCGCTATAATTTTTGGCAGTCTGCTATCAGGCATATTTAAAACATTCAATAGATAGTCGATATGCAACTTGAGTGTTTTAATAAATAATGGTGATATTCCGGTTTCAATAATTACCATATAATTTACTGGGTGGTTTAAAACTCCTTTTTATATAATATCTTAATAATTTTTCAAGCGTTTCATATTTCTCATAACCCCACGTTTGAGCCATCATCACAGATTCAGCCCCCGCTGTAAATACTTTGTACTTTACATTGTGCGAATTAAGATTATTTTCAAAACATCCCTTCCAAACCGCACTTATTGCGCATTTTGCTCTAATTAGTTTAAATTTTAAATGACTTTCCATATTCAAATTACTTGTTATTATAACATCAAGATACTTATAGGACCTAACAGCTTCAATCGGTTCGTTATTAAAATACCACTTCGCGTTTCTGGATGTTCTACCTGTTCCCTTTTTAAACACCATCACTTTGGATTTGCTTAAGTTCGTCGTTAAGTTCCATAACTTGCAGTACACATCAAGACGATTAATCATGAGTTGCAGTGCTTCAGGCGAATATGCAAAGAGCATAACATCACCTGCGAACATCAGAGCTTTGATCAATATTCCAGCTATTTCTACTCCACCTGGTAAACAGTCAATGAGATCGTCTATAAAAATAGCAAATAGATATGGACTCATGGGACAACCTTGTTTGACTCCCATTGGTGTCTCGAACCACTTAGACATTTCTTCTCCGTTCCAAACAGCTGCCTGGTTCCCCTCATACAAACTTTCTAAGACCTTTCCAAACTTTGTTTTTATTCCAGCGTTGTACAGCTTGTAGAAAAGAGCGCTTCTATCAACCGTGTCGAAGGCCGGAAGATACTTATAGGACCTAAAAACTTCAATCGGTTCGTTATTCAAATACCACTTCTCGTTTCTGGATGTTCTAACTGTTCCCTTTTTAAACACCATCACTTTGGATTTGCTTAAGTTTACCGTTAAGTTCCATAACTTGCAGTACACATCAAGACGATTAATCATGAGTTGCAGTGCTTCAGGCGAATATGCAAAGAGCACAACGTCATCTGCGAACATCAGAGCTTTGATCAATATTCCAGCTATTTCTACTCCACCTGGTAAACAGTCAATGAGATCGTCTATAAAAATAGCAAATAGATATGGACTCATGGGACAACCTTGTTTGACTCCCATTGGTGTCTGGAACCACTTAGACATTTCTTCTCCGTTCCAAACAGCTGCCTGGTTCCCCTCATACAAACTTTCTAAGACCTTCCCAAGTTTTGTTGTTTTCCAGCGTTGTACACCTTGTAGAAAAGAGCGCTTCTATCAACCGTGTCGAAGGCAGCCTTGAAGTCGATGAAAAATACGTACAACTTCTTTTTTTGTTCCAAAAATGTTCCCGCAATATTTCTTAGAGTAAATATGTTGTCGCATGTAGAATATCCACTCCTGAACCCGGCCTGAAATTCCTTAAGCTTTTTATTATGAATAATCCAATCACTTAAGCGATTGTTTAGAATCGAACGAACAGTTTATACGAGGAATTCAAAAAGGATATTCCACGATAGTTTTTTGGGTCTGCTAAGTCTCCTTTTTTATGAATCGGAAATATAGATTTCTTAAACTGCGGCGGCACTTTTCCTGTTTCTAGTATTCCATTGAAGGCCTCTTTAAGTTTTTTGAACAGAACTGTTCCATATTTAAAGAACTCTATCGTGATTCCATCAGGTCCTGGCTCTTTCCCATCTCTTAGCCTATTTGCTGTCAGATACACTTCTTCATCAGATATAGGTGAATCCAGAATATGATTAGTGCAGAAAGGTTTTCCGTAGAGTCTAGCTGGTGTAACTATATCTGGACTTAAAAGGTTTTGGAAGTAATCTTTTAGTAACGCTATAGAGATTTTATCGCTAATCTGGATAGTTTTGCCGTTGAATATTTTAATTGCTTTCCAAAATTCCTTCGCGTCTCTACAGCATGTTAATTTGCAAGCCGTGTATTCTTGGAACTTTATTTTTTTCTCTTTACATATCTTTTTATAAAGGGTATTTGCTTCAATGTAGTCTTTTAAAGCCAGGTTTGTTATATTTTCGAAATGCTTTGAGCATCCAAAGGAATTTTTTCGTGCCTCATCGCAATCGCCATCAAACCACTTTTCCTTTGCTTTCTTTTTGAGCGCATGCGCTTGTCTACCAACCGGATATGCAGATTTTATAAGTGCTTCAATAACATCCATACCAATATCTCTTTCCTCTTTAAATTCTGCCAATACTCGGTTGCTTTGGCTTCCTTCCATATCAGTTTTGGCGGAAGTTTTAACTTCTTCGAATCTAGTTGTGGTGTAACGTATGGATCGAATTCAACAGTTATTGGCATGTGGTCATAAAATGGCGCGCGCAACACTTTGAAGTCGTGAATTTGCGACATCCAATCTCCTCTTGCAAGACAGATATCGACTACTGAGGCACCTTGCTGTCCCACAAAAGTATATTCAACATCGCTATCTGATTTAAACACACCATTCATGATAAAAAGTCCATATGTGTCGCATAGTTCCAATAGTTTTTTTTCCTCTTGTATTTAGGATTGTATCTTTCGAAGTTCTAACTTTGCCTGCAAACAAATTTTCTTTGCATGCTTCCTCTCCCTAGCATTTAAATCACCAATAATCATTACATTATCTACACCATTAAGTTCTAAAAAATCATTCAATGCTTTAAAATCTCTCTCCCAGTGATTGCAATTAATGTCTGATATAAATTCACAAGATATATTTTGTATAGACTTCTTGAACCCAAAGTAACATCCCCCTTTCGGCCCTCCCCTCGTATTTAACCTTATTGCTGGGATCAAATGAAAATTTAAATTTTTTAAATGTTCGGGGAACAAATCATAATCTTCTTTAATCACAAATGTTTCATATAAAAAAACAAAATCATAAATATTTAATAATTCATAAAAATCTCTGTATAATGACTTATTGTTATAACTAACTTATATTATAACTAATTATTTTAAAATTTTGTATTTCGTAATTTAATTTTTTAATTTGGCAGACGGCGCGGCGGCGCCTTTGCCCTATGCTGAATTCGAGTTGGAAAATGTTGGATAGGTTTGCATCATCGCTAAACTGTTACCCAGTTGACTGCCAGGTGTCGCTCTCCCATATCTATTTATATCTCTGTTTGGATTTTGACATTAATCAGTCTCCTTCAATTTACCCAGCTGTTTTCTTAAATCAGTTTGATAAATATGATTGAGTTCTCCAATTCCATCTGCTTTATTGTTGTATAAAAGTCCCAGCGTTTGGCTCCATCGGAACAATTTATTGCCAATAAACAAACAAAAACTTTTATTTCAAAACTTACTTCCATTAGCCTTTTACTTATTTTTAGCAGTTGATTTCGCTTTTGCCGAACTGATATAGGTAGGCCTTTGAAGATGGTGACTCCCGTATTCTGTAAGGTTTTCGATGCTTCTAGGGAAGTGATAACTTGTTGTTTTGATTCGAGTTTAACAACAAAATTTTTCGTATTTGTATTCCCCGATCGAAGTTCATGGATAAGCAAGCTTTCCGTGCTAGGTGGGGGTTGAATTAACGATGAGCATACGCTTTTCACCACTTCCCTCTCATCTCTTCCCACTTGCACCTCGACCCTCATCATTATGTTGTTTTCAGTGTTTTTCTTTTGCATTTCGCCAATTCGGTATTCCAGAAGTTCCCATTTTTCCTCAAGGGCAGACACTTTGTTGCATAATTGGAAATTTCGCTCCAGCACTTTCTTGCACTCAATTGCGATTGCATCAATGTCTTTAAGCTTGATGTCAAGCAATCCAGCAATCATATTGGCTAGATCGGATTTTGTCATTTTCCAACAAATTCTTCAGACTCCGACATTTGGTCATAGACTCGTGTTCTTTTTTGCTGTTCTTTTTATAAAACTTCTTCTTTGCTATATTGACCGACCGACGCACAGTGGGGTCGTTTGTATGGGAGAGCGGAAAAAACTGCATAAGAACTAAACCACTGACTGTATCGATTTAGTTGAAATTTTCAGGAATGATAAATTTTTTCTATCAATTTCCGCCACTGACACGCCTACAGTTTTCTTGTTTTAATAAAAACTTAAGCACTAACCTGATTTTAATGAAACTTTTAGGAATAATAGTCAATGATAAGACAAATTTACAGTATCAATTTAAATTTACACTATTAAGTTTCACTCAATTTTAAATCAATTTAAATCTATTTAATTTCAATTTCACACACAGATCAGCATATTTTATTTGAATTGTCTCCATAATGATTAATGTTCACGCTCTTTAATAGCAAGTCTGAATCATAATTATAGAAATTAACAAAGATATTTTTAACTAACCTATACCAATCACCGTTGTAAACAATTTTGTTTGTTGTTGTTGAAGATGTTGAATATAACAACAACAACCAGATATACTCTTTTCCGCATTGCTTTTGGGCTGTTATATTAATATTGAAAGTTTTTAATGCAACAACAACAACTTGGTGGTCTACTACAAATTCATACTTTCTTTGTAAAGACCACCAAATGGTTGTTGTGACATTAAAAACTTTCAATGTTAATATAACGGTTAGAAAGCAATGCAGTCTGAGTCGATCTCGTACTGTGGAGGTGTTAACACGTTTTCGGCTTCCCAGTTTTTTCCAAATTAAATTTCGTGTGTGGTAGAGTGGCCGACCGAGAATCCGAGGGTCGCCAGTTCGATTCCCAGCCGGGCATCAGAACTTTGCAAGCTTTTTTTCACAACCGTGAAGTGGAAAACTTTATTGGTTGGGAAAACGAGCAAAGGAGGAGGAGCTTAAGCACCGGGGCATCGAAAGGTGTTGTAGGGCCAATGAGGCCAGCGATGGCATCAGCTGAGGGAACATCGAAAGATGTTCCACTTACAAGCAGTAATTCTGCAGCAACAACATCAACAGCAATAACAACAACGGCAACATCATCCGATGTAAATCAGAAGCGCAGAAAGAGGATCCAGTGCGCACCACATTTGGTAAAGAGGAGATCCACGGCCACCTCAGCAAAGCTGCCAGCTGGGGTGAATACGTCCGAGACGGCAGAGACAGCAAGACAAACCCAGCTAGACACTTCACCCGAAGAGGCTATTGAATATATGCCTGAGGAAGGAGAAGGGCACTTCACGACGGGCGATAGTACTGCCTTCGTGAACCTCTCCACATCAGAGGCGTTATCTGAGGAGGACGAGGAACAAAGAATGATCGTTCAAATTGAAACAATGGAGGCAGAAATCCAAAAGTTGAAAAGTAAAGTTAAGGCCAGCCAAGAAGCGCGCAGAGGGAAACAACTAAAAGAACTCGACGAACAAGAAAAATTACAAAAACAACAGCCACAGCAGCAGCCAAAACAACAACGGAAAAAACAACAACAACAGCAGCAGACACAAGCCCAGAAACAACAGCAAGAGAAACAGCAGCAGCAGATTCAAAAGCAGCAGAATCAACAGCAGCAGAAAAGTCAGTCTCAGCAGCAGCAGCCACAGCCGCCGATTACGAAAAAAGAAAAGGTGCACCCATAAATACTTATAAAATGGAGTTACAGGATACCATAAATCTATGTAAGTTGACCATAGGTCAAAATTTTACTATTAAAAGATTAAATAACGATAGGCATGCTATCCAGTGCTTCACACTGGAACAGCACAAAAAAATTAAAGAGTTGCTAAAAGAAACTACTACTGAATTCTTTAGTTTCACCCCTAAAACCGAAAAATTTCAAACGGTCCTTTTGAAGGGCATAGATTCCTGCACGGAACCACAGGTGCTCTTAAATAACCTCCGCCAAAAAGCGAATGACGATCTCGACTTTATCGGGGTCAAGCCGTTCGCTACAGTTAGAGCTAGGCGGGAGAAGCGGAGTCTTCCCTTCTTCCTTGTTCAACTCTCACCCAGCAGCAAACTGGATAGTTTGAAGAGTATATCCGTCCTCAACTACCAGGTTGTAACTTGGGACAAATTAAAAAGGCGCGGCGACATGCTTCAATGCATTCGCTGCCAAAGGTTCGGCTACGCCGCAGCAAACTGCGAAATGCAGTCACGCTGCGTTAAGTGTGGAGAGAACCACAATCCAGATGAATGCAAGTTAGGAAAGAAACTGTTCGAAGATAGCACCTAGCTTAAATGTGTACTCTGCCGAGGCGGCGGACACCCCGCTAATTATCGGGGATCCCCGACGTTTCAGCTTATAAAGAACAATAAAGCAGCAAAGCAAACAGTGGTAGAAAAGCGTCCAACAGTGCGCCCTCCTACAACAACGCCCGTCAACCCCCAAATTTCTTACGCCCAAATGGCGTCAGGAAGGGGAAGCACGGTACAGCCTACACCAAAGGTCGCCCAACAGGCCCTCGAGCCTAAGGCGCCGGCGCGCGGCACAGGCGGATATTATGGGCACTCTATTGGCCATCCAGGGCCAGTTGACTGGCCTCCAAAACCAGATCAGGGAGCAGGAACCTAACAAATACTGAAATCGACAGATACTTAGAACAAAATGACGAAACGATTCTACGAACAATGAACAGAACAATACCGAAATACAAAGAACGTAACGCAACTGACAGGTACCGTAACGCGACAATTGACGCACTTCACAGACAAAAAAGTGGACTTCTAACAAGACTAAAACGCTTGTACAGACGGTTTACTGATACACGAGATCTGGAGATTAGGACACTGAAGTCGTCCATCAAAAACATCAACCAATTGATCAAAGAAAATTATAGGTTGGCTATTAATTTGTTCTGGGACAACAAAATTCGTGCCGTTAACTCTAGCGACCCAAGTATGTTCCCAAAAATTAATAAGATTTTTAGAAGAAAGGATCAAAACGATCTTCCGTGTCTTAAGCTCCAGAGGAAGACAGAGAACAGAGACGTACTTCTGACAGCAGGCATAGACCCAGAGGATGCCGTATTGGACGATGACCTCTATATAGTCGAAGATCCGCAGGAGAGAGTGGAGGCTGTGGGGGCTGCTTTCCAGCAAGTGTACAAGGTGAATGCTAGCATTCGCCCGAATCATGACCTGGAGAACAGAGCTCTGCTTCATCACTTATGGCTCCGGAACGATATAACCGAATGGCGATCTGAGAACCTTGGTTTTACCGGGTTTTATGATGAAGATTTGGCAAACGCCATAATCGCCGACCGAAATGGGCCCAGTCCCTTGTTAATTTCGAAAAATGAGCTCCAGCACATCTTCGATTCATTAAAGAAAAAGAAGTCTGCAGGAGTCGATGGTATATCCAACGTTGTACTACGACATTTGCCTCAAGAAGCAGTTGACATTTATACCACACTGTTTAACAACGCGCTGATTATGCATATTATCCAGTGCGGTGGAAGACAGCTGTGGTGCACCCTCTCCCAAAAAAGGGAAAGGACAACTCCAATCCGGCGAATCTCCGGTCGATAAGTCTTCTTCCGAGTATCAGCAAAGTATTTGAAAAGGTTACTAATAGAGCCCTGTTCAAGTGGGCGGAGGACAAAAATATCATCCCGGATAATCAGTTCGGTTTTAAGGCGGGACCTGACACAATTAATGCCGCGTCTAAACTAGTTTCTGATATCCAATGGAACAAAACTAAAAAGCAGTGTACGGTTGCCTGTCTGGTTGATTTGGAGAAGGCCTTCGACACCGTATGGTTAGAAGGTCTCTATCTAAAGCTTACCAGACTGGGTATAAGTAAACCTCTATTGTATATGCTTTATGACATGCTAAATGGTAGAAAGTTTGTTGTCAAGAGTGGCAATGTAACTTCTACCGCAATTTTTAATATTAATAATGGTCTTCAGCAGGGAGCGGTTAACTCGCCGATTCTATTCAGCATTTACACCAGCGATCTGATAGGTAGTCTAACTCAGGCAATTGCGTACGCCGACGATCTAATTGCGTACAGAACAGCTAATACAGTTGAGGTCATCAAAAGTCTCTTGCAGAGTGACTTCGACAATATTCAGCGATATTGTGATGACTGGAAGTTGAAAATCAACTTCCAGAAATCAGAAGCTATTTTGTTTAGGACTCCGTTGTCTAGCGCCTCAAGGGATACGAGAAAGAACTGGCGCAAGCTGGTGATCGTAGGGCCACATGGACATCCACTGGCGAGTAAAAGTGTAGTAAAGTACCTTGGCATCTTGTTGGATCAGTACCTGTATTTCGACAGACATATAGGTGCTGCTTTGGCCAGGGCTAGGGGAGCCTTTGCCTTGACAAAACGACTGTTTTATAGCAGCCGTCTTGACACCAGGGTGAAGGTGATTTGCTACATGGCCCTCATCAGGCCGATGATTGCCTACGGATGCCCGGTGTGATTCAACGTTGCCCCATCTCAAATGGAAAAGATTCGGGTGTTTGAGAGGCAATGTCTTAGACGTTGCCTTGGATTACACAGAACACCAGAGTCGGAGTACACAAGATATTATTCCAACCAGGTTCTATACAACGGAGCCAGATAAACAGAATAGATAATTTTTTGTTCAAGCTGATTCGGGGTCACGTTGCAAGAGCGATGTCCTCAACTAACAGCTTAATTTTTGGGGCTTATTACCCCAATAACGAATATTTTGAGAGTACGCGGTTAAATGGTCACATCCCTCCCGAGGCATTCCTCTATTTAGACAGTCGAGGGCTGATACAGAATGGAGGGGCGGTTCCGCTCATCTACCACGTCAGCCGGAAAACTGTGGATAGGCGACTCCTGTATGGTCGAGACGTCATCGCTCAAGGTGGAGAAGAGCGCCTTCGGTTCAGTAGGACTGTGTCCTATCGGGACCGGAGGGATAGGGCGAAACAGGAGAATCAGTTCTGGTGGCTCTCTGAACAGCATCGTGATATTTAAAGTCGATGAAGATATTATATCTTGGCCGACTTACATAGATTTAGGGCATTAGGTATAGGGAACAGTCGGGGGGCACCAAAAAAAAAATTAAAAATATGTATGTATGCGGGGGCATACCTGCATGTATCTGCGTGTCTGTACATGTATGTGCGAACGTATATGTATGTGCGTATGTACATGTATGGGTGGGTTGCATGTTGTTGTGTGTCTGCATGCATATAAAAAATAAGCACAAAAAAAATTAAAAAACGAAAAAAAAATGCTGCTGTGGCTGTTCTAGTTTTTAAGTAGTTTTAAGTATTATTAGGTATTTTAAGTAGTTTAGATAAGTTAGTTTTATTTAATTTTATTCAGTTTTAATTATTTTTAATATAGATTTAATTGAAATAGTTTTTAGGTCGAAAGACATTAGTTTTAAGAGTTATTGTTTAATTTAGAGCGCCCGTAAAGGGCCAGTAAATTAGTTGTAACTTATTGATAATAAGGCTAGTTTTTAAACATTTTTGTCTAGCTTTAAGATAGTTATAAGTTAAAATGAAATAAAAATGAATTTAAAAAAATGCTTCATCGTCCAACCAACACCGATTCTCAAAATCCACCGAAATCTTCGTATCAACCGAATCAATCTTCTTCAACTAACGCTTTTCATCATCCCACTTAACTCAAGCGACTCTCGAAGCCCAACCCATATTTTCAAACAATTTTATAAAGTCATACATCATATGGGAAGTACATTTACCCTAAGAGCGTTCTTAGACACGTGATCGGAAGTAACCTTTATTTCTAAGGCCGTTCAAAAGAAATTACATCTAAAAACAAAATCCGTTTTAATCCGATTTGATATTACTGTTTTCGCTTTCGTCTCTTTCGTTTTACATTCGCCATATTTTCGAAATCGAAAGCGAATTTGATTTGACATTGCAATTTTTAGCGCGTGCATTTACGTTAGGGTTTCTTTGGCGGATTGGTTTATCGACACGGTCGAAAGTGATATTTTGGTGGATATTTTTCATTTAAATAAATAAAAATGTGAATTTAACTATTAATTTTTTTTTTATAAAAACAAACTAAAGATATAAACAATCATTTTTTGTAATAAACGTGTAGGCGTCCAAGACAACAAGACACCAACCAACAACAATTTTCTCCGATCATCGAATTTATGAGGGAAAACGAAGGGATCAAAGGACACAACATACAACGTTCTCTGCAATATGTCTAGCGCTTCGGGCATTGAATTGCATACTGTGGGTTGCGCCATTCAAATGTCTGTATCCTGCCAAACCACTTTCTGGTATGATCCGTCTGCAAGGAAGCTCAATGTTGCAGCTAATTTTATAATTGGTGATGTCCCATTGTTGTTATGTGGTCTATATTTGTCTTTTATTGCGTCCAAGACAATTTTAAATATTTCTTTTGAAAGGCGAAACAATTTATCGAACCGAGTTTTTATAAAATAAAGCTAATTAAACAAATAATAAACACGTTAAGCAAAAACACTCACTGGAAGCAAGGAAGATCAAAAGGTGAGGAAACACTTCTTAATAATTTTCTTCTCAAGTTTGAATTTTAAGATTCTTTTTCTTGCTCATGCTAAACTCACGGGGGTGGCTGTGGCGCGTTGTGTGCTCGCCTGTCAACCTCGTAGTTGGAGGTTCGATTCCTGCCGTTGTCTGTCTTCTTATATTCCATTAAAAACCAATTCTAAAAATTGTCGTAAAATAAGATGTTGGTTTACTCATTACATGCTGTTTAGGCATAACACTAACAACATGTGATTGAGTAAACTAGCATACCCATAAATATGACAACGAAATAAATAAAATAATGCGAATTATAAGGGACATAAATAAATAAGACATGGTAATTGTCTCCGCATTAGTTCAGCAGCCATCCCTGGAGATAAATCTGAGACAACAACAAGCTCTAGTCTGAAAACATCTCGCCACACATCTTTACTATCCTTCTTTCTCTTCTTTCACAGGATGCCCGCGCTGTGTTAAGAAAAAACATATAAAGGGTATTCATAATCCCTTGAGCGCGTGCAAAATTATAAAACAAACAAAAAATATAAATAACGAGTCCATTTTTTATTTAAATAAATATTTTATTGCAAAGTTAATGTACCTCGGACAAATAAATAAAATAATAAATATTCACTGGCAATCAGCTGTCAATTATCTGGAAATCTTGGAAGTAGCATTTACGATTCGCCTCGAATTCGTTAATTGATCAAAACGAAGCGAGTCGAAAATGAGATATCGAATTGAAAACGATTCGCTTCGTATTCCCTAATCAGCCCACTGATCTTACTAACGTGAAATGGAGAGATGTGCGGTCTCAAGAAAATGCTGTTGGTTTAGCCACGAGAGGAATTTCACCAATAGAACTGAAAGCAAGTTCACTTTGGTGGCATTCAACAAAATGGCTTTGCCAACCTCAATCTCTTTGGCCAGAGTCTCTTTTAAAAACTGCAGGCGAAGATGAGTTAGAGCGGCGACCATTAAAAACTTACAATTCGATATGTGTTCCGAATGTGGAAGAAATTGTCAATAGGTTCTCATCTTGGGCAAGATTATTAAGAGTACTCAGTAATATTTTTCTCTTTTTTCATCAAACGCATCCACGTCACAAAATTGATTATTATAAACGTTATTTATCTACAACCTTATCTCACGTTGAAACTACTTACGCTAAAAAAATTCTAATTCGTTTAACTCAAAGGCTGTGTTTTCAATCAGAGAATCATAGTCTCCTCAGAAAAGATCCAATTGCGACCAAAAGTTCCCTTCTTAAATTAAATCCTTTTCTAGACGAAGATCACATCATATGAACTAATGGACGGCTTTCCAGTTCAAACCTTCATTATGATGAAAAATATCCGATCTTGCTTCCATACGAAGCTCGAATCACCAATATCTTTGTTAACTTTTTGCATAATATCACAATGCACGGTGGAAACCAACTCGTAATACGAATGTTGCAGTGAGAATTTTGGATACCAAGAATTAAACAACTTGTTAAAAAGTCGATTAATTTCTGTAAGACCTGCAAAATTCAGACAGAAACTACAAACCCAGATAATGGGCGCCTTGTCTATAGAAAGAACAATGATTTCTTCACCCTTTAATTACAGTGTCCTGGATTTTGCCGGTCCATACTTAATTAAAACTTTTTCTGGTAGAAACTGTCGCATAACAAAAGGATATGTTAGCCACTTAGTATGTTTCGGAACAAAGGTCATTCATTTAGAGGCCGCTAAAGATTTAAGTACCGAAATCTTTTTAGGTGCTCTCAATAGATTCATATCCCGTCGTTGCATGCCGAAACCCATTTTTTCTGATATCGGCACTAATTTTGTTGGAGCCAGCAAAAGAATATCAGATGACTTTAAATTTTTTTTTAAATCAACTCCTCTTGAAGTATCTGCAAGTTTCCAAGACCGCAAACTCGAGTGTTCATTCATTCATTCAATTAAAAGTTACAAACTTCATTTTAGAAAAGTATCTGGGACTTCTAAATTCACGTTCGAAGAGTTTTCCACTCTTCTGGCTAAAATTGAAGCCTGTCTTACTTACAGACCGATTTCCCCAATCTCTGAAAATAGCACAGATATCCCCCCTCTGACACCTGGACATTTTCTCTGCGGTGGTCCATTACTATCACCCTTAGAACCTGCTAAAGACGAAATTTCCTTGACCTATGTAAAAAGATTCGAGAAAGTAAACATTTTGGATCATGAATTTTGTCGCAGACGGAAGGAAGAATATTTAAGAGACTTAAATAAACGATATAAGTGGAAATATCCTAAAAGATATATACAATTGAACGATTTAGTTATAGTAAGGAACGAAAACCTCCCCCCAAACGAATGGTGACTTGGCCGTATCACGAAGGTCTATCTTGGATCCGACAAAGGAGTCCGCGTTGTAGATACTAAGGCACAAAATGGAGTCATTACAAGGCCCATTACAAAAGTTTGCATCTTGTTTCACCCCGATTCCAGTGAAATTGAATCTGACAAACTCGAAATTTCTCACTAATTTAACTTTTATTACCTACTAGCGGACCAGGCGAACTTCGTCTCGCCCCAATTTAACACCCTCATATGAACTGCAGAGCTGTAATAAAACACAAATATTAAAATCAGTAGATAGTGATATGATAAACAATGTTCTTCGATTTTTTTCCGGCGCAAAAACAAACAACAAAGAATGTTTACCAAGCTATCGACGACGTCCTTTTTCTTCGCTGCTAGTATTGGCCGTTCACAAATCCAATAGCAATTTTTACCTATAATTTTTTGCAATGTCGGGGAACTCTTTACTTTGGTGATGAGTTTCTCCTACGATGTTGTTAACACGCAAAAATTAGCCGGGAATTGTATGGATCCAGTCGAGACATTAACAGAAATTTGGCCATTACCAAGCGCTAGCAGTCGCCATGAAAGTGCAATGCCACCATCATATTCGTGGTCAATTTCAACTTCATGACATGACGGTACAAAGACGACGATTGCAAGCATGGATTAAATTCATCGGCAGAAGTAGATTCGGGATGACGGGAATCGTTTGACGAAAATCTCCGCTGAGCAATATCATATCCCCACATCATCTCGAATCACCTTGTAAATCTTTCATTGTTAGGTCAACTGCCTCCAAGACTCGTTATGTGCCATCATGCATTCATCCCAAATTATGATTTTGTATTCTCCCATCAATTTCGCCGAATTCTTGGTCATTGTGCACGTTATCCAACGAACCCATCTCCCGAATGCTGAGAAGCGTCAATTCTAACGCTTCTTGTTTTGACTTTAGCATCAGTACTCCCTGCCTAAAGCTTCGTCTCCTAAGCCTCCCTACCAGTTAATTTTAGTCTTAGCTATTAAGTTTCTTAGTTTTTAAGTTAGATTAAGAAAATAGCTTGTATTAAGCCAAATAAATGGGGGCTTTGCCCCCACCAAAATTAAAATTAAAATTAAATTAAAATTAAATTAAATTATTGGCTTGTCAACCGTGAGAAAATTCATCCCCAGCTTCAAATCGGAATGTGTAGTTCGACCTCCTTCAGACAGTGTGGCAGCAATGCCATATATGCCATAGGATGCAACAGGCAGCGAAAGAGATCTTGAGCGAATTGTTGCTAGAATCAACTAAATGACGAATGTCTTGCATGGCACACCGGGAGCATCGAGAAAGTAAATCCGATTGCGGAATCGTATTCCAAAGCAGCGCCATATAAGTCTACATTTACTACTTTTCTTCCTTTAATGACTTTTTGTCGAATTGTTGAGTTTGAAGCTGTGCAATATGGATATGTCTCCATTTATTTCTTCTGCACGTATCTACCCCTTGCGTTTGATTATCACGGACATTCTGATTAATTAATGCAAGACGTGTACGTCGACCAAGGTTAGATCGGAATCAGTGTAATAATACTCAAAACTCGAATCAATTTCAGTAAGAAAAATAGCACATTTTCTTAATAGAAAATTATAATGTAAAAAGGGCGCCCAGCATAAGTGAATGCATAACGCAATCTATCACTTGTGGTATTGATGGCAGAAAAGCGTCATCTAATGTATATATCATAAACTTCTCCACACAAAGTCCTCCAAAAAATCAATGGAACATTCTAGACAACCGACAAAATAAAATATCAAAATCCATTTAATGGGAATCAAATCCTGTAGTTGTCTTCATACACGCGGCAACAAAGAGAAGCCAAAATAAAAGTGTGTGTATACAAAACAAAACATATTATTCATACTAATAAAGCAATAACAAACATGTGCGTGCATTTTTGGTCATAACTCCGGTTCTAGACATCGGGCACCAAACAGATTTCTGATATGCACTCTCCAAACATGTCTTAAGATCTACTGAAAATTTTATTCAAATCGATCAAGCCGAAAAAAAGAAGATAGCGCACAAACATAATTTGGATTGTTCTTTATACATAAAATTTGTTAATTTATAAAGGGTGATTTTTTTGCTACTTGGTTTTTGACGTTTATATTTTTGACAGATCACTCATGACAAATTCCACGAACATTTGACATTTCGATTCAGTATTGTTTGCCATTTCATCATGAATAGAATTACACCTGAACAACGTTTGCAAATTATTGTGCTCTGTGAAAAATGTGTTTCGCAAGCTACGTCCGTTTTATGCATCAATTGAGAGGCGAATTTGGTGAGCAGTTGATCTCACGTTTTGGCGCAGTCCATTGGCCACCAAGATCATGTGATTTGACCCCGTTAGACAATTTTTTGTGGGGCTATGTTAAGTCTATTGTCCATGGGGACAAGCCAAACACGATTGCTGCCTTGGAAGCCAACATTGAACGCGTCATTGGTGAGATTCCGGCCGAAATGTGTGAAAAAGTTTGCCAAAATTGGACCTTCAGAATGGACCACCTGAAGCGTAGCCGCGGGCAACATTTAAGTGAAATTATTTTTAAAAAGTAAATGGCAGAAATTGATTTATCGATCCAAATAAAAATTTCATTCACTTTTTACAAGTTTCTGTGTTTTTTTGAATTTTCAAAAACCAAGCTCTTAAAAAATCACCGTTTACAAGTGTTTGAACGCCAACAAACTCAGTATATTTTATATAAAAAAAAAGATATAAAACGCTATTACAAATTCAATAAAAAGGATATTTATATTGCACCTTTTTTAAAAACTATACACCTCGCGTTTATTTCTCAAATTTCGAACTTTTCATATTGCTTAATTGTTATATAAAATAAGTTAATAATAATCAATGCATTTGTAAATATTATTTGTTTTTCATGGTGAGTTCCCGGCTTAAACGTAATACAAATAATAACATATTTACATAAATGCATACCTTTGTGAAAATTATATTACTATTTTACAGCCGTGCTGCAAGGCGGCCGGCAATGTTCAGGTAAAACTAATATTTTTTGCAAATCTCTAACTTAAAATGAAAATATGTGCTCGTTAATATTTAATAATTATTTAGATGTCGCTCTTTTCCCAGTATTCTTACTTTTTTTCATCCGGAACTCACCGCTCTACTAACATGTCGCATTCTTTTTCCTTCTTCTTCAATAAACCGTTGTATCGCAAAGAAGTGTTTTTTTCCTTCCTAAGTTACGGCGTGCTTATACTGCGATTAATTTTTCTTTGGTTTTAATTGGATAAGTTATTTAATTAGCCTAGTTAACAATCACATTTAATTCGATTTATTAACCTACCCCTAAACACCTAATTACAAGCGAAAACCAATACAATTTCATTTTATCTAAGGCATGGCAAAAATCTTTATGTGAACAAATTGATTTGGATGATAAAAGGGGAAATTACAATCAATTTGCACACAAAACGTTTGGCTATGAAAAATAAGATGAATATGCGGTAATTATTAAGAGGTTTCAGTATCTGCTCATCGACAACTGTATGTTGCATGTTCACGTGCAGGCATACCATTTGCCTTAATTATTTTGACCGATGTACAAAAAATATTGTACGAGGGCGGTTCAATAAGTCCGTGACTTTTTGAATTTCTGACCTCTTTACTGAAACAGCAACACTGCTCCTGTCAACAGGCATCTGTCAGTTGACTCCTGTCAAAATTTAAACTTGCTGCGTCAGTTAGTTTGTGTTTGACAGCTATTTTTATCAGACTACTCACTAATTTGAGGAGAAAATGGAAAAAAGTGAATTTCGTGTGCTTATTTCTTGCGAAAAAAAACCATTACCGAGACCAAGGCTAAGCTTGATAAATACTATGGAGACTCTGCACCATCGATTTCAATGGTAAAAAAGTGGTTTACTGAATTTCGTTGTGGCCGTACAAGCACTGAAGATGCCGAACGTCCTGGACGCCCAGTTGAGGTCTCTACACCCGAAACAATCGAAAAAATTCACGATATGGTGTTGGCCGACCGAAGATTGAAAGTACGAGAGATTGTGGAAGCCGTAGGGATCTCGCATGGCTCAGTGGTTGCAATTTTGAATGATCACTTGGGCATGAGAAAGCTTTCCGCAAGATGGGTGCCGCGCTTGCTCACAGTCGACCACAAACGCAATCGTGTAACAACTTCACAGGAAGGTTTGGCGTCTTTTAATCGCAATATGGAGGAGTTTTTGCGCTGTTTTGTAACCGTGGACAAAACATGGATCCATCACAATACACCAGAGACCAAACAACAGTCAAAACAGTGGGTTTCTAAAGGTGAATCGCCGCCAAAGAAGGCCAAGGTGGGTTTGTCAGCCAATAAAGTTATGGCGACTGTTTTTTGGGATGCACGCGGGATAATCCACATTGACTACCTTCAAAAGGGAAGAACAATCAATGGCGAATATTATGCCAACTTATTGGACCGATTCAATGACGATTTAAAAAAAAACGGACCTCATTTGACCAAGAAAAAAGTTCTTTTCCACCAAGACAATGCAAGGGTGCACACATGTGCAGTTGCCATGGCAAACATCCATGAATTGGGCTATGAATTGCTCCCTCATCCACCCAATTCTCCAGATTTGGCTCCGAGCGACTACTTCTTGTTCCCAAACCTGAAGAAATGGCTTGGTGGAAAAAGATTTGACTCCAATGATAAAGTCATCTCGCAAACAAAGGCCTATTTTGAGGACCTCGACAAATCATTTTTTTTGGAAGGGATAAAAAAATTGGAGAAGCGTTGGACAAAGTGTATAGAGCTCAAGGGAGACTACGTTGAAAAATAAAATTATTTTATTATAAGTCACGGACTTATTGACCCGACCTCGTATATCAAAAATTTAGTAAAGTTCAATATATAATTTTGTTTGGTATTATATTAGTTATTTATCACTCGGCAAAACGGGTGCATGTGAACTAGTATAATATAAGTAGACTTTAACTCATGTCAACAATTGTTATTGTAATAAAAGCAATAGTTATCAATTAATACAGTACCATTAGCACTTAAAACACGAAAATTCACATTGGTCTCGAGTATTGTTCATACGGACTTTTTCTATTTGCCTTTTTGTGTTGCTAGCTATTCATTTTTTACATAGTTTATACAAATGTAATTATTTCTTCAACAGATTATTAAATAAATGAAAAGCAGTTAGTTTATTAAAATTTAAGTGCGTTCCGATGTTAAATGCTTCAGGTAATGTATGAATGGACTTGTATGAAGATGTAGACTCATTTAGGATCTAACAAACAGATCATCAGCCTTCGCCAAAGCACAATAAGCTGCTGTTAAAATAACACGAGGTGCAATGATGAATCCAGCACATGATTAACTTCCAGTACTGACATCTATAAAAAAGCTGTATTCGATTTGAAAAGGGAAAAATATGAAATGTACACTTATGTTTAAATCTAACTCTTGCAATGAATGGATATGACCCCAAACCTTGGCCGAACTAATGCCTAAAACACGCCTGATTTTTTCTTGTGGACTGCTGGGACAACAGACGTAATGTATATCCTCTTCACTCTCACAGAAAAGAGTCTTCGCGTTAGAAACACTGTAGGTTATTAAGGAATTTTTAATTCTCCAAGAGCTGACGATGATTAATCAGCGGTTTCTTGACCTTTTAAAGAAAGGACGTAAGTGCAATTGGACAGCATGCTGAGGACCAAAAAGATTGTTTTTTTTTATAAATATGCTGTTGCTGTTTTCCAACCACTCGATAGGAGACCAGATGATAAATGCAAAAGCATACTCAGTGGTACTGGCAATGTTGAAGAACTCCTTTTCACAACGATGATTTTACTTGAGTTGCTACTTGACTGCGAAGACAATGATGTCGACTTTCTTGATGAAGAAGTGCTGTGTTTTGCGGCATATGAAATTGAAAATTTATTCGTCACCGAAGAACTTCAACTAATTATGCTAAATGATGATTGCGTAAGTGGGATATTTTTGTGACAAAAATTACTACCAGTGGCACCGGTTTATTATTCGCATTAATTCTTGGCAATATTTGAAGGATATCTACGCCAGGATCTTTGATTAAAGCCGATATAAGCACGTGAGCTAGTTTTGTACCATCGTAGAGTCCTTTTATTACAATGATTCGCTCCGACTGGTTTTTGCCTCGCTTTTCCACTTCTTTGTGTGCTCTAGTTGTGGCACGAATGGCATTGATGTTACTGCCTGCCCGACAGGAACTTGAATTTTCTTACATATCATCTAAGGTGCTGCGAAGGAGGAAGTAGACGATGAGTTCGAAGAAGTTTGTTGCTGAGTGGAACTTTAGCGACCAGCGTCTTTCCAGATATGTTCACCCCTCTTGCGGCAGCTAATTCACTGCCTGCTGCTCCTGTCTGCGGTTTAAGGGGACTTATTTTGGATGTTGAGTGATGCTCGTCATACGGGACAGCACCACCACTGCAGTGTGACTTCTGGCTATGTTTTATAGTATCATCTTTTTCGGAGCCAGCAGCATTCACGCGACGTAATAAAAATATCATTGACTTGCGGCCGCCTCCTTCCACAGAATTCCCATGATGTTTATGCCCCGTCTGCAGCGACGTTGGCTGTAATGTAATATTAAAATCGTTATGTGAACACCTCAAATATATTATTATTAAATTACAGAATAAAATATATACATACGTAATAAACAAAATAACAAAACTCTCTTACTCCGATATTTGTTTTGAAATTTAATAATTGTTTTTTTTTGTCATCTGTCAAAATACTCACCTCGAATTGAGTCTTTTTTTGTGGTAAGGTTAAGCACAAACGCATTAATATGCTAGGGTTTGCTTCTACTTTTTGATTGGATTTTCTTTATTTTGACCATACAATTTCTTTATTTTGAACATAAAATTAATAAATATTGCTTAACTCGTAAATCAGAATCAACAAAAAGCTTTTATTAATATTTTTTTTGTTTGATAAAGGCCTTTAAAAATACAATTTACCTAAAAAAAATTGGTATGAACATTTTAAATGTTTAATAATATAAATTCAAAAACAGAAAAGATTGTCCACCCGTTTTCAAAATATTGAAGTTTCAAAAAAAATATTTGTTTTCAAAAATCCAAAAAAACTATTTTTCGAAAATATTGAAATGCAATACTATTTAGAATTTTAAGGAGTTCCTGTAAAATTTTTTTATCGAAATCCGTTGAGCCGTTTATGAGAAAGTTGGAAATCAATAAAATAGTTGTATGGCAGGTACAATTATTAACAAAATATTAAAAAAAATTTTGTTGCCAAAATGAAGACCATACTAAAAATTTAGACCATACCACACAATTCAGTTTTGTCTTCAATTTTCCTTCTGCAAATCCGGCAAAATATGTTGCAGCTGCTTCTTGCATTTTATTGGCAAATGTTTCATTGTCATCCGGATCTTCCTCCATAACGTATGCGTCGATCTGTTTATCTTCATTAGGATTTTCTTCCACAATATAGACGTCGATCCTTTCACCTTGATCCGGATCTTCTTCCATAACGTATACTTCCTTTCATATTCATCTGGATCTTCCTTCATAACGTATACGTCAATTTCCTCATCGTTATCGAGCTTTTCTTGAATTTCATAACATAATCCTTTCTCCAGGATATTATCTTCGATCGGCAGTGGAATTTCATAGTCTTCAACTGTGACTCAACCTCCATAGTTTCTTTGTAGTCAGGTATCTGTAATAATGGATCTCCTTCAGCATCCTCATATCCACAATGTTCTGCAACAGTAAAATGACGGAACATGATTTGCTTTACATTGCGAATAAATCTCCATGCGGAGGGATTTCTCTCATAAGATCCTCTAATGTACCGCACCATGGAGAATAAGTTCTCTGCAACATCAGTATTCAAATGTGACAGTGGGAAATAGATCTGCTCTTCGCTTTTGAGATATTCCCACATCTGCACAATTCCCAACAGCGTTTGATGTAATCCTATAAAACAAGGAGGCCTTTTGCGAACATTGGTTGAAGTCCATGTTTGTATCCATCCATTGCTTCTTTTATGGACTTTAAGGTTTTCGTTCTATCAGATAAAACTTGTCTTTGTGGATTTCTTGAGTACCGCTTAGTCGTATTCAAATTATCAAACAAATTATTCATTTGTTTTATAAATTTGCACGTTCTTAAAGCGACTTTGCGTTCCTCCTTGGTTTCAAAGCAGTTTGCTGTCTAAGGCAAACTTTATACCACTGTACACGCTATTACTAAAGACTTGCGTAGCTAACTTAACCGAGTACTTTTCAAACCCATTCGGCCTTAGGTGACTCTTTGTCAGTTTGAATAATGCTCTAAAGTTTTTCGATTTTGAGTCTTCTTGATAGACTTTTTCCAAGACTGTCCAGTCTACAATATCATCACCAATACGAATTTTATGGTCTAGAAGTATATTTCTCACACTTTTAAAAAGATGTGGATAATCGTACAGCAGGGAACCTTTTGGTTATTTATTTCAACGTAGGGCGTTTTCTCCATAAATAACGGTGGGCCAAGCTTCTTATATGCTGCCACATTGCTGGATCCTTGATTACAGCTTGTTGCAACAACGGTCAATCCGCAATATATTACTTTTTCAAGGATCGTGAGAATAATCTGTAAAATAGTGTCCGCATTGGGTGAACCCACATAATAGGCGATGGTCTGTTTCTAATTGGTATTCAAACCTCTAAGTGTAAACGCCATTATTTTGGAGGCTATAGAGTTCCTTCCGAACTCTCCGAAGTCTTGAAATCCATATATATCATCCTTGATATCATACTCCAAATCCTTTTATATATAAATTTCATCGAATAGAAGGACACTCTTTCTATCCATGGCCGTCATGCCTTTTGCTTTCTCAGTTAACATATTTATCATGTGTGTGCCGAATCCGAGTGCCATCTGTGAATAGTACTCACAGACGGCAGTTTAAGCCCTATACTAATCAAGAAGGAATAGAACGCTGTAAAGTAAAATCTCAAAAATAAATCCTTCTCCTTAGGTAGCCAACGAGCCTTGGCCTTATGGAATAGTTGCACTAAAATGAATGTTCGCAACTCTTCTGAAAAACCTTCAATTAGCACTTCTAAACTTTTCCTTAACCTGTATATCGGCTTTTTCCTTAACCTGTATATCGGCTTTGGGCGTTAAAGATATACGCCGCGGAAAAATTTTTGACCGATTCACTCTACGCTTGGCTTTGTATGCACAGAAAGGCAAGTGTGACAAAGGAAATTGCGAAGGTTAGACGTAATTTGTAGGTGGCACTTCTGGCAAATTTAAACGTTGGATATTATAAGTTGCCTTAGTGGTGCTAGCCAAATTAAACAAAATTGCACCAGGAGTGGAAGGCATAGATGAAGGTGCAAGTGGAAGTGACCTTGAAACTGGTTGTGAAAGTGAATCTGGAGGGCATACAGGTCGAAGTGGACATTCAGTTCGAAGTGATCGACCTTCAGGTATAAATGCACCTTCAGGTGGGCTTATGGGTCGAAGTGATCTTCCAGGGAAAAATGGAATCACATTTAGAAGAACTAATGTTACCGAAGAGGTAGGCTCCTTCTCAGACTCCCATTCTTCCATTATGCGACGACATGAAACATCAATAACTCCATCAGAGCAACTACAAATGCTCATGTAACATAATGGAAGTACACTTTCGACAAGACGTTTCCGATCGCACATAATGAAAATATCTTCTTCATAAAAGTGGGTCTCACATATGTGCAATGACGCTGATTGTTCGCCAATGTGAGAAACACCTGCATGCTTAATTAATATTGGCCTCCTTGAATCCATTGGAAGTTGAAAGAATGATAGATTGGCCAGACGTTTTCTCACTAGACCGCAACTAGCATAACAACACTTAACCATGATTATTGATTTTTTACGAAAAATAAACACACACTGATTTAAATTTTTTAACACGTGTTGTACGGCAACACTTTATTATTATTATTGTGAAATATAATAAACACACTGATTTAATGTTATGAACACTTACAACACGGCAATTTCAATTCACGAAAACTTGTGAATTATAAGATAAAATACAAGATATATATAAGATACCTATATTATTAGATAACTATAAGATAAGCAAAAAAAAAACTAAATAAATAAGAAATTAAATAATAAAAGTATACAGGATTTAAGTTTAAAAAAAATTATTACAATAATATAATTATTAAAATTATTACTCTTACTGCACCTTCTTTTTTTGTTGGAAGAAGGTATTTCTATAAACCAAATTCACTGTTGTCTTATTCTAACTTAGGTTGGTCACTGTCACTTTAAGGTATGTATATTGTTTAAGTTATGTGTGTTACGTTTTAAGATCAATCACTTCAATATTTTTCAACTTATGTTGGCAAATTTGTTAAAATTTAATAAAATCAGATAGGTAGGAACTCAACTCGACTCACATACTAAATTAGAGCACTGAAGATATTGTGCGTAGAAAAAACACAAACGCAAAATTGTGTGTTTTTTTTGTTATTGATGGTATACACAAAGTAACTTTGAATAAACGAACAATTTGTTTTGTTTCTGTGGCTAATGTGAGCATGTACTTAATATGTACATAAAGAATAAAGAAATACTTACATAGGTATGTATTCAAAAGCAACGAAAAAATATCCACACAGACAAAAAAAAGAAAACCAGTTTATCATGTATTAAAGAAAAATCGGTGCTTTTGCATGCATATGGTACCCAAAATTCATGTTTTACATAAGGAAAGCATTTTAGGAGCCTTACAAAAATAAAAAAAAATATTCAAGGACGATATTCAGCTAAATTAATTTGGAATCTAAAAATAGACAATGTTAAATATGTATATATATTAGGAGGAATCAAGAAACAATGTTTGAAAATAAGACCTATCATTATATTGTAGGTACGTACATTCCTATGTATGTACCTACCTACAAACATTATCACAATCACTTAACAAGCAAAACAAAATATTTTGTCTATTCTTTAATTGCAAATTTTTTATTAAAAAAAACAAGCTGCCGCACCAAACACATACATACATACAATATGTATACCTATGTAAACAAAATCTATGGGAGACCCCAAAATCAAAAGAAATCACTCAAAATGTGTCTGAACGTAGTAACGCAACTTGAAAAAAAAAACATTTCTATTTCTCTCAATCAAGCTGCTAGGTATAATCTGCTAATATTTTTTTTTAACCTTTTCACCTACCTACCCCGTAAATCTATCCAAATGCATAGGACTGATGAAAATATCGAAATCATTGAATAAATAGTAAGTACCTATACTACCTTTATCTAATAGGTACTATTTAGATATCTATGTAGGTAGATAGGTGCTTTTTATTTTTAAAATTATTTAAAACCTTTCCTGTTAATTGCTTCAACTTTCGATTCATAGTATACCTACATATGTAGGTACCTACACAGTAAATAAAAACAAACACTTGTATCTAAGTGTCTACATACTACCCACTAGTACCTATGAATTGAAAAATTAGTGCAAAAAACAAGATACCTATAATAATAAGATATAATAATAATAATAGGTAGGTAGGTATGTAATGCGTTGATAGGTGGTACTACTTATAAAAAAATTAAATTGTACCTACGCAATACATATTTCCTACCAAACACACTTATTTCAATCATATTGCAACTTTACCAAACTCTTTAGCGAACTAGTCATTAAAAAAAAATCACAAATATGTGGGTATACTAGCTTTCCACCTGCCTACTTACAAAAGTAAAGTAAATTTGATTAGCAAAAGGATTACCTAATTTAAGCAGTTTTTTAATTGACCCAGGTCAAGGTCTTTGAAACCATTTTTTCCTCAAATGCGCAAACCAGACCGAAAATATAAACTCTAAGGGTATTATCTTCAATTATGGGTTTAATACTGTACATATACCTACCTACCGTATAACTATAAAGCATTCTTTATACCTACTATTAAGCAATATTCCATGTCTTATAACGCAACACAATCGTAATATTGTCTTTTGTGTAATACAACAACGCCAACCTATCCGGATAGCTATAGTTTGGCTATTGAATGAGGCCATTGTCTGTGGTGTCAAAATAATTGAAATGTCAAACGAAAAATTGTAAATCAGTGAGAACGGTTTTCGAGTTTTCCTTAACTTTTAGGTGGAGACCCCGTTTTGGGTTTGGTGTAGAATGAAATTTCACGATTTATTTTTGACATAGCACAGATATATAAATTTTTAGTAGTAGTGTCTGCAATAATGGCAGAAATAAATATTTCTAATGGAGTGGCGGCCTGAAAGTTTCTAACAACACACACATTCCTTCTGCAGCCTTGATCAGCCTGTTCATTCTCTAGTTTCCTCTACAGAGCCTTGTGTCTGAGGTCCTAATGTCTGACCACTTATCTCCTGTGACAAAATAGGCATACTACCCTCGTTTGTCCCTGCCTGTAACCCATTGGCCAATTGACTGAGGTTAACCTCCACCAGCTCATCAAAATGGTTTCTTAATGTGCTCTGGTAGAGCTCTGACTCGGGTAGAGTTGGACACGACTCAACCCTAGCGGTGGTACGAGTGAGAGGAACCCTACCTCTAGGTCTCACTACAGTGCCTTTCCTGATGATACCAGTCGCACGTTTGCTCATGTTATATAATTATTGGGTTTTGATCACTTCTCCACTAAATTAAAACCAATAAATATTCAAAAAAAAATCAAAAATAAAAAAAATTCCGATATTTAGAATTTTTTTTAAAATTCAAATATGAAAAAAAATTAAATTTAAATAAAAAAAAATAAGTTGAAAAGAAAAAAAAATAATTATAAACTAATAAAAAAATCAAAAATAATGGCAAAAAAATAAGAGGCAATAATAAAGATATTAAAATAAAAAAAATTAAAAAAAAAACAACGAGATAAAGTTAAAAATTCAAATTTCAACGAAAAATATTATTCATAAAAAAAATCAGTCTCAGAACTATATAAAAAAATTAATAAAAAGTAAAGAAAAAACAAGAGAAATTAAAAAAAAAATATATGATGCAGTTAAAATCAAAATTTCAAAGAAAAGTTATTCAAAAGAAAATTAAATTAATAACTATATAAAAAAAAAAACTAATTAAAAAAAAATAAACCAGAACCAAAAAAAAATTAATAAAAAAAATAAAATTAAAAAAAAAAACTGAAGAAAATTAATACTTCAGTAAATAAAAAAATTAAACTGTTTAGAAAGTAATAAAAAAAATATATCTATAATCATGATGAGGTGTGTGAAGATACGACAGAGTATCCAAACGAATAAGGGAGGAAAGGAAATTGATGTAATTGTCTAGTATTTATGTTTGTAAATGTGTGTTCAATCGTAAAGTTTACGTCCTGTTAAATCGTCGTAAGTTCTTGTCTAATGTCAATAAGTCACTCATGTTTACGACTCGTACCTCTGTAACTCGACGAGTGCTTCGAACCATCTCTAGTCTTCCTGCCACATCGAACTTTCTGATATTAAACCTAAAAGGTAGTTGGCTAGGAAGCAGAGATAACCTTCCACACAGTAGAATTTAAAAACTTCACCCACTCTATACATCTGGATCATAAGGCTAGCAGTGAACCTTCAGCTTCTCCATTCTACTCCGCTCATTGCATTGTAAAAGACTGTTCTACCTCACAAAATCTGCTGTTACTACACCTGTCAGATTAGACAGCTGAACTCTATCTTCCACTATACAACTAGCTACGAGTATTACGGTCTCCAGATGTGTACTTTAAGGATAGGAAAGGTAAAAAAAATTAAAATGTGAACAAAATTGGAGTTGATGATTATTGAGAGTCCAAGGGATGACCTTGACATAAAAATCATCTCCTTGGAGTCCCAATGGATCGTATAGCCGTTCGTTACGTTGGGTGCCATTGTTACGAGTCTATGTTAGGCGACGGATGCGTCTCCGGTGCGGATATAGAGTAATGGCTTGCTTATTGCACAGCTAAGCTCGGCATATTGGGCGGTATCTCAGCCATAACTTGACGAATGTTGGTTTTCAAGTGCTCAAGAGTTAAAGGTTTGTCTGCATAAACACGTTCTTTCGCTTAGCCATACACAAAAAGTCCAGCGGTGTCAAATCGCATGATCTTGGTGGCCAGTTGATATCGCCATGACGAGAAATTACGCGGCCAGGAAATGTTTCTTGCAATAAAGCCATATTCGCTCGAGTTGTACCGTCCATCCATCGTCGTTTCCAAGAAGTAAATAACACCTCCGGACCAAAGAGCGCCCCAAACAGTGTCTTTTTGGTGATGTAAGGGACTCTCTTCAATTACTTGAGGATTCTCAGAACCCCAAATACGACAATTTTTTTAGTAACATACCCACCGAGTGAGAAATGTGCTTCGTGGCTGAAGAAAATTTTGTTCGAAAATTCGACGTCCACCGCCTGTTGTTCAAGCACCCATTCGACGTATCTACGACGTTGTGAATGGTCAGCTGGCTTCAGTTGTTGTGTGAGCTGGACTTTATATGGGTGTAGGTGTAGATCCAAATGTAAGATACGCCATAATGTGCCGTAAGACAGTCCTAATTCCTGAGAACGACGAGGAATCGACACATTCGGGTCTTCGGCAAAACTTTCACTTACAGCAGCAATGTTTTCAGTGGTACGAGCGAAACGATGATGCACATGCCTTACAATATCTGCAACCAACCCCGTCTCTTCAATTTTCTTCACAATTGCTTGCGTGGTTGGACGATTAAAGCACGATATATATCTGTGGTATAATCACCATTTTTGTAGTAGGTTTTAACAATTTGTATGCGTTGTGCGATAGTTAAGCTATCCATTTTCGCAAATGTCAGACTTTCAGCTAAAAAAAAAATTGGTTTAACAACTTAGTTTGACAGATGTCGAATTCCAGCCCTATACTTTTGAAACCGCAAAATGGCAAAATATCTTACACAGTAAGATATGGAAATCTTGTAACATAGTATAAAATTATGAATTTAAAATGAAATGAAAAAATAAAATAGTTAGATAAAGACTATAAAATATTAAATAAAAACAAAACTTAAAAGAAAGCTTAAACGACATAACAATTTAATCAGAAATATTGGATTAAGAATTACTTAAAATTGAAAATAAAAGTACAACCCAAGTTTGAATTTTAGAAGGAAGTTAGGAAGTTACTTTGATTCGAGAAAAAGATATGAAGGTTGTTTTGAAATGTATTAATGTCGCCAATATCTCGCAGAAAAGTGGGGAGTGAGTTCCATAGGCGGCACGGAGCAATGAAGAATTGTCTCTCGGAAGTCAGGCACAAACATCGAGGAAAAATTAAATATATATAGATATATAATATTTTAAAACCTAGTGTCAGTGTACGAAATCGGATATACTTGTTATCGAATGACATTTTGAGAAGGTTCTGTTGCAAATGTGAGACATCGTCATACCTTCTTACTTAATCCAAAAATATACCGGATAGCGCTGTTAAAGGCACATTTAAGATTTAATTTATTTTTTTTCTAATTACGTCACAGATGTGTAATACCTCGCATCTATAGGTAAGAACCGGCATCACATAACACGGCAAAGAGCCAATGAGAATTGATTCTGATACAGACCTAAGTGCGGCCGGTGAACAAAGAATTTTTGAAGTGGTTCATAAGCATTTGGCAAATCTGAATTCTCAGAAAACCATCAGACTTATTAACAACGGTCCAAAACATTATGTTGAAAGACAATTTCAAGAACGAGTTCTAAGAAGGCCAAGGAAACCTTGGTAATATGAGTTCTTCATACATCTTCGAGAGTTGTCAATCCGTGTTTTGTTTGTAAAGGATATAGTTTTGTAAAAACAAAGTCGAATATGTATGTTTTTCTATTTTTTTCCGTATGTTTTTTATCATACGATCTATGAAAATTTCCCTGTACCCATTTAGTCTCTCGATTTGTTTTGCATTTAATTCTTTTCATTGTTAATTCATTATAAATTAAGAATAGGCAGGGAAAACAGGTACTGCAAGTAACCGCCAGAGAACCAGAACCAACCCAATACGGTGTACCTAGGTGTTTTCGATGCTTCATAACAGAATTCTAAAAAGTGCGAACTCTTGAACACAATTTATAAAATATGTATGATCTTTTATAATGAATTTTGTTCATAACAGAAAATTCATAACATACTGTTGTGTTGACTGTAAACTTGTTTTTCAATACTTTTAGCAAAATGATTAAATCATAGAAATCATCGTATAAATGCGGAAAAATAAGTTAATGGATAAAGTAGCATACCTCAAGAAAAACATACAAGAATGTAAAAAAGGCTTTTTTCAAATTGAAATGAAAACAGAATATATCCCATCATTCGTCAAAACGTTTTATTAAAAAAAAGTAAACCATTTTGCTTCCCTTTGGAATTGATTTCAAAATTTAATGGATGATGAAACCGGAAATTAGAACCACCAAGTTTAAGATATTTTAGGAAATACTATTTATTAAGATGTCTATGTCATCGATAGCTAAGCTTCTTCCATTCTCAGTTAATTTGACGAGTACAGTACCAAGGTGTGTGTGTACGGAGAATAATTGCTTTTTCTTTTTCATGCTCACTTCATGTTGAAGAAGAGTTCGATTTTTTTGCGACAAACTCTCGTTCAGAGAATTAATTCCCAGATCATGCAACGAGATAATTGATTCCCAGATCATGCAACGAGATCGGCCGATTAGATTTCTTGCGATAATTAGCAAGTGCGTATAACATTGTATTTCTCTCACTTACACTATTGAATTGGAGGATGACTGGGTGGTCGTTATTTTGATTACGAGGTGTAGTGCCAAAAATGCTCTTCAAAGCAGGGGGTGGTAAGACAATCAACCTGCAAATCGAACCTGCAGATCGAACATGTTATGCAAGTTTTCTTCCTTGAAGATTGCAATAATATTTTCGGTTTGTTTTGCTAATTCGGCGTGAAGAGTTTCTTGAGTAAATCATTATTTAACGGGGGTGATTAATTGGTGTTTGTTTAGTTGTAGCACAGATGAAGTTCCGGGATAATCAGTGCCGTGTTTCGTTGTGGTAGTCTCAATTGGTTCGCTTACGGAAATTTTCGCATTAGAAATGTCTGAATTTCATGTTTTAGGCGAATTGACATTCGTTGGTTGTGCAGAAGCGGGTAACTTTTCTGATAGAGGTTTCTTAGCCTTATTTTTCTTATCAATTGGTGTTTGAGTTGGTGCTAGAAGTTGCTGTTGGTCACGGTTGATGTTTGACCTGGTTTTGACTAAAGACGAACTCGACATCATGCAAAAATATATAACTTCAGGAAAATGGCGGGAATTTATTGGGTATATACAATTATTTCTGTTTTAATATAGTGGTAGCAAATAAATTGAAGATTAGATTATTATATATGTCCAAACAAAACAAAATCTGCAAAATCGTATATTCCCGCACAATATTAATTTGGTAAACTGGTAAATGCACGCGTTTAATAACTTTTGCCGGAGGAGATAAATTATGATGCGTTTATTCATTCTCGAACATCGATTTATAGTAACCACCTAGTTGATCAACGTATTCAATTGTTGAATAGCTTCGTACATATAGTTGACAAACTTCCTCAAAAGTTGAATAACTTCGTACACTCGTTGATAAACTTGTTCGATTTTCACAAAAAAAAAAAGGTTTTTAAGTTGATCAACTGCGTTTTTAATATGGTTGTTCAACAAGTTGATGGACGTGTTGATACCTTCGTACACCTAACCAAGACGCACTCATTGAAGAACGCGTTCAACGCACGCAATATAGCTACCCAGATATTGACATAATTTTTACTTGTAAGCATTTTTCATCTCGGTGTCACACACATCTTTGTTTAAAAATATTGAAATTAAATTTTGTCTTTATTAAGCATGATTTCTCGAAGAAAAAAAGTGGTTGTTATATTAATAATATTGGAAAATTAACTACAAAGAAAAAAGAAAAGACAATGACGAAAAATCAAAACACAATGAACAACACTGCACCAATTTGTAAGTTGATGTCAACACAATACTTCAACTCATGCACGCACACACATTTTGTCTCGTCCAATGCAACACACAACAAACATTTTCCCGTCAACGGCAACCACCACAAAACTAAATTAAAAAAGTTGATCAACGAGTTGAACAAATAATGTGCAACACATTATTTTGAAAACCTTCCTCAACGCGTTGAACCGCCATTTTTAATGAGCAACACGAGCTCGTCACCGCTGCGCAACGATCTCCAACCAGATTAAACTCGTTGGTTGAATGAATTGACGACATCGTACATTAGAGTTGAATGTGTTGAACTTGAAATTTGTGCGTTGAATGTCTAGTGGACGACCGGTATTCATTTGTCATTTTCTATTCAGCATATGTGCTATTGCTGCAATTGATTCGAGTTTTGGGTATTATTACACTGATTACGGATAGCTGTATATCGCGCATCACATCCACAAATGGTATCAGCATTACGATCAATTAAAATTTAATGCCATATTTATCAATTCGATAATTTTTTTTTTTTTTCAGAAAATGTAAAAAGTGAGGTTATCCAATTAGGTTGCGGGCATTCATTGCGAAACATTCATTCCTTCATTTCTTTTGAATAGGATTAGTCAAAAAACACTTTGTTGTTTTTAAGGGAGGCTAATGCCTCCTAATAGACACGTCAGAATGTCCGTGCTAATCAAACGCAAGAGAAATGAATGAAGACGTGTCCATATTGAACAGGTTTGTGCTGCACAATTATAACCTCAAATTTGACAAAACGTTTTTTTAAGAAGATCAGTCTTAAATGTAAACTTAAATCGCGCTGTTTTCGAATACTATTCCGCAATCGGATTTACTTTCTCGATGCTCCCGGTACATGCAAGACATTCGTCTTTTTTTTTTTAACGTTTGCGCCCACTAAAGGGGTTTTGACTACCCTTAATATGAACAAGCACAGTGCGAGCGATAGGAGATTAGGGAAGGATGCAAGAGGAGATACTGATGCACATTGGTTTTGAATTTCTGAATATCAAAATGGGAGGGGAAAATAGAGCCGGTTAAAGTATTCCACATTCGCGTTGTACGGCTAAAGAAAGAATCTCTGTACTTGACAGTACGTCCGAAGTTGGGCTCAAGGCTAAACTGATGAGCATTCCTAGAAGCGCGAGTATTACGGTTGAAAAATTTAAGGGGAGGAATGCAACTGGCTATTTCGCTGGAACAGTGTATAAAAATAGCGATAAAATAATGACAGACATGTAACATTTCGACGGTGTTCTAGAGATGTAAATGTCTCTACTATATTTCTATCGCCTATCATTCTTAGAGCTCTATTCTGAATTCTATCTAAAAGAATCAAATGTGTTTTGGGAGCTCCTGCCCAAATGTGCGAGTTATACTCCAGCTTTGGACGAATGAAGGCCTTATAGATTACAGCCAGATCAGACGGGGAGAAGAATTTCTTGCGCCTTCGAAGAAAGCCCAGACACTGCAGCATTTTCGGCGACATCGAATATGTGGTCGTTCCACAAGAGGTGGTCTGTGATGCACATACCAAGAACTGAAAGCTGATCGGTTTCTTCAATGCAAGTGCCGCTCATGAAAAGCGGCATGGGGGGTGGGTTCTGCTTTAACGACAGAAGACAGCACTGAGTTTTTGAAGCATTAAATTCTACGCGGTTTTTAATTCCCCATTGGACAATGCTGTCAAGATCAGAATTTAATGAGCTTATCATACGCTGCCGTTCCAGTTGCACATCCGAAAAACAAGGAGGTGCATCTAAAAACGAATATGAAAAGCTGAGAGTACTATCGTCAGCAAAACAATTAAGTGGATTAGAAGTTCCAGATAAGAGATCATTAATAAAAATGAGAAAGAGGGTCGGAGACAACACGGAGCCCTGGGGCACACCAGCATTTATTTTGTGGATATCAGACTAGAAACCGTCCAATACAACTTGTATTGATCGGTCCGAAAGGTAATTTCTAATCCAACGAAGAAGGGATTCATCGATACCAAATGCACGCATTTTCGATAAGAGAGCTTGATGCCAAACTCTATCAAATGCTTTTGAAATATCAAGCGCAATAATCTTACTTTCTACAAAACGATGTAAAGATTTGTGCCACTGCTCGGTGAGATATACCATCAGATCACCAGTGGACCTATTGATACGAAAGCCATACTGCCGGTCATTGAGGAGCTTTCGTTCTTCAAGATATTTCTTAAGCTGATAATTAATCAGCGTTTCCATGACCTTGGAAAGATGGGACGTAAGTGCAATTGGACGGTAATTAGCGGGTGAAGAAGATTCGCCTTTTTTAGGGACAGGCTGGATAAATGCTGTTTTCCATCCCTTTGGAAAGAGACCAGTAGAGTAGGACAGATGGAAAAGCTTACGCAGTGGTTTAGCCAGCGTTGAACAACACCTCTTCAGAACGATGGGAGGGATACTATCCGGGCCAACGGATTTGTGAATATCAAGATCTTTGAGGACTCTAGCAACTGCACGAGTGCGAAAGAAGATTCGTCCCATAAAATCATTTACGCTCTCGAGTACAGGAGGAGTCATTACACTTTCTGGCAGCGTCGAATTTACAGCGAACTGCGCTGCAAGCAAATTGGCTTTTTCACGAGAGCTGACAAAAGGGGTGTCATTAAAGACGAGCGTTGGAACCGAAGACGACGATGAATTCCGAATGTTTTTTACAAAAGACCAAAAATTTTTACTACCTTTGGGACATTGTAGTATTTTTTGGCTTAATTTTTGGTCATACAAAAATTTGGTTCTCCGAATGTGTCATTCAGTTGATTCTGGCAACAATTCGGGCAAGATCTCAAATTTCGTTGCCGGTTCCATCCTATTTCATCTGTCATTGCTGCCACACTTTTTGCACATTCCGTTTTATAGCTGGCGATAAATCTTCTCACGGTTGACAAGCCAATGACCAAGAATTCGGCAACAGCGAAGATGCGAGAATGCAAAACCATCATTTGGGACGAATGCATGATAGCGCATAAACGAGCTTTGGAGCCAGTTGGACGAACAATGAAGGATTTACGAGGTTATTCGATATGATTTGGTGGAGCTATGATATTGACCTCCTGAGATTTTCGTCAAACGCTTCCCGTCATCCCGAAATCTACTTCTGCCGATGAACTTAATTCATGCCTGAAATCGTCGTCTTTGGCAGCATGTCAAAAATTTGAATTTGACCACGAATATGAGAGTCGCATTGCAGAACGACCCATCCGCTGTTGAATTCTCGAGACAACTGCTGGCGCTTGGCAATGGCCAAATTCCTGTTGATGTTTCGACTGGATTGATATCATTCCCGTCAAATTTTTGCGGGCTAGCAACGTGGAAGGTGAAACTCATCACCAAAGTAAATGTTCCCCGGCATTCCAAAAAATTATAGAAATCTCGATTGGATTTGTTGAACGGGCAATACTAGCAGCGAAGAATGAGGACGTCGTCAATAGCTTGAATTTCATTATTCCAAGTAAGTCTCTGGAGAACTGCGCCGGAAAACAAATCGAAAACATTGTTTATCATATCACTTTCTAATGATTTTGATTCCATTCAAATAAAGCACATTGGATTTTTTACTCTGTGTCTTATTATAGCTTTGGAGCTTATATGAAAGCGTTACATTGGGGCGAGACGAGTTCGATGGGTGCGCTTGTTAACCATAGAATCACTTTAATCTGAGTTCTAGGCCACAGTGGCATCGGAGTAATGAACGGGAAGACGAGCTGGCCCGACAGGGATCGTCTCTTCATAGCTCGCGTGCATTGAATGTCTCTATCCCACGCTGCTATAAAGAGCAAGATTCTTTCAGTTTCCCTCACGGAATCCAGCAAAAGATGGAACAATCTATCCGACTGCAAGATATCTAAAACGATATCGCCTACCTACAATAAATCCCGCACAAACGATCTCATTTGCAGACCAAGGCGGAACAAAGCAAGGATAGTCGCTACTTGCACTGAGCACTGGCCCTTAGGTGAGCACGCAGCAAAGCTGGCATTCCCAATACACCTGCTGCCGTAGCTGTAAAAACCAGATGGAAAAGGAAACAACGCTTTACTTTCTTTGAAAGTGTCCCATTTTCGCCAGGCTAAGAATGCAGGGGCTTTCTTTTCCGATCTAAAAGAATTGTCTGATACAAAAGTTATAAACGTAAACTCTTTCCTCAGCGTGTCCAAATGGCTTTAGCGACGTTCCGCTTGAGTGGTTTTCCTCTCGTTGTCCGCTTAAATCTTTTTTAATCAGGTCCGCGCTTTCCAGCGCTACTTGGGTATAAGATGCGAGTTCGCTCTGACCGCCATTTTACCTATCTATAGTCTAAGAAAGCTCCAGGATATGACTTAATCACGAATTTCTCAAAATGCTCGCATAGTGTTAAATAATCTGTTTTATATAATAAATTTTACTCAAAGGTTAAATTACGTTCCGAGCCAATGGAAGGTTGCGGAAGTTATAATGGTTCTGAAACCAGGAAAACAATCACATGAAAAGAAATCTTATTGACCCATTTATACGGATTTAGAAGCAAGCATTCGACAAGTGAGTAGGATCACTGACGTCATTGAGAAAACTCTGGCTAAAAATAAAATTGTCCAGCGGTCTTCTTAGAGTCGAAGGCCTAAATTTCAAATTATAACAAATTCTACCTCAAGGACTTTATACGATTCTAAGAGAATATCTTATCTAGGGAACAGGCTTTTCCGTGCAAGACATGGAAACGGTTATTCAGATTTCAAAGAAAGAGTGGCTGGGGCACCACAAGGAAGTGCTCTAGGCCAAATATTGTACCTTTCATTGAAACGTGATATACCTCAAATGTATCCCCATTTGCTAATGACACTGTAATACTAGAAGTGAGCCAAACGATTAACGAAGCTACAACTAAACTACAAAAATTCTTAATGATGTCAATGATTGGACAAAAGCAAAAATCGATTCGTGTGTATTTTACGTATAAAAAAACAATAGATTACCGGTATTTGTTAATATGGTTCAAGTTTCGTTTGCTAACGACGAAAGATATTTCAGAATGACTTGTGGACGGGAAACTAAAATGGAAACCGTATGCTAAAAAGATATGCGAAGAGTTAATATAAAGTATAACTCAGGGATAAATACTGGTTGCTCGGGAATTACTTTAAGCTCATTATCGAAAAGAAACTAATATTGTACAGGCAGGTGCTAAAGCCTGTCTGGACGTACGCTATTCAACTCCGGGGTTATACTCGAGAATATAACTTTAATACGTAACAATCGTTTGATATATTATGATGGATATATTAGAAACGAAGATCTCCACAGGGATTTTGGTATTCCCACGGTTCCAAATTCTCGATGAGGACATTTTAGTACACCAACTGACCGCTTTAAATCGCGGTATACGCAGGGACTATAATTGGGTAGTTACCTGGAACACTTTAATTAATTTCGTTAAAAATAAATTGCTAGATAAGTTTCAACTGAGTTGCAATTGGGAGGTGGTTTTAGTGAAGTAATGGCTTTTTCGATTGGTCGTCCGGAAGGCTTCCGAAGTCTTCCGAATGCTTCTGAAACTGTTCGATTGGTATGAAATGATAGTTCTTCTCCTGGATAGGAGAGAAATTTCCTTCTGGATTTGGAGTCGGAATCAAAACCAGAAGCACACATACACTCACATAATAAATGTCCAACGCGAATTCAATATGAACAACAATGGTTTGTAGGGATGAGCGATATTGTAAAACATGGATGTGAACATAGAAAATACAATATCGATATCAGAGTATCGATATTTTTTAATGTTTTTTGAAAAATAATAGCACGTTAAAAAATCAATTAAAAATACAGTATACATATTATAAATTCAAAATACCTTCATTATTTTGAAAATTGTAGCAATGTTTTTTATCGCAATTTTCTTTTCCCTTTTTAAGTGTATGAGCTGCATTCAATACCACTACCTTTTTGTTTTAGGTATTTATTTCCTAGTAGTGGGAATGAACTAAAACTTTTGGTCTGCAATTGCCTACCTCTTTTAAATATTCTTGGGTTAAGTTTTCTCATTTGAACCAATAAAAACTTATGTAGATATGCAATATATTTTTTTGTTAGTCCTCAGCGCATTTTTTTATATTATTTTTTTCTTCAATCTGATATATTTCAGCCATCACAATACAGTTAAATTCAATTTTAAAACTTTGTTTTATTTTGTTATGTTTATAAGTACCTTACTTACATATCTTCCACTTTTCATGTTATTGATGTATCGTTTTTTGTGGTGCTTCCTATTGTATTCCGGGATATTAGAAGGCTTCGATTTCCACAGATTATTCCTGACGCCTTCAGGGTAATTGGTAAGTTCGTTATTACAACGTTGGTATCTCAGCTCATCACAACTAAAGCCATTACACGCAAATTCCTGCATAATTGCATCTACTTGGTAGTCTGATGTACTTTGCTCTAATCAAATGAAAAAAATATAATTAAGATCACTAATAAATGCTCAAAAAACAATTTTTTTAAATCAACTCGAATAGGCCCTAACAATGAAATGTAGATTGAAATTACATACATACCAGAGGGTTTTCAACAGTTTTGGTTGAAAATGCAATTTGTATTTATTTGGTGTTTAAATGATAGAATGATGAAAAGTAAGTGTGAAATGATTTTGTCAATAGTGAGGGTAATGTTTATCTATGCTTTAAGCGGGATTAAGTGTACACAAATTCAATCCGGATGATCGCACTTGAAAAATCGACTAATTAATACCTTGGCAATACGCAACAAATGTCGGGTGTGTGTAAATACGAATGCATATGTACATAATCCAAAAAAATACAAATTTATAAGTATTCCTATAATTCTAATCTGATCGCCATCATTAAAAAAATACCGCGATTTTTATTTTATTTCAGTGTATATTGCGTAAAACAAATGTCTATTCTATTGATTTATTCATTGACACCTACAAATGTATATTTAAATTGTTTAAATGGATTTTAATTTTGTAAATTAAGAGTGTAATATGTACCTACATTCATAGATGGAACCTAATATATATATATGTACATATATAATGGGGTTGGGTACAATCAGTGTGACCAATGAAATATTTCAAATCCTGCTAAAATAGTGGTTTTAGCCGGATTGTTGAAAAAAACTGCCAGAAATCCTGCCAACTCTGAAAATCATGACCCCAAGAAAACGAAAATATATGCCTGGAACAATCGAACTTGTTTTTGGGTGACGTTTAAGATACCGAGTGCATATTTTTTACATTACTTTAGTATGTTGAATTTTAAATAACTAATCAAAACCAAAAAAGAAGTTGTTTATTTTGTTAAGTTAATTTAAAAAAAAAGAAAACAACCTTACAAATAGTTATTAATCCATTTCGCAACAAAAACAAACAGGTATAATCAGGTATCAGAGTATCTTAATCTAATTAAGTATAAAGTATTTTATATTTATAAAATTTTATTACTGCATAAGTTTTGTGCTTCAGTTAAAGCATCATCGAAATATCACAAGTTTCTTGTTCTTCTTTTACGGTAAAATTAAATTTTGATGAAGCAACTTGTTTGATTATATTAGGACGAATAATGAAGGAATCACAACAATTTTCAGATAAATTATCTCGGATAAAAAGTATACTATTTAACATATCAATTTTCATTCGATTCCTTCGTTAATCCTAAAACTAAACAAACTTTCAACTAAAAACGAATTGACAATTCTTTGCAAGGGTTTTTTTATATGCATCGATGAACCTTTTTACCTCGCACTAAAATTCAACAGTATTTTCAAAATTCTCTCATTTATTTAGATTTATGTTGTTCTTTTGCCATTCAATTTTGGAAATAAACTCAGAATTCATGTTTTTATCTTTATAAACATCGTTTAATAGTTACTTATGAATCCGCAAACATTTTTTAACAGAAAAGAAGTTTACTTGCTGCAAAATTCGTAGATATTGTAGAGTTAGCAATTGAAGTTCCGTAATAAGCGATACGCATTTATGTTTGATTGAGTTTTAATTTTTTAAAGTAATATTTTGTTTTAGGTTGGAAAAATGTGAAAACCTGCTAGATTTCCTGCTAAAACCAAATTTCCTGATAAAAAAACTGCCGGCAGGATTTGAAAAAATAAAATGCTAAAAGCAAACTTTTCCTGGTTGCTCCCATCACGTTTTCTCGCACACTCTTGGTTTGTTGGAAGTGGGTAGGGATAATGATTTTGAGCAATTTGCAAATGGTTCTTTTAAGAACTAAACAAAATTATAAAGAGATAAAATTGAGTACATTGAACTTATTTACACGAGGGTAAAAAAGAATCAGTTTTGTGGTGCAAGTGAATTAATTGGATGACAAACAAGGAACCCAGTGGGTAGGTAGTGATTTTGAGCTATTTGTAAGTTTGTAGTTTTTTTTAAGAACTAAAAAAATGATTAAGAGATAAAATTGATTTCATTGTCTATGGTCGTCCTAGCACAAATCAAATTGAAAAAGTTCCTTGTAGTCGGCGTTTAAAAATGAAAGGCCATATATGGCCGCTTGTGCAGTAGAGGGTTAAACAAATATCTTTTATTTCGGCCCTATTTCCTTGATATAATTTTTTTTTCAAAAATCCAAAAAAATATTTTTTGAAAATTATGGTATGCGGTATTTTTAAGAATTCGAAGTACTTCCTATACGTCGAGCCTTTTATAGCTGTGTTTTATTGGGAAACTATCCATTGTACCGTAAGTAATTCCCAAAAAACGCATCGATCGTATCATGGACCGTAGCTTTTTTATTTTTGTAAAAATGGTACCCCTGCCCAGCAGTCACAAGTAATGAAAGACTCTTTAGCAAAGTAAAATTAAGAAAATATTAAAATTATGAACAATCATTTTTTATTTTAATTAATTTTATTCATATAAAATAGAAAGTAGAAAAACGTAAAAATATTTAATTTATGTTTCAAACCTATTTCTTGTTTTCATTTTTTCTGCATTTGCAATTTTAAATTCGAGCATTCATTTTGCACTAATAGCGTTAGTGAGAGTGGCATCACCGACATCTCGAAGAAATATTTGGCATAACTATTCGTTCTTTAGTTCAGATGGATTGAACGAAGATGTATGTAAATCGTTAAGTTGGCGGGCAGATGCAGTACGAGGAAGAAGTGAATGAGATCACCAAGACGCAGTATATTACAAAGTCATTGAATTCAAGATTATCTACTACATTTTATCTTTGTAAAGCATTGTCTGAAAATTAGCAAGAAATACTAAAAGTAAATATTTGTTAATTTATTTGAAACTATGTATAAATTCTCTGTATGTATATATTTGCAGGAAATTTGCAGTATTTAATTGCACTTCTAATGTATTTAATGTACTTTAATTGCATTTCTATTGCGCTTTGAATTACACTTTGTATAAAATAAAGGTTAAAAAAGTCGCTGACAAAGGTATTGTTAATTTTCGGAATAAACCTTGGTGTTAAAACAACAATTTTTACAAATTTCTTTTAAAATAATGAGTAATGGAAAACGAAATGTCTGATAAAGAAGCACTCCAAAAATGAGGAGAAGCCAACGACTCAAAGGTCGACAAATAAATATAAACAATATATCATGCAAGATTTGTAAGCTTCCGGACACAAATGAATGGTGCAGTGCGATGATTGCAATGAGTGGTACCATTTTGTATGTGTAAACGTCACAGCGGCCATCGAAGACGACTGGAGTTGCTCAAATTGCCAAAAAAGCAAAAATGCAGATGCAGGATCTATTCACTCAAAAAAGACGTCGTTAAGAAATCGTCTTGAGATAGTAATGAAGATCCTTGAAGAGGCAAGATCACTTGAGAAGAAGAGGGATGAAGAGGCAAGGGCACTTGCCATGAAGAGGGATGAAGAATATTTAGAGAAAAAAGACTCCTGCTCGTGGAAGGTAGTCAACATGGCACGAACTCAGTGAGAAGTGCTGAACGAGTAGTTGAGAAATGGGTGCAGCTGGGTCAAGATGTGTAAATCGAACAACATCGTAATGTGTATGCAACAAATGCATTGGAAGATGCATTACAAACCACATTTAATGATCTCGCATTCCAAACAACCCCTTCCAAGTGCATCATCACTACGCAATATAAACGAACCAAAGACGTCTCGATTCAACCAAAAAAATTCCGATTAACGAACTTTCACAGCCTAACAGGGTTTAAATGGCAAATCGGCACTCAATGTCCAGAGATCTGCCGAACTTCTATGGTAGCCCCGAGGAATGGCCACTATTTATAAGTACTTTCGAGCATAGTACAAAGCTGTGCGGTTTCAGTGATGAAGAAAACCTCATGCGTCTACAAAAATGTTTAAAGGGACGAGTCCTCGAGGCAATGCCTGGCAGGTTGATGCTGCCATCAAACGTTCCAAATATCATAAACACATTACGAATCATGTACGGCCGTCCAAAGATAATTATAAATGTTGACAACCCTGGAAAAACTTCTGGGCTTTGACATGTCAGTAATAAAACGTGTTTTACTCTCATATTGTATTTAATTAATTAATGGTTTTTTGTAATAAACGAAATATTATATATTCTTATTCCGTTTCTGATTTTGTAAATAAGATCACAACAATAAAGACACTTCTACAAAAAATCCAAGATGAAACGAAAATAAACGTAGAAAAGATTGAAACCGTAGTATCATATTCACTGGTGGTGCAGAATTTGATTTCTACTATGGAGGCCTGTGAATTATATCCATATTTGTAGAATGCTGAGCTTTTGGATTATCTTGTAAGTAAACTGCCCACACAGTTGATGCTAAATTGAGATATTGAAGATATGCCGTCATTCAACCTATTGGATTTCAGTGACTGGTCGTACAGGCTAATCAACAACATATGTAGAGTCAGCCCGGGTACATCTTTCGATCTTGAGAAACCACAAACACGCAGGAAAGAGAAGGCTCATGTCAACGCGCACACGGCAGTGTACAGTGTGCAAACAAGCACGAGTTGGGTTGGAGTTATGTGTACGGTTCCAAACCATGAACCTAAATGAGAAATGGGAAACCATAAAGAAAAATCGACTCTGCCGCACATGCCTGAGATCACATCCAAACTCGCGTTGCCGAGTAAGTATCTCTTTTGGTGTAAATGGTTGTGTTTACAGACATCATCGCCTGCTGCACAAAAACACAACCGCATCTGTAACAACTCCGACCTCAACAGCAAACTATCAGAAAGTAAAATTCAACAACAATATCTTCGAAAGTGGTATCTTCCGATATTTACTGTCGCGAACCAGAATAAACCCGGCAAAATAAGGATAGTTTGGGATGCTGCTGCCGAGGTCAACGGCGTTTCTTTAAAGTCTGTATTGATGAAGGGACCTGACCAACTAGCTTATTTGTTACCCGTTTTATATCGCTTCCAAGAAAGAGCAATAGCTGTTGGCCTTATATTCAAACGCACTCTGATTTAGATTTAGTGATCAAACAGTGCTTTTCAAGAAACGAATTGTCAAGATATAGTTATCTCTTTCTGTGTTATTTTTGGTTAACTTCTGCCTTTTTTTCCGTTATTGTAATTCAATCTATGTACAAGTTCAGTTGCTTTTGGGAATATACTATTCAATAAATACATTTCATTTTAATTAAGCTTGATTTATTATTTCAATTGTTGGTAAACTGGAAATTCACTTCGCAACAGGTTATGGGCCCAGTACCCAACAATTAGAATCAAGAAAAGGATAAAATTTAAGGTAATAGTGTCACAATGGCGGAGACGCGTTTTAAGATCAAAAAGCTCAGCGGAGATAATTTCTTCGTTTGGAAATACAAAATATAAATGTTATTAATTAAAGAAGGGCTTTGGTATACGTGTCTGGTATAATTCCTAAGCCAGAGGATAATATTTCAGCATGGTGTGTTAAGGACGAAGAAGCGCGAGCAAAAATAGCTCTTTCTGTTGATGATAATCAGCTTCAACATATTAGAAAGGCAACACCATCTAAGGAAGCGTGGAATAGTTTAAAAAATTACCACGAGAGGAACACACTTAGTAACAAAGTGCAACTCATGAGAAGTATTTGCAGTCTTCGTGTTGGCCAGGGTGAAAATGTTGGGGTGGCCGTGGAGCGATAGTTGTGTGTTCGCCTGTCAACCTCATGGTCACAGGTTCGATCCCTGCCGTAGTCTATAGCTAAGACTAGACGACGTGTAAAACCTACATAATTATGTATCTTTTACGTCAATTTGACGTCAGAGCAATGTCGCTTAATTTACAAATCGTCTAATATACATTATTATGTCAAGCGCATATCAAACATAAATTTATGGGAACGATATGTATGAACATTGCGCAGGCACCCTCGGTCACCGATCGTTCGATTTTAGATGGGTTACAGGATTTACCTCAAACATTAACACCCCTTGTTGAAGTGGGTCAACGAAACAAGCGCCAACGTAAACAAACAATGACACCAGAATCACAAAGCGACGCATCCACTGCACAAGTATCATCGGTTCTTGCCAGCGCAGTAGCCGCTCTGCAAACTTCAGACCCAAATTCAACCTTATGCGACCACCTTTTAGCAGAATTGCGTACTATTGTAGATTCTCAGTCACGTGATTTGCGAAGGCTATTAATGAAAGTTGTATATAATTTTATGGATGCTAGAACAGAGGAATCAAATCAAGGGAATTTTGATGGGAACGATGTTTTAGTTTATGATAATGTGTGTGGTGTGATTTACGTACAACAGAACACTGAAAATGAAGAAAGCGAGGAAATAAATATTATTCAAGAACAGTCAACACCATGATGAATTAAAAAATCAACAAGTGGATTTTAAAGTACAAAACTTTATTTTTGTTTGACTGAATTTTAGAGTACAAATTATTATTTATTATTTTTGTGTTTATAGTTTTATTAATGTTTTTTGTTGAATAAAGTTAAATATGTTTATACTGAAACTCGAATTCTCCTTCTTCAACAAAATATGCAGTGAATTCTTTTTGGATTTCTTTAGCAGAAATGGTAGGTTATGGAATTCGGAAAATATACTGCAACGATTTAAAATTGTCACCGGTGGCCAAGTACCGCAGCGTGAGCATCGGACGCCGGAATACTTAATCGCATGTTTGTGTTTTTTTCTATAAAAGGTCGCACTTAATTCAGCAATTCATCGAACTGACTGACCGTCATCCGTACGAAATTTTTGTATAAGCGAGGTTCTTCACTACTTAGTTCCACCAATAATTTTTCACAAAACCCTTCTTTTTTCGAAGTCGAACCCAATCCTTTACCCAAACGCGACGCTTCCGCATTTCGACTCTCTCAAACAAAACCAAAACAGCAGTCCACTTTCCCTCGACATATTTTTTAATCACACTCAAAAAATGACATTTTAAAATTTGCCGTAGGTACACCACATAATGAATCTCCATAACTTTTACATAAAATGTAATCAACATAAATATTTGGGACAAATTGTGTGCACTAATATGTAGCTGCATTATATGTAATCATGAAGAAAACATATTTGTATGTTTCTTTTTACACAATAAACACTTCGTGTAATACGCACATTTGAAAAAAATGTTACAACGTGCAATATATGTAGGTTATATGTTGAAGTTTTCTGTGACGTAATAGATACATAATTATGTAAATTTTTCATGTCGTCTAGTCTTATCTTATGTCTTCTTATTTTTCCATTAAAAAACCAATTCTAAAAATAAATGTCATACAACGTGTTGCTGGTTTACTCATTACATGCTGTTTAGGCATAGAACTAACAACAAGTGATTGAGTAAAACTAGTATACCGATAAAATATGACAATGAATAAAAAAAATAATGCGAATTATAAGGCACATAGATAAATAAGACACGGAAATTTCTCCATTTGCCTCAAGAAGCAGTTGACATTTATACAACACTGTTTAGCAACGCGCTGAATAATGCATATTATCCAGAGCGGTGAAGACAGCTGTGGTGCACCCTCTCCCAAAAAAGGGAAATGACAACTCCAATCCGGCGAATCTCCGGTCGATAAGTCTTCTTCCGAGCATTAGCAAAGTATTTGAAAAGGTTATTAATAGAGCCCTGTTCAAGTGGGCGGAGGACAAAAATATCATCCCGGATAATCAGTTCGGTTTTAAGGCGCGACATGACAAAATTCATGCCGCGTCCAAACTAGTTTCTGATATCCAATGGAACAAAACTAAAAAGCAGTGTACGGGTGCCTGTCTGGTTGATTTGGAGAAGGCCTTCGACACCGTATGGTTAGAAGGTCTCTATCTAAAGCTAACCAGACTAGGTATAAGTAAACCTCTATTGTATATGCTTCATGACATGCTAAATGGTAGAAAGTTTGTTGTCAAGAGTGGCAATGTAAGTTCTACCGCAATTCACCGTCTTGACAGCAGGGTGAAGGTGATTTGCTACATGGCCCTCATCAGGCCGATGATTGCCTACGGATGCCCGTTGTGGTTCAACGTTGCCCCATCTCAAATAGAAAAGATTCGGGTGTTTGAGAGGCAATGTCTTAGACGTTGCCTTGGATTACACAGAACACCAGAGTCGGAGTACACAAGATATTATTCCAACCAGGTTCTATACAACGGAGCCAACATAAACAGAATAGATAATTTTTTGTTTAAGCTGATTCGGGGTCACACTGCAAGAGCGATGTCCTCAACCAACAGCTTAATCTTTGGGGCTTACTACCCCAATAATGAATATTTTGAGAGTGCGTGGTTAAGTGGCTACATCCCTCCAGAGGCATTCCTCTATTTAGACAGTCGATGACTGATACAGGATGGAGGGGCGGTTCCGCTCATCTACCACGTCAGCCGGAAAACTGTGGATAGGCGACTCCTGTACGGTCGAGACGTCATCGCTCAAGGTGGAGAAGAGCGCCTTCGGTTCATAGGAGAACCAGTTCTGGTGGCTCTCTGAACAGCATCATATTTAAAGTCGATGAAGATCGTATGTCTTGGCCGACTTACATAGATTTAGGGCAATTAGGTATAGGGAACAGTCGGGGTGGCACCAAAAAAAAAAATTACAAATATGTAGGTATGCGGGGGCATATGTACATGTATCTGCGTGTCTGTGCATGTATGTGCGTACGTATTGTATGTGCGTATGTACATGTATGTGTGGGTTGCATGTTGTTGTGTGTCTGATTGCATATAAAAAATAAACAAACAAAATTTAAAAAACGAAAAAAAATGCAGCTGTGGCTGTTCTAGTTTTGAAGTAGTTTTAGGTGGTTTTGGGTATTATGAGGTATTTTAAGTAGTTTACGTTATTTTTAGTTAGTATAAGTTAGTTGTATCTAGTTTTAATTATTTTTAGTCTATCTTTAGGTTTAGTTTATAAGTAAAAAAGAAAAATATGATAAGATACCGAGTTTTTTGGCAATAAGTTTTCTTGGTTAAAAAAAATTAAATAAGGGCCAGTAAATTAGTTATAAGTTATTGATAATTAGGCTAGTTTTAAACATTTTTGTCTAGCTTTAAGATAGTTATAAGTTAATATTAAATAAAAATGAATTTAAAAAAAATAATAAAAAAAAAGGATTTCTTCGTAAGTTTAGATATATCTTAAAGAAAATTTTGTATTGCAGATGGAAGTTCAATTCTTTCTGAAGGAAAATGTTCGTGTGAAATTGAATTGCTTAATGACAAAAACTTCGAGGCAACTGCGACTATTGAAAATGTTTTATACGTTCCCAAGATGCAAGGTAATTTACTCTCCGTTCCGTGTCTTATGGATAAAGGCTGCAAAATAGTTTTCAAAAATAAGATTTGTGAAATTTTGGAAAAATAACAAACAGCTTGCTGTGGCGGACTTATTTACAAGTATGTTTGTGTTACGACAACCGAAGAGTTTTCACGGCTTATCATACAGAAAGTTGCATTCATCAATGGCATTGTAGGTTAGGACATAGGGACGTGGATGCTATTAATTCAATAAAGTCGAAAGAAATGGGAACGGGAATATGTATTCAAGAATGCAGCGTTAAAGAAACCTCTGAGGTCTGTCTCCAGTGGAAGTCAGCGCGATTTCCATTCCCAAAGAAATCAGAGCATGTGTCAAACGCAATTCTTGACTTCAGATACTTCATCACCTTTATAGATGAATAGAGCCGGTACACACAAACCTTTTTGATGCGACAAAAATCAGAAGCCTTTAATAAAATAAAGGAATACGGCTTGTAAAGACACAATTTTGTCGTAAACCAAAGGTATTAAGATCAGACCGAGGTGGTGAGTATATAGGCGACAAAGTACAGCAGTATCTTAAGAACGAAGGCATCAAAGCAGAATACACCGCAGGATACTCACCACAACAAAATGGTGTTGCTGAGCGTCGCAATAGGTCGCTCGTTGAAATGTCGAAGTGTATGCTAATAGATGCAGAGCTAAATAAAGAATTTTGGGCAGAGGCAATTTTGACGGCAACACGCAGAACAGATTACCCACAAGAGCTGTTTCAAAAACTACTTTTGAACTATGGCAGGGAATTAAATATTTGGTGAGAGATGTTTCGTACATATCCCAAAAGAGAAAAGAAAAAAGTGGGACAATAAATCAGAATGTTTGGTATTTGTAGGATACGATCAGAACTCGAAGGCGTATAGACGCCTAAATTGTAGCACGAAAAAGATCACCTTGAGTAGGGACGTACGATTTCTAATACATTCAACTCAAAAGGAAGGCACAAATGCAACTAAAATTCTAAGGGCACCTGTTAAAGAAATAAAGAAAGACTTTATTGAAGTTGAAGATGATGAAGAGAATTTGGAAATAGTTTTGGATCAACGAAAGAATGCGTGCGAAACATATGATAATGAAGGTTAATTTTATGGTTTTGATGATTTGGTTTCAGAAAACTTATTGGTAAGCGAGTCTAGGCGGAGGGGAATTCATCATTTTACGAGTCCATTGAAGAAGTAGCAGAGCAAAGAGTATCTTCAAGAATAACAAAAGGAAGATTTATAAACGAAATCAATATGCTAAATCATGTGAAAGAAGCCGATCCCACCAACTTCAAGGAAGCTATAAGCTGTAGAAATAGCAGATTATGGAAACAAGCCATGAAGGAGGAGATGGAATTGTGAACCTACCTGCTGACAGGAAAGCAGTTGGGTGTAAATGGGTATTTAAATCTAAGCAAGATTCATCGGGATCAACCATTTTCAAGGCGCGCTTAGTTGCTCAGGGATTTCTTCAGCGGTATGGTCAGGATTACGACGAAACTTTTGCTCATGTCGTACGTCAAACAACTTTAAGGACAATATTGGCTGGAGCAGGATATAAGAAAACATTTGTGATTCATATAGACGCGAAAACTGAATTTCTCAACAGTGAACTAGAGGAAACTGTATTCATGCGGCAACCAACAGCATTTTTGGTAACAAACAAAGAACAGAAGGTATGTAAATTGAACAAAAGTATATACGGTTTAAAGCAGTAAGCACGAATGTGGAAACAGACAGTCAGCAAAGTTCTTTTAGAAGATGGTTTCAGTCAAAGAGATGCTGATCAAATCAATGTCTTTTCATAAAATTGGAAGACAATTTTTTGATTTATGTACTCGTATACGTCGACGATTTGCTGTTGTTACGTTTAAGTCAGAAATTAATAGATAATGCGGAATCAAAGTACAGCTTCTGTGTCTATACTTGCTTCCAAGGTATCGAAGCCTTCAACAGAGGATTGGAATGAGCTAAAGCAACTGGGAAAATATCTGAAGGGGACATCTATACTAAGATTGATTTTAAGTCAAGCGCATCAAAGGAAGTTTTTGGGTACGCAGATACAAATTGGGCTCAAGAAAGTCGAACTCCGGATATATCTTCAAGCTATATGGAGGAACAGTTAGCTGATGCAGCCGTAAGCAGACATGTGTAGCCTTATCTTAAACAGAGGCAGAATTTATAGCGTTGGCGGAGGTAGCGCGTGAAGCATATTGGTTGAAGAAACTACTCAATGCCATCAATGAAAACTTCTTCGGTGCTGTTCAAATATAGGAAGACAATCAGAGTTGTTTAAAAATGTAATGCATGTTATGTTTATATTCAAACGTACTCTGTTTAGATTTAGTGATCAAACAGTGCTTTTGAAAGAAACTAATTGTCAAGATATAGTTATCTCTTTCTTTGTTATTTTTGGTTAACTTCTACATTTTTTTCCGTTATTGTAATTCAATCCATGAACAAGTTTAGTTGCTTTTGCGAATATACTATGCAATAAATAAATTTCATTTTAATTAAGCTTGATTTATTACTTCAATTATTGGTAAACTGGAAATTCACTTCGCAACAATAGCCATAGAGAAATGTTTTATCAGATAGGTGTGAAAGGTGAAGACCAGCACGCACAACGATTCCTCTGGAGCGATGATTTAAAAAGTATACCAGATATTTATGTTATGCAGGTGTTGACGTTTGGGACCACTTGTTCTCCCAGCAGCGCGCAGTTTGTGAAGAACAAGAATGCCAGTGAATTTTCCGAAAAATACCCGAAGGCAGAGGACTTGAACTTACTTAGTCATTACGTGGACCACCTACTGGACAGTGTTGACACTGAAGAGGAAGATGTAAAACTGGCCAAAGAAATTAAGTTTATACAACAAAAGGGTGGTTTTGAGACACAAAATTGGATCTCCAATTCTTTAGTCGTCATCGATGCTCTCGATGAAAAGAGACTACAAGTAAAACGAAATCTAGATATAAATTCAGAAGGTTCAGCCGAAAAAGTTGTGGGTATGTGGTGGTGTACAACCACAGATACTTTCACCTACACAATCTCATTAAAAGCGTCTACAAGTGAGTTGCTCACAACTGAAATAAGGCCCACCAAACGTCAAGTGCTTCGAGTTCTAATGAGCATATTTGATCCTCTAGGCTTAATTGCGAATTCATTAATCTACATCAAAATTGTAATGCAAGAAATCTGGCGATCTAAGCTTGAATGGGATGAGGCTATTGACGACAATTTATATGAAAAGGGCAAAATGTGGGTGAATCATTTGAAGAATATCAGCAAAGTAAGAATTCCTAGATTCTATTTGAGAAACATAAAGTTTGGTGCACACGATTCTTGTCAACTGCATGTCTTCGTAGATGCGAGTATCAATGCCGTTGGTGCCGTAGCTTACGTTTCGATTTGTGCCAAATCACAAACTTTTAAGTTGCTTGCATCGCGGACTGAATAGTTTTTGCATGTGCGCGCACTAACATATAAGTCCATGGTATTCACTTTAGTAACCAAACTGTTGCAAAACCGAAAGTTGCAAATATGCGCTCCTAGCCTTATAGCTCATAGAATTTCATACGAATAAATATTTTGCGGCGCAGTGTCGAGCAGTTCCTCTATAGTGCAGTTTCACCCAATGCGGTTTGTCTTCTCAAATTGCTTTTTTGTAGATCTAAATAAAAAGATGATTTTTTTCGCAAAACTCCGTTTATTTATAACTATCAATAAAAATTGAACACAAAATGAATATTGGTTAGTTAGTCAAAAATAAAGGTAAAATGGAATTAATTCAATAGATATTAATTTTTTTTTTCAAAATGACATTAAGGGTATGCAAAATTGCAGATATTGATGGAATCTTAGATGTACTCCAGAAAATAATTGAGCAGAGAAGAACAGCTTATAATTTATTAAAAAATGGAGCTATCAAATATTTTAGAAATATAAACTGGCCAACTATTAATAAAAAGAAAAAAAAAAAAAGAATCAAAAATATCGATTTGTCTTACGAATGAAATTAATAATTATAACACTCCATGAATACATCCATCGAGATTCAATCCAATTATCAAACGTACCAACAAAACTAACAAAATCAAATTAGAGACTCGAATAAACGTCAACCAGCCATACACCGTAGCTTCTACTTTAGCTTTTTATTGACCATAGCGAATTGTATGTAAAATGATACGACGGATAAACATACGGTGGATAAATTTCCCAATAAAACACGGCTTATTAAGTCGAAAATCAAAAAAATGGTTGTATGACAGGTACCTTTAATAACAAAATATGGACAAAAAAGTGTTTGACAAAATGTAGACTATACCTAAAGTAGTGCACACATTTTTTTTATCAACATCATCTTTTTATCAAAATAGCGATTCAAAAATCTATATGAGACGAACACCTGAAACGCTTAAGTAGCAAGTCTGAAGAAAATCGCTTCAGCCGTTTAGCTGTAGATCGATCTACAGACAGGAAGATAGGCGGAATTACGGGAAGCACTTTTATTTGGTGTTCTCCATCATCGTTATGACAAGTTTGCTTAAAATTTCGAGTCAGATTTTTTTTTCCAAATACAAAACTTGCATGCCAAGTTGCCAAAGGTCGCAAAAAGTTCTGCCGGATGATCAATATCAAAATAGTAACAAAAAGACATCGAATCAATGTTTCGTAGGATGCCATTCGAAGATAAATAATTTTACAAAGCAATTTAAGTAAAAGCTATTTTTCAATTCTTAATTTTTATGTTTTTTTGTTTTCTAAAATATAAGTATCAATATATTCTTTTTTGTTTTTGTCGAAAAGAAACAAATTTTAATCTAAACTTTAAATTTTGGATTTGTGTTTGATATTGATTGCCTTTTTTAGATTAAACAAATACTTTAATGGGTCATCGACCAATAATATAATTAATAAATGAGACTTCAGCATTCTTAATAACTCCACGTTTTGATTTAGGAGAGTGCGCACTTGTATAGGAGTTGTTCTATGTCCAATTTTGGGTTTTTGTTATTAAAATTTAAAAAAAAATGTTAATTAAAAATTTTTATGGTTAATTCAAAAGAATCAATCAAGCTTTATAAAACATATAAATCGAATGTCTGATGAACAAAAAAAACTGACTATAATTAAGTTTGAAGTTAAAAATCGTTCCCTGTAAAATTAGCTTTTTGTGACTTAAAACAATTTTGCATTCTGCCGGCGATTTATTAATCGTGTTTGGTAACATGAAAATTCGTACGAATTTGCACAAATTTTCACATATTGATGTCAAAACCCATAGGAAAAAAAACGATGTTTGGTAAGCTTGGTGAACATTTCTAGTTACCACACAAGCACTCTATGGATGTTTGGTAACAAGAAATTTTCACCAAGGTTCCCAAACTTGAATTTTTTTTCTATGAATTTTGACAGAAGTGTGAAAATTTGTACAAATTCGTAATTTTCGAATTTTCACGTTACCAACCGTTGGGATTTCTCATCTATGCTTTAAATGGCGAACAGTTGTTATTTAACTGTTATAAATTGTAATTTCTATATTTCCGTTCTTTTAAAGTGTGCGAGTGAAATAGCTAGCACTATTCTATTGGAATGATTTGTATGCCATAGACAACCTATGTATCTACTCATGATTCCAAGAATGTCTATCAATTCAACCTTGGGCCCAATTTCTGGACGTAATACGAAGTTAAGATTCTTTCATTAGCACACAAAATAATATTATAAAGCTTGATGTTTTTCGCTTCCACATGACATAATAAAATCAAAACTAATACATATTAGTTATAACCTATAAAACTCACCCAAACTCTGTATAGGTAGTCATATCAGCTTGTATGAGTGCTGATTTTGAATAAAAGACCTGATTCAATGTAAACGTTATAGGTTTATATTGCTGAGGTTTTAATAACCTGCCACAAGAAATTTAGAATTTAAATAATATTAATAATTTTAATTTTAATATTTGTCAAAGTACAATTCATCAAATATATACCGTGAGCGTCAAAAAAGTTTACACCTATAATTGTTTAAGGCGATTCATTTCCAATCGTCGATTTCGGTTATTTTCTTAAATGAATGTTTTTTGCGAGGAACTCTGCCATATAACTCGTTACTGTGCAGGCTCCGGCGAACAGTGTTCGGGCTAACGTTGACTCAAGAATCTTAACTGCACTCACCGCAGCATTTTTGCTCACTTTTTTTTTTTTATTTATAATTGCGCACGCACTAAAGGGGTTTTGACTACCTTTAATATGAACAAGCACAGTGCGATCATTAGGAAAATATAGGGGAGGATTTGAAAGGAGATACCGATGTACATTAGGTTTGAAGTTCAGAATATTAAAATGGGAGGGGAAAATAGAGCATGATAAAGCAATCCACATTTGAGTTGTACGGCTAAAGAGAGAATCTCTGTACTTGACAGAACATCCGAATTTGAACTCAATGGTAAACTGATGAGCATTCCTAGAAGCGCGAGTACTACGGTTGAATAGCTTAATGGGAGGAATGCAACTGGCTATTTCGCTAGAATATTGTTTATACTTGTTTCACTTCTCTCACAATAGCACAATAGCACGTTAATTACCTTAGGACATTCTTTTTCGTCTTCCGGAACGATGTCGATCTTTTAGATCTTTGAACTTTTGAAATGTTTTCAATTTTTGTTTCACCGTGCTATGGCATCTGTCCACTGTTTTGGTTATTTCACGGAAAGATTCTCCTTCTTTTCTAAATTTTGTAACGTATTCTCGTTTTTCAACTGCACTTTGCTTGGAAATGATTCGCCTTAAAACATAATATAAGTATTTTACTTAAATATTAACCCCAAAGTTTATAGAAGTACACTTTTTTTTTCACAGTATATACCAATCAGTTATTAATTTTAATTTAAAATAATTTATAATTCGAAAACTGGTAGGGAAGGAAAACGGGCAGTGAGAACATATGTAGAGAAAATGCGTATCAAATATTTTGTTAGACTTAAGTCTTCATATATATGTATGTATATACTTACCAGTTTTGTAAGCTGAAGTTGTTAACATGGCAAACATTTTAAGTGATCTGGAGATTTCATCTTCATCTTTTATTGTACTTGTGTCTTCCAAGTACTGATCGTGATAACAATTTACCCCATAAAATGTGCCATAATTTCCCTAAAATTATAAAGCATGGCGTGATTTTTTTCATTGTAAAAATTGTACTTCCAACGGTAAATTCAATACAAATAACAACACATGGCTTAACTTCAGTTTTTCAAAAATGTTCCGCCAATTATATTTTTTTTGACCAATTTCAAATGTCTATTGAAAAAAAATTAAGTGTATGTAGGTACTTACATGGTTATTATCCCGTTTATTTCTATACATGGCGTTAGGTTCAGGTTACTTAATAAAAAAAAAACAAAAAACGAACAGCGTAAAAACTTCAATGCTTTAAACTTAATTTAAAATATATGTATGCAATATTTTACGTCGAAATTCAAATATATATCTTCTACTTTATATTGTCTACTTTACTTCTTTTTTAAATACTTTTCGATATTGCACAAATTTGTTTGTTGAAAACATTGGAAACTATGTACGTCTGAGAGAGATTCATTTTTAATTTCTAAAAACTGACAGCTATCATAACGGTAAGGTAAGGTTGTTTTACTATTTTTATTGCATGACCTTAGGAGTTTTATAAAATGAATTATTAGGTTTGTTCGATAACACCTACCCCAAAACCATGAATAAATTTAAACAAGATTACGACATTTATTTGTTTTAATATTATTCTCGCCTTTCACACTACGTTTTCACCTAAAGATAATCCGGTTTAAATTGACAAGATTAAAAATAAATCTTGAAGTGTTTTCACCAGATAAAAAAAAGATTAGTTTGACGTTTTCACTCTGAATTGTCATTCGAAAGTCAATAATATTGGAAACAAGAATAATATTTTGGGTGCAGTGAAGAAATTTAATATCAAAAATAAAAATGAGTAATAATTTAAAAGTATTATTATCCCAACAATTTATCCTTCAAAACAATTTGAAGGTGATAATTGAGTCCTTGGATAAAAGAATATTCGCAATTATCGAAAAAAACGCCAGCAATGCCTAATGAACATTTTGGTAGCAAGAAAAAAAAAACTCTTGTTGCAAAACGAAATGTATAAAAAACAATATATTAGAACAGTCTGGATTAGGGTAAGTACAACTAGCCAGATCATCATAATTGCCATCTCCTGGTAGATATGATTATTTTTGCGATGCCCCCGCAATTGGTGGATTTTGTCGGCCCAGACTTCAATAAGGAGGTCTACATCCTCCGGTGCCCACGTTTTCCTTTGTTTTTTAGTTTGTTTTGGTTCCATTCTCTGTAAGTTATATATTTTAGTAAGTAATGATACAGTATTTAATATAAAATTTAAATTTTTTGTATTAATACTTACACAAAATTAATTCATAAGCAGTCTTCACAGGCGGCATCAAAATAATGTGTGACAGTTTTTTTTTTTTTGTGGAATGTCAATGGAGAAATGACATTAGAATAGGTCCGTTCAACGAAATAAGGTTTGTTTCTTTTAACAATCTTCTACTTCGATGAAGATTTCAAGGAGATTAATTTCTAATCTTCTTCTGAGGAGATTAAAATTTGTATGGGAAATCTTTATAATTAAGAAGATTTCGAAGAAGATTTATAGTAAATCCACATAAATCTGGATTAAGTGGTAGGTGAAAACGTAGTATAAGGCAAAATCCATTTATCCACAAACAACAAACAACAACAATTTGCAGATTTTGTTGCACACATTACGTCAATAAAATAAATAAAACAGAGAAGTGTCGTAATCATGTTTATTTGATTCATACCCTAAAACCATAAATCAATTAAAATTAATTACGACACTTCTTTGTTTTTTTAATTTATTGACGTCTTTGGTAAAACAAAATCCGCAAATTGTTGTTGTTTGTGGATTAATAGATTTTGTTTGAAATATTACGTCAATAAAATAAGAAAAACAAAGGTAGTCACAATTTCGAATTATGTTGAGACCCTCTTAAGAAACCTCACAAGAAAACTCACCACCGGAAGGTACATCTTTTTTAGTGATGGCGGCTAGCTGATTTGTCAAAACAAACATAATAAGGGTTGTCATGCAACAAGATAATTTTCCGCTTAGCAGAAAGATATAATTTTCCGCCAGACGTTTGCATGAACACCCCTAAAAAATACTTGTTTAAATGAAATAATCAGATGTCCTTTGAAATAAATGTATGAGGTTCATTTATTCTCTTTCTACATCAAATTCGTGAGATAATTTTATCTGATTTGCAGAATATTTTTCCCATACAAACTTTGACAGTTCATTTCGGCGGAGATAAAATTATTTGGTTTCTGAGGTTTATCTGGGTTTTCCGCCGTTACATGAATATACCCTTAATATCAAAATAATTTGCAGACTACAAAAGTGATGAATTACTTAAAATTTGTTTAAAAACATCTGGAATAATAATTTATTTGATAAGAATATAATCAGTTTCAATCAAGTAATAATAAAAATGTGTGTTATAGCTTGTAGATGAACTGAGCTGATGGCCGGGATTCTCAAGCCAATTTTTTTTCGAAATTTTGGTATGCAGTTTTTAGAGTTTATAAATTTACATGTTATCTTTGTATATAGATATTAATAGTACTATTATGACGACGAAATTCATCCAGCCTACAATAAGTTCTACTACTCATCATGGGTTCCACTACCAAATCGGAGGTTAGGTAGTGTTGGTGTGTTATGAAAATGCGTATGAAGAGAAATAGTGTGATAATAAATTGATGGGGGAACTATATACAAAATTTATTATAAGTTAGAGGTGAAAAGGAAAACAATTTATTTCATAGGTTTTTTTGTTTTTTTTTTATGAGAATTTTTTTGTTGAGTAGGAGCGGGTTGTGTGTGTGTATTTTTTATTCTACGGGCAGATAGAATGAAAATTGTTTGATGGCTGTAGGGAATATTTAAATATTCAGGTATACACTTGTGTGCAACGGTCACTACTCAATAAAATATACTTTTTTACCAAATGAACAAACATGATAATAATTTAACAGTTAAAATTTGAGATTTCTGTTAATCGTTGTGCAAAAAAAAAATTGTTCTTCTGACAAAATTTTTTTTATTTTATATTAATGTTTTTTTTGGATTTCAGATTTTATAAGTAATTTCGTAAAAAATCGAGTTGACGACTTTTCAAATAAGAATTGTTTATTAATAGGTATTATATATTTTTTCAAGTCGTTTTTTACTTATTTTTTTTAATGAGTATTCAACAATATATATGTTGAATAATATTTGGTTTGCCATACTAGAAGAGAGAGATGCCTACCTATGTAAAGGATTCCAGTTTGTTTAACTGGCCCTGGCGGCCCTTTTGGGTGGCCTTAGAAGTCCTATATTTTTTTTGCCAGTATATTTTTTTATAGCCACTGGCTGCTATTTAGGTGTAGCCTTAAAAGGCCAATTTGCTTACTACCTGAAAATAGAAAGAGGTTTGTTTTTTTACCTTTGGTTTCTATTAGTTGATCGGGATGAAATGAAAAGTACAGAAATGCTTTATGTTCACAACGTGACTGCGTCCAACTGTGTTACTTTATTACTATTTTCCTACACTATTTATACAAAAATATTCTTAACCTATCATCCCTACCAATTTACATTTTCTTTGAGTTTACAAATTTGTAATGTATTGCAATTACTTGCCCTAATATTGGCATGCTAAATACGCATTCCTCAATAATTATTACTTAATATAATTTAAATGCAATATTTATTAATTGCCATATGTGTTACTTGCTAAATTAGCATTATTCATTTAACATACATTTCCTACACATACGTTTAGCTTCGACATTTAATTTCATTGCTTGACCCAGTTATGCTTGTTTTCAGAAAATTGCATTCATAATTTAATTGTTGTTCATTGACCAGTGCATTTTTTTGTCATACCAAACGATCGCTTATAGTTTCAGTGCACTGTTTGTGTACACCACCCGATCGCGTATCGTTTGGCTGATTCACACAATTCTGTTGTTGGTGTCGACCTTGATGTTAATTTGATATTTTTTAATGTTTGTTATGGAAGGTCGTGGTCATATTATTATTTTAATGATTGTTTAGGATGGTGCTGGTTATGTGAGAGCTTAACACTTTTGTTTATTATATGTTATGCGTCTCACACAACACCTCCCCCCTTCGGAAAAATGCACATTTTTGTTTGGAAGAGACAAAAATTGTGTTTGGCGTTGCAATGTATTGCTGAAGTTGATTTTGCTATCGTATGTGTGTTTCGTGTTAATTATTGGTGTATGTATCATGTAGGGGCTTTGTACCCTCTTTTTGAATTGGGCTCTTCATCTCCCTCTTTTAAAACATTTTTTTTGATTTGGGGATTTGTATCTCCCTCTTTTCATTATTGTTAGATTTGGGGCTCTCTTTCTCACTCTTCTAAATTTTTTTTTAAATATTTAAATTTGGGGCTCTCTATCTTCCTCTTTATTTTTTATATTGCTATTTTTTAACTTGGGGCTATTTATTTCCCTCTTTTCGTTATTGTTAAATTTAAATTTGGGGGCTTTTTTTTAATGTTAAAAGTTGGGCTCTATATTTCCCTCTTTTTTTTTAATTTATATGATTATCTTTTAATATGAGGCTAGAAGTACCCTCTTTAATTTTTTGTTAAATTTACATTTGGGCTTAATGTCCTCTTTTATTATGTTAAATTTGTATTTGGGATTTAATGTCCTCTTTTATTTATTAATTTTTTAAAGTTGGGGCTTTTTAATTTCCCTATCTTAATTTTTTTTCAATTTTTAAAACTGGGCTTTTTTTTTTTTTTTTTTTTTTTTTTTGAACTTCCCAATTGTATTAATTTTTCTTTTGGAATTTGTTCATTTTGTATGTATGTTTGTGTTTGCTGGTGAGAACCATGTGTTTCGTCTGCAGGTTGCAGTACTGTTTGATTATTTGTTCTGTTTAACGTATTTTCTGCGACTGCAGTATATATTTTTTGATATTTTTGATCATTATTTTCATTCAAAGATATATTTATATTCATAAGTTCTTTAATCTCTTGTTCTAATACTAATAATAATAGCCGGGTGAGTCAGGTAACCACATAGAATATTAATATTAATTTATTAAACAATAAAATAATTAATCCAAGCGATAATGAAATATACATTTTAAGAGATCAAACGATTAATTTTATAACGAAGTGTTGCGTTCGGCGGTCTAGAAAAGAAGAAAAAAATTGTAGGATGTAAAATGTGATGTGCGATGACATCTTGCACGGCATTGCCAGCCGGTAACAGTAGAGGCTTCCGGTTAGCACCGTTGAATACGTTGTTGACAGGGTGCCAACAACAATCAACAAAAGAAACTGTCATACAATATTTAAATTTTTTGTGTCTGTTGTAATTTGTCGTTGCCTTAATTCTTTTTTTGTTTCTAAAAATGTATAAAAATAAAAGACAATAAAGTTACAATAACAAAAGTGGTCTTAAGTCCAATTGGCGTATACACAACAATTTGACCTACCTGGAGAAATCCGACATGGCCCAAAAAAACGAAAAAAGTCTGACGGCCAACGAATCTTAATTCCAGGCTGTTAATGATAGCCTTGATGAATTGAGCACAGCTCTAGATTTCATCGAACATCGCACTGGCACCTTAATGGCCCAACTGAAGTACTGGAGGAACTTTTACATTCCAATCCCGATATCCGACGATTTTTGGCCGAAGAAAAGAACCAACATGCATCCTTCGGAAATCGAAGCAAAATATTGGAAAGATTGGGAGTTTATTTTCTTGTTATTTAAATGTGTACTTAAGCAAAACAGTATTTTTTGTGTTTAAATATTATCAAATAAACTATATCCAACAAGACTAGAATTCCTAATCATTAAATTGGAAATTTTTGTTTTTTGCCAATGCCCTGGCATTATTTATATAAGTTTTTTTTAATAATACAAATTGTATATACTACTGAAATACATCAGCCAAGTAGAAGACTTAGCACTATAATATTTGGACTTGTTGAATTATTGATTCAAAATAGCTTTTAACGGCCTTTAGTCCAACAAAAATTGGCGTTTCGTCCCGGCGATCTCACATGGACTCATCAGTTGACTAGTGAGGACCTTTGTCAATACGCAATTTTTGCAAAGTTCAGTTCATCTTACATAGATTCCGTGAAGAACATCTAGTGTGAACTATATCCAACAAGACTAGAATTCTTAATCATTAAATTGGAAATTTTTGTTTTTTGCCCGTAGCCTGGCATTATTTGTATAAGAAGTTTTTTTTTTAATAATACAAATTCTATATACTAGTGAAATACATCAGCCAAGTAGAAGACTTAGCACTATAATATTTGGACTAAAGGCCGTTAAAAGCTATTTTGAATCAGAAACTATTAATAATATCTTCAAAATGTAGTTCCATTTTTTTTCTAAAAATGTTTTTCAAATTTTATACATAAATAATTAAATTAGAAAAAAAACCGCTCCAACGATTTCTGACATTTTTCTTAAATAGTCTTATTTAACCAGGAATTCAAATGGCATCTTTGTTTTTCCTCAAACTTCAACAACTAAGCAATATGAAAATATTTACATTTGGTATAATCCATTTATTTTTAGTCGATAAAAAATGCGTTTTTAATCAAGTTTTATCGTCACATCGTTTTGTATTGTAACAAAATTTAGCTTATCTTTGATGTTTAATATTTTTTACAAAAATGTTTGTCTTCTTTCAAATTTCATATTAAGAAAAAATTTAATCAGAAACTTCACTTTTGTCAAAAAAAAAAATATTTGAAAATTTTTAGTCAATCAAAAAATATAATGTCGATTTCATATAGCCTTTCTAAATTAAACTCAGGTTTTTACAAATCAAGCTAAACTTTTTGCAAATCAAATTCACGTTTTTGGAAATTAAATCGTTTTAAATAAATTGATATGAAATAAAATATCAAACCATATGTGAATTACAACGTAAGAAAGCAAACATTTCATTACACGAAATTCAAATAAAATAATTGCATATTAATATGGTATAGACTTAAAAACAGAGAAATTCTTTTTTGAGAAAACAATGTAAAACAAATAGGTATGTAGGTACAAATATACAAACAAAAATATATTACCATACTAATACGAGGATAAATCACTGCAGTCCTGAGTCCAGCTGTTAGTAAGTCTTATCACAAATGTTATATATTGATACTGCACAAATTATAAGATACTGTTTGTTGTAATTTAGAAGGCTATATGTATTTATTAAAAAGAACAGCCGACTTTTAATTGTACAGGCTAGACGGCAAAATTGTCAGGTCCGTATTCTTACTCTAAAAAAAATTGTAATTTTATCTGAGGAAATAAAGAAAAAATCTATCTATATATCTATCTATCTATCTATCTACAGGCTATACTTCCAATAAATTCACACACCTTTCTTCATTATTATAAAAAAGACAATTTTAATACAAGCACTTTAATTACGAAAAAAAAAACAAAAATAAATGTTCACTCCATATAAAAAGATACCAAAGAAGGTATGTAAGTATGTATATAATTATTGACACTTCACAGATTTTATAATATGTTCACAACACTTAAAATTAATAAAAGTCCATTTGCAAATAGAATTTCCTACATTTTATCCACGAAATTCAAACAAAATTACTACCTACAGCACAAACTGAAATTCACAGAATCACAGAACAATTATGTAGGTATGTAATCTGCCCATATTCAACTGGACATTTTTCACTATTTTATTATTATTACTATTTTACTCACAGTATATCGAAACACTTTGAACTTCTAAAATTTGGAAAAAAATTTGCAAAAAATAACAAATCAAAATAATACCAAACAAAACCAAATTAAATGTAAAATTCACACACACTCACTGAATAAGTTTCTATTTACTGGCAATTTGTTTAGTCTTTGGCCTTGATATGACAAAAAAATAATATTCCTCCATTAACTCTCTTACTCCTTTTATTAATATAAGCAATGTGTATAATATAACCTGCTCTTTCTAAAATGGTGTGTATATTCAAAATGTTGCGACAATTCTGAAAATGTTGGTAATTTTTATGTAGAAACTAGCGCCCTCACGAGTCCTTATCCAGCGTAAATAAAAGCTACCTCGTGATATTACTATAGGTTATATATACAAAGGCCTTGGTGGGTCAATGACAATATGGGTACCATCAATACATCCTGGAAGTTAAAAACAAAAAATGTGATTTCTGTTTTTATTCGTATCTCATATCACTTACCAATAATACCCGGAAAACCGCGATTAGCCTTAAACCTTTCAGCGCTTAAGTTTTTTTCCTTAGTGGTTGGCCATTTTATCACTTGGTGGCTTAATGAGCTAATAAAATAACTAATGCGGATTATGATAACATGGATAGTTGAGATTAGGTGCGTTTTTTTGCAATCCCCAGGGCATAGAGAAAATAATTAAATAGAGGCACGACTCGTACCCCCCTTGCCTTAAACACCCGCAAATTTTTTTTGAGGTGAGTAAGAGAAAACTCTCTTAAATTACTCATTTTTTCCTATCTGTGAATACATGTGAGTGGTGGATTAAAAAACCCTTTTGCTCAAACTGACAGGTAATTTTTTTTGTTGTTGATTTGTCAAAAATTAGCCTGATCATAATCAAAACTAGTTTTTATTTTCACATTTCGTAAGTTTTATTTGATATTTATTTTAGTATTCTTATTTCAATGAGAGAAATATATGTATATACATACCTATAATAAATTGTTTTTTTTTCAGGTTTGTTAAAAAGACTTGGCCACAACAACAATCCCAACAGAATCATCAAATGCATTTCAGTTTTTGAATGGCCCATGCCCACGACTATTCCTACTTGGGGACATGAACAGAATTCCAATTTGTTTTAATACCGAAAATTGGGAATATGCTTTTATTCTTCCATGCTATCACCACAGATGTGTACCTATCAGTCGAATCAGAAGAAACAAATATAAATACAAAAGAGGACGGGATTAGACCAAAGTAAGTAACAATGTATTTACGTTTAGGATGACCTGTCAGATGTTTGTACTATTGCAAATCCTAATAATCTCATGTCTTAATCTTATGTATTTACTTACAGGACAGCCTTGCATCAAATGACCCAACTAGGTATCAACGTGGAGCCAGAAGTTAAAGAGACCATAGTAGTCAGTTGCCAGTATTTCCATTTAAGCGCGAACAATGTAATTAAAGAATTCTTCGCTAAGACCAATCGCATTGTGTACATCATTTCTACTAATTCATTGGTCACTCATTTTACGTCGATTAATTCAACGTGCTGGAACTCGTCATTTCAGTCGCGGCATAGACGCACATGGAATCTTCTAACTTCGTTGAAGCCGAACAATTGGTCGAATACAATGGACAGAGAATATCATTCGTCCAGAAACGCGGTAGTATGCCATTCTATTGGCGTCAAAAACCAAATCTGCGCTACAAACCACCTAAAGAATTAGTACAAGGAAAAGATCATCTACTTGCCTGTATGAAGCACTTCGACTTCGACGTGCAGTTGCAATTGTACGGGAAGCAAATTCTAGTTTATTTGGTAAGATTCATCCTTCGGTTACCTATGTATGGATGTGTTGTAGAATTGGAATAATAATTTTTTTTCTTTTTTTTTAATAGGAGCCGAAAAAGCTTTTGGGACATTTGTCAATCAAATGAACAACCCTCTTGTGCGATACGAGTCTTTGGATTTTCATCTCGAATGCAATATTTAATCTTGCCTACGAGCAAGATGAATTTTCTGTATTTCATTTATGCGATGATGGAAATTTGGTACCCTCCCAAGATGGACTATTCCGTACGATTTGCATTGATTGCTTGAATCGGACAAATGTCTTACAAAGTATGCTGGGGGGGGGGGCGATCTCTAAATCGAGGGCTGGTAAAGCTGGTAATTCTTAGAAGTGGACAAAAAATCGAAACTGTTCCTCCAAACTTTGAAGCAATTTTCAAAGGGACACTAAATAATAAATTCATTTGTGAATTTGTTTCTTGTTTAATGAAATATCGCTTTAAAGGTTTGAGTAGATCATGCTGATATATCTCTCTTCAATAATTAGGTACTGGTGTCTTGAAATCAGATCTTACACACGCACATCTGGGAGTGATACCACCAACTACTCCACTTTACACAAAAACCAATCCATCAACAAAAAGTGAAGATCGAAGTGAAAATCGGAAACAATTTCCCCAGCAAAATGACAGAGTAAGTAAACCTTTATTTTGCAAGTGCAAATTCATATCTAATCGATGTTTTTCTTATAAACTTTCAGAGATCTCGATAAACTGAAAAAAGGAATCGCTGACAAAGTAGCCATATTATCTTTTTGGAAGAAATATATCGTCAGTGGCAATCTCATGAACGAGATCGATTTGCACATGTCGACCGAAACACCTCGGTCTGTATCTTCTAAACAGATTGTTGGTCTGTCTGTGGATCAGTATTCAGTCAAGCAGAAATAAGGTACGTTAAATACAAAAAAAACTAATTTCATGTATTTTTAAGTATTTGTTTTTCTTTTAATTTTGTAGGATAAGCAGCGCCTGCCATTCATCTCAAAATCAGGACGAACAACAAGGTCAGACCACACAAACAATGAAGCCCAACAGGAAGTCATTATTGCCAGATAATATAATTAAATACATTGGGCTCAATATTTTAAAGTGTTCTCCTTATGTATATATATATGTATATAGCTTAAGAATTGTGATTCAATTAATTTTTTTCGATTACATTTTCTTTATGGGTGTTCAAAAAAATTCTTTTATTTTTAAGGGAAATGTGTAATGTTGTGTCTCAATGACACATAGGTAAGTACTATAACCCTATGCTGAGGTAAATTAACACTCAGAACAGTTACAATCATCGAGATTAAGCAAGTACTTTGGAAATGACAGCTTGTCCAAAGTAGCAAATCCAAGAAATTTCTACTTATATCAAGAAAAATCTTGAAATCAGTACTTACGCAAAGCTCTAATTTCCAAATTACTTGCTTGATTTCGATGATTGTAACTGTTCTGAGTGTAAATTAAACTTAGCTTCGAAATCCCTGAAATCATTTTAAATTCAAAAAATTATTTCGAAAAATTGCTATCTAAAAGTAGTTTCTTCGTGTTTTAAAAAAAATGAAAAATTACAAAATTACTTTCAGATACAAATTTTTTGAAATATTTGCTCGAATTGAAAACGGTTTCAAGAACTTACAAGCTGACATAAATTAAAACTCACAACAGTTTACATCATCGAGATCAAGCAAGTACTTTGGAAATGACAGCTTGTCCAAAGTAGCAAATCCAAGAAATTTCTACTGATATCAAGAAAAATCTTGAAATCAGTACTTACGCCAAGCTCTAATTTCCAAACTACTTGCTTGATTTCGATGATTGTAACGGTTCTGAGTGTAAATTAACCTTAGCTTCTAAATCCCTGCAATCATTTTAAATTCAAAAAATTATTTCGAAAAATTGCTATCTAAAAGTAGTTTCTTCGTGTTTTAAAAAAAATGAAAAATTACAAAATTACTTTCAGATACAAATTTTTTGAAATATTTGCTCGAATTGAAAACGGTTTCAAGAACTTACAAGCTGACATAAATTAAAACTCACAACAGTTTACATCATCGAGATCAAGCAAGTACTTTGGAAATGACAGCTTGTCCAAAGTAGCAAATCCAAGAAATTTCTACTGATATCAAGAAAAATCTTGAAATCAGTACTTACGCCAAGCTCTAATTTCCAAACTACTTGCTTGATTTCGATGATTGTAACGGTTCTGAGTGTAAATTAACCTTAGCTTCTAAATCCCTACAATCATTTTAAATTCAAAAAATTATTTCGAAAAATTGCTATCTAAAAGTAGTTTCTTCGTGTTTTAAAAAAAATGAAAAATTACAAAATTACTTTCAGATACAAATTTTTTGAAATATTTGCTCGAATTGAAAACGGTTTCAAGAACTTACAAGCTGACATAAATTAAAACTCACAACAGTTTACATCATCGAGATCAAGCAAGTACTTTGGAAATGACAGCTTGTCCAAAGTAGCAAATCCAAGAAATTTCTACTGATATCAAGAAAAATCTTGAAATCAGTACTTACGCCAAGCTCTAATTTCCAAACTACTTGCTTGATTTCGATGATTGTAACGGTTCTGAGTGTAAATTAACCTTAGCTTCTAAATCCCTGCAATCATTTTAAATTCAAAAAATTATTTCGAAAAATTGCTATCTAAAAGTAGTTTCTTCGTGTTTTAAAAAAAATGAAAAATTACAAAATTACTTTCAGATACAAATTTTTTGAAATATTTGCTCGAATTGAAAACGGTTTCAAGAACTTACAAGCTGACATAAATTAAAACTCACAACAGTTTACATCATCGAGATCAAGCAAGTACTTTGGAAATGACAGCTTGTCCAAAGTAGCAAATCCAAGAAATTTCTACTGATATCAAGAAAAATCTTGAAATCAGTACTTACGCCAAGCTCTAATTTCCAAACTACTTGCTTGATTTCGATGATTGTAACGGTTCTGAGTGTAAATTAACCTTAGCTTCTAAATCCCTGCAATCATTTTAAATTCAAAAAATTATTTCGAAAAATTGCTATCTAAAAGTAGTTTCTTCGTGTTTTAAAAAAAATGAAAAATTACAAAATTACTTTCAGATACAAATTTTTTGAAATATTTGCTCGAATTGAAAACGGTTTCAAGAACTTACAAGCTGACATAAATTAAAACTCACAACAGTTTACATCATCGAGATCAAGCAAGTACTTTGGAAATGACAGCTTGTCCAAAGTAGCAAATCCAAGAAATTTCTACTGATATCAAGAAAAATCTTGAAATCAGTACTTACGCCAAGCTCTAATTTCCAAACTACTTGCTTGATTTCGATTATTGTAACGGTTCTGAGTGTAAATTAACCTCAGCTTCTAAATCCTTTCAATCATTTTATAATCAAACAATTATTTAGAAAAATTGCTATTTAAAAGTAGTTCTTTCGTGTTTAACCGTTTTTTTTTAAAGGTGAAGTTGAACAAACATTCCCGAAAATAAACAAAGAATCATATACATGTATATATATATAAATATTGTATTAATGACAACACAAAATAATTAAAATTATTATTATTATTCATTGCAAATAAGTTTGCTGCTCACAGAGATATATAGAACATTATGAAGAATAGAATAATCTCATTTTTGCCAGGAACACAATCAATGTTAATTATTATGATCCTTTTTTATTTCAATATTGGATGAGGTGGATGATGTGGTGTCTTGCAGTTTGTGAGGCAGAATCATCTGCAACAGTTGTCGCCTGTGCTTCGCGTCGTCGGTGTTGGTGTGTGTGTCGTCATCGGTCTCATTTACTGCAGCAGATATTTCTCCATTGAACTGAATCAAAACACAAGGCTCCATGGCATAGGCAAGCAGTTTCATAGAAATTGGGTGTAATTTCCCACAAAAACTATCTGTAAAATAAAAATTAAACAATCTGTAAATATTTAGAGATTATGAAATCTGATTTTATGATTTTCGACTACTAACTAATGGATGCTATGATAGATTTTTCAGGATTCGCAGTAGATTTTCGATTGCGATGGATTCTGTGATAGGGCCGATTTATAAGTTTTAAATTTCGAGTTTTCTTTATTGTAACTAAACTTTGACGCTGTTAGTATGTAGGTCCAATTATCATTAGGTAAACTTAAAACCGATGTAGGTAAGTTCTTAGTATAATGAATGTCAGAGAGTCCACTTAGTACATAATGTATGTAGGTTGGTACCTATTCAGTGACCTAGATATCAGAAACTACTAACTCGATTTGCGTTTTGTACGTAATTTATTATTTTTGAAATGGAAATTGAAAGAATAGTCAAATTTATAAATTTAAAGTTTAAAGCTTATAAATTTAATTTGCTCTGGCCCGATCCAAATTCATAACTTCAAGTTTCTATTTTTCATTTTTATTTATTAGTTTTAAACTAAATTTGAATATTTTTAAATGTAGCTAAACATTGACGCTATTAGTAGGTAGATCCAAATATGTAGGTAAGTTTTCAGTATAATGGATTGAATGGATAATTCAAGGAATAGTTACTTAGGTACCTACATACCTACAAATTATGTTTAAATCTAGATTACAGATTTTAATTACAGAAATTAGGATGATAATTGTGTACCTACACTACATACAGATATGAATATGTAGGCATGTAAATGTAAATACATACAATGTACATTGAAAGTGTAAGTTGGTGATAAGTAGGTAGATATATGCATATAATTTTATATGATAGGTGCAATATACATAATATTCATTTGATTTTTAATGATATATATGTATATAAATGTATGAGAGCCCAAATAGTATATACTGTAAGTAGGTATGTATTCAGTGACGTAGATAGCAAAAACATGTGTATGTATGTAATTTAGTCATTATTATGCGTAAAAATGAAATATAATTAGGTAGAAGAAATGGATATACATATTTATATGGACCGACAGAGAGACAGACGGAATATCAAGTTATTGATTTTTAGTAAATTTGTTATAGTAATTAATTTTTTATAACATAACTTATTATAATAAAATATACTAGCAATCCATTAAACAAAAAAACGCTTAACTTATTATACTTACTATGAATTCTTTTTATTTTTCGTCGCTGAGTATTTCTACCTCTTTGTTGGTTGATAAATATTTGCTTTGTTCCTGATATGGAAATTCATCGGAAAGTAAAAGCTTGCGGCAAAATGTTTCCATATTTTTTATAAATAAATTAAATACACGGTTGGATCGTATGTACTTGCTCTTGTGTTCGATCACATTGTTAGTAGAAAAGGTTTAATATTACGAAATGTTGTATTAACAAAAGATTATGTCTCACAATATTCTTACATCCGGTGGGAGTTGCTTTGAAGCACGGAAAATGCTAGACAATCCATGCATATATTTCTTTTACTGGCAACGATTTCTCTTTGGAGAATTCGATTGCCATGAAGATGAAGGAACTGTTGGGAGTTAGAAGTTAAATATAACATTTTATTTTTGTGTAAAGTTTCAACTAACTTACCTACAGCTATATGGCTGTTTATTGTGGGTATGGCACATTGGAAAATTTTGCTTTGGTGGAGTGGGAGTTTTTCCAGTTCCTGCAGCGCATGGACAAATGTCTCCATTGCAGTGGCCATATAGACTTGTGAAGCCACAACTTCCAGAGCGTTCATAACAGCTTCGGGGGTTTTCCGTCTTCCCAAGTAAAGCAAGTCCAGTATCGATGAAGGTGGAACGATTCGATCCAGCGTAAAGAAATTCTTAGTCACATAATTGTACCAAAACGCATGGAGCAATTGTTGTTCAATTTAATCAGAAAGCAATGAATGAGCTGTTGCTGTACAGTCATTTGTTGCCATTCTCGCTCAAAAGCTTGTCCAGTACAAATCCGGCGTTGGCGAAGCCATTTACAAAACTTGCAGCCAGATTCTGCATTCCTGAGTGCACTTGAATCAATGGGAAATTATTTCTTAATTAAATTTTGTATGTGTACAACAATTCCCAGAACATATTTCAATCGAAACGAAGAACTAAAACTTGAAAAGAAAAACAGATAACATTCATCCAATTGTGTAAGACATTATAATAAGAGCAGAATTATAAAAAAATATTTACGTACTGATTACTAGAATAATTTAATATATATTATGTATGGTCGTTAATGTTTCATAAGTTAAATAAATATGTATATATATACCGAAGCGAATGTTTTGAATAAAAAAAGGTAACGGAAACCCTCACTGTATTATTTATAATTTAAGTGCAATATGCATATGTACATAAGATCCATGTGATTTTTAAAGATACATAATTATGTATATATAAATGTATGACGGCGTACATCGTATGAAGTATTCAGTTCAGTTATTTTGGAAATATATATTTTTTTTTTAAACTCAAAATTTCAAAAACGAATCAATAGATTTTTTCGAAACTTCGTAATTGGTATTTTTTTGACTTTATCTTAATAGTTAAAAAAAAACTTCTTTTAGTTATATGCATATAGCTACCTACCCACCTACATCCTTCGTGTTCATTATTATATTTATATGTTTACATACCTAGGTTCCATCTATGTATGTACCTACATACATATTACTCTCCTATATTACAAATTTAAAATCCATACTATAAATTTAAATATGCTTTTGTAGGTAGGTACATGTGTAGCTATTCCTTGAATCATCCACTCGACAAGTCATTGTACTAAGAATCAAGGTAATCATACTTACATCGACTTCAAACCTGCATAGGATAACTAGATTACCTACATACTAAATAGCGTCAATGTTTAGCTACATGAAAGTTGTTAGCTCCAAGATCAAAACAACCCGTTGCAAAGATATAGTTGAAAATCTATTCACTGTTCACCTTGAAATACATAATCTGAAAATACTTTGAAGTGTATCTTTGGAACGGGTTATCCTAAAAACTTGGTTGATACCTTTTTGTAATCTACTCTTGATACTCTCAAAATCAGCATCAAAAGTTTTTATGTAGAAGCCTTATTGCAAAAAATCACTCTTGAAATACGCATATTTAGAATGATGTATGCGTATTCCTGGAGCAATTTTTTTTTAATACAACTTCTTTACAAAAAATGTTGATGCTTTCTTTGAAAGTATGAAGTGCTGATTCTAAAAAGATATCGCTCACCTTTATTGGACAACCCGTTGCAAAGATATAGTTGAAAATCTATTCACTGTTCACCTTGAAATACATAATCTGAAAATACTTTGAAGTGTATCTTTGGAACGGGTTATCCTAAAAACTTGGTTGATACCTTTTTGTAATCTACTCTTGATACTCTCAAAATCAGCATCAAAAGTTTTTATGTAGAAGCCTTATTGCAAAAAATCACTCTTGAAATACGCATATTTAGAATGATGTATGCGTATTCCTGGAGCAATTTTTTTTAATACAACTTCTTTACAAAAAATGTTGATGCTTTCTTTGAAAGTATGAAGTGCTGATTCTAAAAAGATATCGCTCACCTTTATTGGACAACCCGTTGCAAAGATATAGTTGAAAATCTATTCACTGTTCACCTTGAAATACATAATCTGAAAATACTTTGAAGTGTATCTTTGGAACGGGTTATCCTAAAAACTTGGTTGATACCTTTTTGTAATCTACTCTTGATACTCTCAAAATCAGCATCAAAAGTTTTTATGTAGAAGCCTTATTGCAAAAAATCACTCTTGAAATACGCATATTTAGAATGATGTATGCGTATTCCTGGAGCAATTTTTTTTAATACAACTTCTTTACAAAAAATGTTGATGCTTTCTTTGAAAGTATGAAGTGCTGATTCTAAAAAGATATCGCTCACCTTTATTGGACAACCCGTTGCAAAGATATAGTTCAAAATCTATTCGTATTCTATATTAAATAATATGTGTCTAAGAATCACATGAATCTTATGTATGCAGATTGCACCTAAATTATAAAGTTATATGCATATAGCTACCTACCCACCTACATCCTTCATTTTCATTATTATATGCACATGTTTACATACTTAGCTTCCATAAATATATATATATATATATATGTATATTTTACTATCCTAACTTACATAATTCAAATCCATAACAAAGATTTAAATATACATTTGTAGATTGGTATTTACCTAAGTAACTATTCTTTTAATCATCTATCCGACAATTCATTATACTAAGAATTAAAGTAATCTTAACTACATCGGCCTAAACAGCTTTAATGTCTAGATACATTAAGGTTGTTAGCTACAACAGCAAGTTCGTGCTATCCAGTCTTGCATTTTATTTAATAATGACGGAGAAAAAGCAAGTTTTTTTTTTTATTCTATACTATACTATACTATGAGACTTACCTTCTCCTTCCATTCCTTGATCATATCAGTACTATCAGCTGGCATTTGATCCGTATAAACCATACACATGTATCCGGATTCGCGCAAGCATCTCTCAACTTCCAGTACTTCATCTGCCGAATTGCACAAGACTGCACAACGCTCCAACTGATATGCGCACTTATCCAAACATTTCATACTTGCAATTTAATGGAAACTTTAGCCTTGGCATAGACTGCAGCTTCTAAATAGTCTGCAATGCACAACAAAGGCTGATTAGAAATCTTTACAAAATTAATAAATCGCCGAGTCCATATCTTGGAAGTGACCACCAGTTGAAATGGAATCTTTTCATCTTGAAGAACTGGAGAGATAAGCTTGAAGAGGGTTTCATCAAACTCGGGATTCTCACTCATTATGCTGCCCAAACCATCGATAACTAAAGTTTTACTTGGCGTATGTTGAACAAGTTTTCCTTCTGTAATTACAAGCACACCACACCCATTAAGCAGTTCAATTTTAACATCTTCGTTGTTTCGAAGTCCATATGCTGGGACAATACTAATTTTTGGTGTTGTGCTAGCCAAAATGCGTCGACAATGACGAGAAATACTCTCAACCTGAACGGACGATGGTGCGATTATAATAACTTATCGATTCTAGACGGAAACTCAACATGGAGGCAAATAACACCAGGTTTTACCAGTTCTATTCGAGTTGATCACACAAAAGCAATTGCCACGAACTAAATGCGACCAAGCGTACGCTTGGATGCGATACATTTTAGTCAATCGCATGTGCTCCATTTCTTGGTGGATTTCTGCTGTAAACAAGGCATTCTTCATGCGTTCAATTGGTTTAACATTGTTTTTACTGTGAGCCAATACAAGATGCTTAAAGAAATTTGTTTTCAAAGTAGCTTTACCAATGACTTCGGGAAGATTAAGATTGGTTTGGTATGATGGAAGAAGAGGATTAGTTAAATTACGAAAGTAAGTTTTTTTGTTAATATTTTCGTAGAACGTATGGACGGATCGGAATTTGCACTAGTAACTGCTGTGGAACACGGAGATTGTAAAAGTGATGAATTTAACGATTGGACAGTTTCATTTTTAATATATTTTATAAATAAATTACAGGACAAAATACAAAATAAATAAAATAAAACTCGCGCACTTCCAATATTTGTTTTGAAATGAATCTTTTTTTTTTTATTGTTTTGTCATCTGTCAAAATACTCACCTCACATTGAGTAAACTGGTCTTTTCTTGTGGTGGAATTTTGGCACGTTCGCATTAATATGCTATGGTTTGCTTCTACTTTTTGATTGGATTTTCTTCATTTTGAACATAAAATTAATAAATATTGCTTAATTTGTAAGCCAGAATCAACTAAAAGCTTTAATTAGTATGTTTTTTGTTTGATAAAGGCCTTTAAAAATACAATTTAACTAAGAAGCAATTAATTTTTCAATTTTTGAATTTAACGGATTTCCATTTTGAAGATATAGGCTTACCATATCTACCAAAAGGGCAAATGCGCACTCCTCCGTTTCGATAAGCCTGTGTTGGTATCTGCTCCATTTAAAATGCACGGGCAACTAACACATGTTTGTCGAAACGGAGGAAATCCTCTCAATTTAGCTTGTAGGGTGAAAGAGAATAAACCCCCGAAGTCGTGCCTCTAAATTAGTTTCTCTATGTCCCAGGGGAATTGGTTGAAAAAAACGACCAAAGCGCTTAGTGAAAATACTTGTCAGCACTGTTAACTTCCAAGATGACATTTGAAAAACAGCTATATTAAAACATTAAAACCACAAATAAGCCATAATAAGATGGGAAACCTTCGTACGTTTCAGCCCCCAAAACCCATTTGCTTAGAGAGTTATATTTGTAGCTTTTAAACTCTATCCATGAATAGATGGGAAATTGAAAAGCAAAACAAAAACAAATTACAAGGGTTGTGTTGTCTATGTGACTATAGGAAGAGGAACAGAAAAGATCCTTGTGTCCGTTTTTATCAATGAGTCTATTGGAAGAGGAACAGAAATGTTACTTGTGTGCGTGTTTCAGCTTGTAGGCAAATGTCTAATGAAAGCAGAGGATTCGGGTCTTTAATTTATTAGTTTATGATTAAAACGATCAGACAAGTCTCTAAATGAACATGCTTCACGGCCTGAAAACCAAATAAAAATTCCCTTGATCCCTTGAGACACGAAAATGTTTGATAAATTCTTCGTCGGTGTAATTGGGTACTACTTTTTCAAAGTAGTAAGGGATACTATGCCTTTTTTGTCTGCTATGAACAATAACTTCAGTTTCGCTGCTTACGTCGGGGTCGTCGTTGTACAATTCATCATTCTCATCGGATATAATGTTCAGTAACAAAGCGATATTTTCATTATTCATTTTTCTACAAATTAAGTTTTAATTTACCAGCACTGAACTTCTTTATTACTTTAAATGTCAACAACTCAATTGACATCACTTTGGTGTTTTTTGAAAACCGAAAACACAGGTTTTTTGACAACTCAACCTAGGTCGACCCTGGGTAAAGTTCAACGAACGAACCTATTATCCGATCACGAAAAATGTATGTATTTACATTCGACAAACAAAAAAATGTCCATAGCTATCAAATTGTTCTTCTCAGATAATGGTACTAGTTTGTAGGGAACGAAAATAACTGCCGCAATTTCAGTCCATGTATTGTTCATCTGGACTCATGGAAAGTGCCAAATTTACAAATACAAAAATGTACGCTAACGGCGTTGGGTGTACCCAACGAAAGCTTCCAATCCTGGTATGACTTATCAGTGGCCATTGCAATGGAAAATACTGCTTAATATTAAACAAATCAGGCATTTTGTTGTTTTTTTTTTTAAATTAAATAATAAGTTTTCTTCTTGTAACCAAATGAATATATTACCAAAAAAGAGGCAAGTATATTTATTTTGTAGAATTTTTATTTATTCTCTTTTAAAGGTGGCATGTTCGTACCAAAGATAATATTGCTCGAGTCCGACGCGATGAAGCAGAAGCTGCTGAACAGGAGCGTAAACGTACTGAAAAGCAGAATTATGCTGTGAGTATAGTAAAAAAATATAATTAGAATGAACCGGTAATAATTGAATGAAACTAATAGGAGAGTGAAGCCCGATTGAATCTATTAAGATCCAAAGCAAACTCTGGGTATCGGACAATAAAAGCTGACAACACTACTAAAAGAACAATAACAACAGCCGATGGACACGTAGATCTTTTCTCAGATTTTCAGTTACATATAAAGACTTCCAACAAGGAACACGAAAATGAAAAAAAAGAAGAACTAGAGAAGTACGAAAAACAAATAGGATATCTTACATATTTAGGCCAAGACACCAACGAAGCTTTAAAACTTCGAAGTTGGTATGAAGTTCCACCAGATCGAACAGAAGGCGGTAGGGAAATGATCGAAAAGGATAGCAAAAATAAATACTGCCATGACCCACTCACTTTAATCAAAAAACTGTTGCCAAACGAGAAATTTTGTAAAATTGCTAAGGCGGGTCTTCCACTCAATGACATTCAGGCCCAAGTTGAAATGAAGAAAGTTTACGAATCCACAAAAATTAAAGAAGATAAACAAAAAAAGACGAAGAAAAAAAAACAAAAAGGCTACAAAGGCAATCAAGAAAAAAATGAAGTGGAAAGGGCTCGCAAGAAAGACGTTATTGATAGGCTAAGAGGAGAAAGGCTCAAACGTGAGGCACAGGAACGAGCTCGGCAGGAAAAACTCTTCTGTCCAACAGTTGAGAAGCCCAGGGAGAAAGAAGGTTGTAGTGTGCCCCGAAGGATACAAAAATATAATAGTCAATTTAATCCCGAATTAGCAAAACAAAATATGCCCTAGCTGAAAAAGCCAAGTGAAAAAAAACTGCTACTACTAATGAATAGTTAATATCGTAATTATTGAAAAGCTTAAAAATACCGTTTTCGAATACAGTACATGATATCAAAATGATTTTTTCTTTTCTTATTTTCATAAGGACAATATTTTAATGGCTCATTTAAGGACTTTTCACATGAGAGCGACCAACGACCGATGAATAAATTCTATTTAAAACAATTTGCCAACCTAAATTCTAAATAAAATTGTAGAAAAATTATTTATATTAATGTTTAGACACAAAAATTTACCTTTTAATCGGTATTGGGTAACTTAAATGCCACCCTCCTCGTCGCTCTTATAACGAGTTTCATTCAAATTTCAAAGATCACCTTAAGATCAAGATTTGATCTTTCCAATGAAACCTTATTTCCAGATTTAATTATAGTATTGGTGAATAACTGACACCCATTCCTGAAAAAAAAATATCTTCATCATCATGTGACGAGGAAGACGAAGCAATCAAAAACTCCACTGACGCAATTCTTCTGTATTTCACTTTGTGTGAATTTGAGGAACGAAAGTGAATTTAGATGTTCTGTATTTCACATACAATAAAGCTTCTAAATTGCTCATTCCGAATGGAATTTTAGGGTTCTGAATATGAAAATTCTTGTTCTACATTTCGAATATGAACCGTTTTTATACACATTGTAACATGCGATTTTGACAATTCGAAAATGAGTTCGAAGTTAATTGCAAGGAGTTGAATCCACTCGAAATGTAGAACACGTTATTTCATTTTAAGTGAAATTGAAATTCCTTTGGAATTCACTTTTACTCGGAATGCAGTTATGCAGTACATGTGTGTGAATTTATAAAATATAGATTATTAACTTCTTCGTCCATTATTTACTTATTTTTTAGCACGGATTGTTACTAGTTCACAACAAATTAATAACAAAATATTTTCCATTTGACCCTAGACAGAAAAGACTTAATATGTTTGTGTACTTTCAGATCATAACTGCCAACCCATCAGAGATCCAATCTTTCGTGTTAAGATTTGATCTAGATTAACTCTTTTTTGTTGTAATTGGCGTTGTTCTAATTTAGCTCGAATAAAGAACTCAGCTGTCAAGAAAAAATCTGTGTTTCTTTCTTAGCTCAGACACATTTAATCTCTCAACTCGTGTTTCTTTTTTAAATCGGAGCTAAATCGGGGCATGAACCATTAGCTCATAATAAACTGACCGATCAAACGGAGCAAAGTGCTGGGCGCGGCTAACTTTACTCATAATTTTAACAATAATAACTAAAGTAAAACCAATTAAAAACAAAAATGAATTCGGAAAACGAAAGCTTTGGATTTGCTGGTAAATAAGTTTTAATAAAAACGATTATAATAATATATGACAGTTTTGCGCTTAAGTTTATTTCAAAATTAAATCGGAGATATCTGACCATGCTCTACCCAGATCTAAATCGGTTTACTCAGCCTCTGCTCGGAGATAAAAAAGAAAAACGCCAAATGAAACTCAAAAAGATGAAAAAGATGTAATCTCGGATACCAAGTTATCGGAGTTTATCTGTGGACGAATCAGATAGGTTAGCTGAAACATTGACATACTTTACATGGACTGCTAGTCGATTGCTCCATACAAAACCTGTATTGAAAATGGGGAGAACGATCTTTACGCCCCTCGGAGCAAAGCAGCAAACAAAAATATTACTTTTAAAAGCCATTTATTGCCACTCTTGGCATGCGCACCATTTTTAGTCAACAGGCAAATAAACAAGGCCATCTATTGTTATTTTGTATAAGATAAGTGCTGCCATTTATTCAACAATGCTGTATTGCTGGGGGACTATAAGAAACATTCCTATTTGTTTAATTTTAGGAAATAGATTGCTTTAAGAGTTGAATTCGAAATAAATCCAATAAAAATTTTATTTTAATTTTCCAATTAAATTAATTCTTTATTTTAAATCAATTTATTTAGAAAATTGATTCTCTTTTGTTAGTTTTCCGTTTCAGTAGTGATTTTAAGGCTGCGATTTTTGTTCTTCTTAAAAAATGCAAAATTTTATAAAAACACTTAAATAATAATTTCGTATTACCATACTTTTATTGTTTTCTTTGCATCGGCCGGAAAATTCTTAAAAAAAATAAAATTTAAATAAAGCCATGTACTTTCCATATATACAAATATAATTGTATGGAAGAACTAACTAACTATTGAGGTTTGCGGCTCGAATTCACTGCTGATGGAAACAGTAGATATATGCGAGTATAAGTATCTACCTTATACATTAACAGACCTATTAATAAAAAACGCTTTGTTACGGCTACACAAGAACAATCCTTAATAATCATGAGCCTATATGTTCAGATAACCATTATTCAATGTTATGCTCCTACAAATGATGCAGAATACGACGACAAGAATTCATTCTATACTCATTTAAACTCGGTGTACAGTAGCGTTCCTAAGGGCGACATCGTCATCATCATTGGTGATTTTAATGCCAAAGTTGGTCCGGATAACGTTGGTCTTGAACGCGTTCTTGGTAAACATTGCTTAGGTCAAAGGAACGAAAATGATGATATGCTCGTCGACTTCTGCAACGCTCGTCAGCTTGTAGTTGGTGGATCCTTATTTCCGCACAAGACTTGTCACAAAGTCACATGGATTTCTCCTGATGGTCGAACAAAAAACCAAATTGACCACTTCATAATTCAGCAACGTTGGAGAAAATCACTTCGCGATGTTCGGAATGTTTGTAGAGCTGATGCTGGTAGCGACCACCACCCCATATTAGCAACGCTGCAGGTTCGAACAGCGGCTGTCCAGAGACACCCAGAGGTAACGGCACGGAGACCAAGATTTCAAACAATCGCTTTAACTGACCCTAACATTTGTCGCAACTACACTGTTAAACTCATGGAAGCAGCGTCGAATATGGTTGTGAACGATAATTTGTCTATTGACGAAAAGTGGGATCAAGTGAAGAATATTTTCATAGAAATCGGCTCCGCAACTGTTCCGACGCAAATACGATCTAGAGATCCCTGGATATCCCAAGACACCTGGGATAAAATCACACACCGACGATCATTGAAAGCGAAAATTATTGCCGAAAATGTTGCGCATCGGAAAATAAATCTGCAGGATGAGTATAGAGCAACTCATAAAATAGTGCAGCGCTGTGTGAGACGCGATAAAAGGGCAATGTTGAACAAGCTTGCGGAAAATGCGGATCGTTGGGCAACGTAACAACATATCCCGCCCTGTGTTTGACATAAACGGCAATCCCTTGATGACATTGGAAGATCAGCTTAAGAGGTGGATGGATCACTTCTGCGCACTGCTCAACGATGTCCAGAATGTTTATGATGAACCGCAAATGGTCCACATGCGTAGATCTTCTAGGGGCATTGACACCGGCCCTCCAAGGAGTGCAGAAGTTAAGCATGCGATTCTTCTCCTCAAAACAAACAAAGCAGCTGGACTTGATGGCATACCAGCCGAGTTCTTGAAGGTTGATCCTGAAACAACGGCAGCAATTTTGCTTCCACTAATTCAGGATGTTTGGGAGAAAGTTACTTACCCCAAAGACTGGAAGAATGGTGTAATTGTTAAGATACCAAAGAAAGGTGATCTTAGAAATTGCAATAATTGGCGTGGTATAACCGTCCTGTCTGTGTTCTCAAAATTAATGGCAACTATTGTTCTCGAGCGGATAAGAGAAAGGATAGAGTCAACACTCAAGAGACATCAAGCTGGATTTCGCAGTGGCCGATCTTATGTCGACCATATTAACACCCTGCGGATCATTCTTGAACAATCAGCTGAGTACTGGCCTTTTCGATTGACCGTCCGGAACAGGTTCCCCCAATAAAACAGCCGTAAGCAATTTGACTGATTCTGAATTATATATATCACTGTATTTGTGAAAATTAAATTAATAGAAAATCACATCGGCTAAAAAGAATTTCCAAAACACTTGATTTCAATTTAGATACACATTTTCTTGTATCAATAATAATTATAACTTGTTTCTTTTTATTTTATTTTACCAGAAAATGAGTTTAAATTCAATAAACACAACGAAATTACACAACAAATCAAGCCGATTATTTTGACATTTTAATTGTGTAAGTGTATTCTGTTTTCGATTCTGAAATGAAATCCAGAATCGTTTTCTGTTCTGTACAGAGTAACTACTGTCATTTTGTGGGGGTCAGAACAGTTCTGGACGGCCAATCGAAAAGGCCATACCAGTCGCCTCTATATCTCATGTTCGTCGATTTTGAAAAGGCATTCGACAGGGTAAATCGTGAATGCATCTGGCGATCACTTATCATGAGAGGTATCCCTGAGGAGCTAGTCGCTATTATTAAGGAGTCTTACAATAATGCAAGGTGCTGCGTGCTGCACAATGGACAGCTTTCCGATTCATTCGAGGTGCGTCAAGGAGTAAGACAAGGAGATGTGTTGTCACCAATTTTGTTTTTATTGGCAATAGATGATGTACTGACTGCCACAGTTGGTACAAACGAGAGAAATGGCATCCAATGGAGTCCATTCGAAAAACTTAGTCATTTGGACTACGCTGACGATATATGTTTCATGTCAAACAGTGTAGGCGGCTTGGACCAAATGTGCCAATTGCTGCAAGCAAACGGCGAGATGGCTGGCTTAAATATCAACGCCAAAAAGACAAAAATGCTGCAGACCGGTCGCAACTCTCAACAGGAGATTATTCTGAGACAGGAACCTATTGAGAAGGTTTTGCAGTTCAACTACCTAGGCAGTATTTAATCAATTGATGGTGGAACGGAATCTGATGTTGTCAGCAGGATAAACAAAGCTCGTAGTGCTTTTGGAATGCTTTCTCCCGTGTGGAACTCCAGCATAATAACGCTACGCACAAAACTAAAACTCTTCGAGTCCAACGTGAAATCCGTCCTCCTGTACGCCTGTGAAACCTGGAAATGCTCCGCCGACATCTCGAGCAGGCTACAGGCTTTTATCAATCGCTGTCTTCGATACATTCTCAAGATTCGATGGCCACAAATCATAAGAAATGTTGAGCTGTGGGATTGGACTCACCAGAGAAGGGTAGATCTTGACATTAGACAACGAAAATGGCAATGGATTGGCCATATTCTGAGGAAACCAAACGAGAACATAGCAAAGCAGTCCTTCGGATGGAATCCTCAGGGTGTAGGGAGAGTTGGTAGACCAAGAACAACATGGAGGTCAACTGTACTTAATGAAGCTCAGTCCTTTAACTTCCATTCGTGGGCTCAGCTAAGGCACCATGCCGTGAACCGAGATAGATGGAGGGAATCTGTTGCTGCCCTATGCTCCAGGAGGAGTTAAAGTGTTGCTGCGAAAGCTGCAGCGACCGGAACACATATATATGTTCAGCTCTTAAATATAGCTCTAATGCCAACGATCAAACAAAAATGTATAAAAAACACCTATAAAAACAATCATTTTAGTAGTTTGTCCGAGTTAGATTTATTTGAAATTAGCTATCTTACAAATAAAAATAACTTATGTATGGTACCTACATTACATATTTACTATCTATTTTTACCAAGTTTGTACCTTCCGGCGGAATCATGATGGCATCATCATGCCGCGACGTGTCAATGACCTGACCAGTAGTCGGTACCATATCGGGTAGGAACGCGTGGTTGGCGAGTGGAGGTTGTCTCGTATTTAGCTTCTTTAGCTGTTGTTCACAGGAAGGAACTGGGGAGCATTTGCTTTCGCTATTCGGCATTTTATGATGGTTGGGCCGATAGTTACCTTTAAGAAACAAAGAAAGGCAGATATTAGTTAGAGAGTATAGCAATTTTCAAATAAACTTAAAAAGACCGGAAACTAAGCATTGTGTATCGCCCCGTGAGTAGGTCAATAAGTCCCATGAGAAGGACGCTTGGGTTTTTACATAGTCTATATACTCACGATTTACTGGCCCGAATGGTTCCATTGGAGAGACTTGGTTGGGGCTAGAGGTTAGATAAGTAAGGCTGTTCCAAAGCTTCGTCCGAGCTATCCTTAAGAGAAAAGAGATCCCCTTCAGGCGCGTCGAATGAGTTACCATTATGATAATTTGTTATTTTTTTTATCACAAGCACTTAATTAATCGCTTAGTTAATATTCACGATCAAATGAACCAGAACATAATAACAAAGTTGCTTGTCGTGAATTATTATTTATTTTTCCAAAATAACTTCGACTGACCGACGGGATGCAAGTGCCACATAGAGCCCTCACAGAGGAAACGTGGCCTAAGTCAAGTCCGGGCGATTCCAAGAGGGCCAGATAATTCTGCTTGTCTTGTTATTCCGAGTTTCTTCTTTTTCCTTTTTCACTAGGAACACTTTAAAAATATAATTATACGCGGAAAACGAAAAAGTAATCGCGTATCCCAGTTGTAAAATAATGATGTTTGGTTTTTTTTTTAAAGAAATATCCCTGACCGGCGGCGCGCTACACGAGAATTACTTAAATAGAATGCAGAATTGAGCGAGTGCAAGAGATGTTTATGCAGGCGTTTTTATTAGAAGATGCGGCGATAGGGAATCAAGGGGTTGAAGTAAGGTAGGCATATTAAGTGAATAAATAAAAATGTACCTATAAATAAAATAAGGGGGAAGAAGTGAAAGAAAACTAGGTATGTAATTTATTGGAAGCTAGGAGAATTAGGTTTGAGCGTGAAATGATAAAAGGCTTTGATATAGGATAGTAGTGAATACTACCTTTTTAACCAGGATACGGGCAATCATTTAGCTGTACTTTAATAAGCAGTTGAATTTGAGGTAGCCGTTTATTAATAAAGTGGAATTTTTGCGTGACATAGAGATGTTGCCACGGTAAGCGTTGGTGGAACAGTAATACAGATTCTTCTGGCCGATTGTTAAGTGGATTTTTGAATAGCAGACGTTAAAGTAGTGAGTTGATAGTGCGGGTAAAATTCAAGAATAGTTAAATAATTTTTAAAAGTCGGTAATATCCCGAAAAAAATTGTGGGCAAATTTAAAATTGAAGGAAAACAAATAAGATTAAACTTTTATAAGGTGAGGGTGGATTTTGGTGGTGGCCAACGAAATTTCGATTTTGTTGTAGTACCTGATCGTCAGCGTATGCGAGAAAGTGCTAATGATACAGGGCGGAGCACCCGATGCTATTATATAAAATTTAATTACGTACATATTGTTAGAAATACATATGTATCTACATTATACCAACGTTTGCTTTGTTAGTGTCCTCATGATCACCCTCACAGTTTAATTTAATATTAACTAGAAGGATTAAACCACCTACCTCGAACTATCGACAGTTGGTTCCTATAGTCGGTAGTAGCGGAGCCGTGCGGAAGGCATACAACGCGGCTGTCTTAGCCCCGTTTTCACCGAGCGGAATTATACACATACCTATATTTGGCGTGATCTTATTTTTCGATATAATTTTTTTTGTTGCATTATATTCTAATTATATTTTTTTTTATTCTTTGGTGAATGAATGCCTGCATTTTTGGCAAAAGTGTTGGGAAATAGATTGATTAAGATTAGTTTTTTTGGTGATAATTACGCAGGTCTACCGTGAGTTAGGTTCCTTCAAATAGTCCGTAGACGTCAGCGAGATTTCGCCCGTCCTTAGATACCCACATAGAGCTCTCTGTAGATAGGAGAAAGACGGTAAAAGATACCCTTCGGAAAAATAATAGAAGTATTCAACGAAGTGCCGGTTGGAACTTAATGGCCTTTTCGATTGGTAATCCGGGAGAACTCTCCGATCCGGGATTCAAATCGAACAAGTCAACACTCCATTCTGGATTTTGAAATTGAATGTGAGGGTATATGTGTAAGGTGCAAAAAAAACAAAACAATGACATGAAATGTAGGGATGGGCGATGTTTATTGATGTTGGCAAAACATCAATGTTATTCGAAAAAAATATCGATGTTTCAACATCGATGTTGAAGCATGTGAAACGTCGCAGCATCGATGTTAAGATTCAAAAGATCGACTTAAAGTAAGCTGAAATCTTTTGCCAATTAACTCATGCTTATAAAGGTTAGACCGCACTCGACGAAACTGCACTTCACCGGAACTACGCTTCACAACTATTAAGTTGAAATTGTATGAAGTTCAATTGGCGCTTATTGGAATTTAATGTAGTTCATACACACAAAAACGAAAAGAAAATTGCGATAAAAAACATTGCTACAATTTTCAAAACACTGAAGGTATTTTGAATTTATAATATATTGAATTTTTAATTGATTTTTGAACGTGATATTATTTTCAAAAAAAAAATAAAACTTAAAAAACGTCGATGTTAAAAAATATCGATATTCTGATATCCATATTGTATTTTCGATGTTAGCATCCATGTTTTACAATATCGCTCACCCCTACACAACATTGTTGTTGACATTGAATTCGGGTTTGACATTTAGTATTTGAGTGTGTGCGTGCTTTTGGTTTTGATTCTGACTTCAAATCCAGAAGGAAATTTCTCTTCTATCCAGGAGAAGAACTGTCATTTCATACCAATCGAACAGTTTCAGAAGTATTCGGAAGACTTCGGAAGCCTTCCGGACGACCAATCGAAAAGGCCATAAGGCCCGGTTAGGCAGTGAAAATGCCAGAACTTTTGGCCGTTATAAATTGAATATACGTACAGAGTATACGACACTTTTCTCCAACATTCGAGGTTATTATTTTTAAAAGTTCAACGATTAACGGTGTTTTATATATTTTCCTAATGGATTCATGTACCTAAATAAATTAAATCGTTTTGAGTATTTCGTAGTTTCCACAGTTTAAAATTCAAACTCTAAAGTGGATTCAAAATGTTTGCAGGTTTTATGTTATCTAATTTTTAGTGTTCAAATTTAAGTTTTTTTTTATATTAAATAAAATTGTTAATCAAGTCAGGTTGATGAAATGAACGATCATATCTTATTATTCATTGAGCATACAAGAAGCTCGAAGGCTTGCTGATTTTAAATTTCAGGGGGTGAGGTAAGGTTGGCTGAGGCCTTCCGGTAAGTGAGTATGGTTCATCCGCAGTTCTAAGCCTTTGGATTTTCAAGCTAGGGTAATTCGAAGATAAGGGCCGTACGAATTCCAGGTTGGGTGTGACTAGGCCAAACTGCAACGACAACCGCAGTAATTCCCGAATTGTGTCGTGGTTTTGTGGTGGATAAGTGTGTATAGTTTTTGGTATATTTTATGTTTTTTCTGAAATAGGTGAGGTCTAGCTGCGGGGGGATCCGCCTCGACATCCGACGAGCTGAGCTGAGCATCGCGAGCATGCCATCGCCTTTGTAGCAGACATTCTTTCCCTACCTTACTCAATCTCATTGAAACCCTTTGCCCCTTTGCATTTTCTTTTCTTATATCCTAATTCCGTCCACTCCTATTAAATTATTTCAGCTTAGTCCACCTTTAGTCCATGGTCTTACAAAACCATGGAATAAGAGTTAGACCATGGACTAAAATTTCCTATTAATAAAAAATCGAACAAAATCTACTACAATAATTATCAACTCTACCTCTTTTTATTCTATGTCCCTGTAAATATTGTTCTTAAATGCCAATTCTAAAACAAAAATTTTAATGTTGTTTAAACTTTAAAGCGTGTGTTAAATTTTATTAGTCGAGTCGAAAACTTTTACACATACCATCCACCCTTCGAGGAAAAAATTGTTCAAGCGCTTCTAAGCTCGAAATCAGACTTTCTACTTGTATTCGTGGCCATGTGCACGAAATGTCAAAATCGTCAAATATTCGTTCATCATTCGTTGGTCGCTCTCATGTACATAGTACTTCATTCTGGCATTCACCGTGCAAAGACGTGTGATAGAGATCAATAGTATAGAATGTCAATTTCACGTGTTTTGTTAGAAAATGTAAAATCAAAAAGTTATCGAAGTGAACAAAAATTCTCAAAAGAGTTAACGAAGATACCCTCGTTCGAACTGGCGGTGCCATTCTAACTTTTGATCTGATTCGTCATCCAATAGACATTAAAATCGGGTGGTTAAACTGTAAGGTAGAGAAATACATCTCAAACCCCATGAGATGTGTTTTATGCCAAAAGTTAGTACATACAAAAAAACGGTGTAGAAACGAAAAAATCTGCAAAGAATACTGCTTCCCGCCACCACACGATGCTTGCTCTAGAATCCACTGCATTAATTGTAAAGGCGACACGCATACCTTTTACGATCGTATGCCACGCATACCTTCGCCACAAGTTGGTAGATAAAATCAAGGCCGACCGTAGCTGTTCGAGAAGCCTCGAAAGTCTTCAACGATCCAACACTACATCAACTAACGGCACCCACAAAATACCCGCTCGCAAAACTTACCATGGCAGAGGTAATTAAAAATAGAATTACAAATATCAATAACAGCACAACACCATCCAAAAACGAATCAACACCTACTCCCTCTACATCTTTCCAAATAAATAGCCAAGCCTCAACATTTAACTTATGCTTGAGTCTAAAAGAACAAATTGTAATTAATACACAAGAAAAGATCGTTAATTTAGATAAAAATATTAAAAACACACCAATGTCTATACAATCAAACACAGAATCCATCAAAGAAACCAAAAATACATCCACAACCGTTTCCAACATCACTCAAAAAACAATACAAACAACACCGACAAAAACAACCTAAATAAGTTCAACTACCACAGCTCCCGCAATTATCTACACCTCACCTATCACTTCTCTCACAAACGAACTTTAAAAAAAAAACCCCTCTAATTCAGTGAAAACACACTAATGGATGATGATGACATCTAAAACTAACATACTAAATCCTCAAAAAAAAAACGACTGCTTATCCGATGTTGAATCACTTGAGCTTGGTGCAGCGGAGTCACAAAAATACCTACCATCCTCCATATCCCAACGCCACTACTCAATGCCAACATTCAGAGCTCTCCAATAGAATATACAAGGGTATATTAAAAATTATGATGAACTAAATATTTTAATTAAAGACCAACCGCCATGCGCTATATCTCTTCAAGAGACGCATTGCGCGTATGGATCTTTACCAATTACTCCCAAACCATACACAAGTCTCTTCCACAAATCTGCCCAAAATACAACTAACAAACAAGGTATAGCGATCCTAGTTAAAAAAATATACCACATAAACAAATACACATTACTTCTAATGTTTTAGCCCTAGCCATCGAAATAAACCTGCCATTAAAATTAACAATAGAAAATATTTATATTCTGCCACAAAAGAATTTGCTAAAATCAGACCTTGTGATATTTAACGACGGTTCTCTAACAAATTTCTCTACACACGCCACATTTACTCACTTAGATATCACATGCTGCTCCCCACCATTGCTTCCATTTACATCATGGTTTACGATTCCCCTTTGTTTGTAACATGGTAACAAATTCTAGGAACCAAATTACCCTCCCCTCTCCAAAATTTAAAACCAATTTGGCAGACTGGTATAAGTTCCAAGAAATTGTTACTAATTGGCTGTTCAACAAGGATATACCCACCAACATCAAAAAAGAAGCCCCTATCCTCCAAAGAGGAATACGATCAGCAGCTAATATCACTATTCTTCAAACTCATCCTATTCCAATTAAACTTAAAGAACCATGGTGGAATACCACTCTTAAGTCCTTAAGAGAAAAGAAAATGAAAGCTTGGCAATACTTCAAAAAACACCCAATGCAAACCAATCTCATAGCTTTTAAAAAATCCAACACGCAATTCCGAAGAGAAATGAATTTATGTAAAGCCAAAAGCTTATTAGAGTTTACTTCTTCATTAAATCCTAATACATCTCCCGCTAAAATTTGGAACAATATCCGCTCCCTTATAGGTAACATCATCCCTCAAAACATGAAATGCATTGTAACGACAAATGGAGCTATCTCTTCTTTCCAGATATAAGCATCTTCTTTGCTAAACTTGGTCAAACGGTTCCGACAATGCAAACTTTTTAGTAACGTTCAACTCACGAAAATCTAAATGTCTTTCTCAATCCTCTTTGATTTTTACTGATATCTGCGATCCAGCTAATCATCTAGAGAGCCCAATTAAAGTCGTAGAAATAGACCTCTGCCTTAAAATTTTAAAAGCAAAAACACCAAGTAGAGGTCGCTTCTCCTACCCAATGCTGAAAAAACTCTCAACTGTAATATCTATACTAAAACCAAAAATTAATCAATTCTGTATATCGAAAGTTTTAGAAAAAATTATCGCCAAACGACTTCTCTGTTATACAGAATCTCAAAAACTCACAAGTATTAATCAGGTAGCCTTCAAACCCGATAGAGGTTGTACCGACGCATTACTACACATTTACCACTATATCTCAAACGCAATATCTGCTCGCAACCACGGCACCCTGCTCTCGGTAGATTGTTACGTTTTAAAATTGAACCGACTCCGTTTTTCCTTTCAACAAGACTCAATCTTGTCGTGTTACTCTGCCGATCGCGAACCCTAAGTTCAGCAGTGGATAATCGTCGGCACGTTTGGCGACTCAACACAAATCAATTATTGTCATATTGCACTTCGTTTGACCCAAATAGACACTAGTAAGGTGATATTACTGGGCAATCGATGTGAACAAGACAGTTGAATTGCATAGAGTTCAACGTACGACGATTTCCTCTGCTAGGTAGGGGCGGAAGTACAACAAGACTGAAAATGCATTCGACAGGATTCGGATCCTGTGATCTTATTTATAATCGCTTTTGACGGAATAAGCATTTGGACCACTGCATATATGCAGATTATATGTACATACTTTGCAAAATTAACGATCTGAATAGTGTTAAAATTATACTCTCTAAGGTAACAAGCGATATTTTAAGTTGATCTACCAGATCAGGTGCTAAGCTTTCACTCGATAAATGTAAGATACTGCATGTTTGTCGAAAATTTTTTTGTAGATTTGAATTGAATTTAAACAATGTAAATATAGAACAAGTTAGCAACCTAAAAATACTAGGAGTCATATTTAATAGTAAATACGATTGGAAACCATATGTAATATTAAATACAATTGGAAACCTCACTGTATGGAACTAAACCAGAATATTACTAGTAGGGCCAACATTTTAAGCTATCTTTCAAGTAAAAATTAAATGTTCATATCAACACCCTCTGCATTATAACACAATCTTTAATTTTAAGTAAAATAGGCTATGGCTTATTTATCTATGGGAAATATCCTAAAACAACGGTTACTTTGGAAATCGCCCTTCCACCAAGCAGCTAGAAGAAGCATTAATGCATATCGCACAACCCGTATCCAAAATATATTGGCAGAAGCTGGACTTCCAACTCTAGAGCAGAGACAAGAAGAAATTTTGATTAAACTCATCCCCAAACTCAACTTCTCTAAGAACTCAATCATCAACAAGGACATTGCCTGTTATATATTCACAACTTAGCAGCATTATTATAGCTTGTGTGCATTCCTTAAGAATAATTTGAATGGATAAAAACTACAACTGAAAAATATCAATGGCATTGTAAGTATCTGAAAGCAAAAGTACGTATTGGTAAGTATTATTTAATAAATAAGGTGTGGTTAATAAAATATACAAAATAATATTCGTACTGACGAATACAGTAGTGGCAACGAGGACGAAACTACCTAAATAAGTGTGAAAAATAAATATATTTAAAATAATGGCAGGAAATAATACAAATCCCCAAGGACAATCAGAGGTGTCTGATCCTGATAACATTAATATACAGTCCTTAATAATAATTTTACAATCTCTTCAAATGACCACAACATCCACAGTCACAGCAAATTTACAATTCGAAGATTTTAGGGAGGGCGAAGAGAAATGTTTTTTTATAAAAGCAGAGGCTTGAGAATTTCTTTCAATTAAGAAACATTACCGATGGCGTCAAGAAAATGCAAGTCCTAATAAACTGCACTGGGACCAAGCACTACCAGCTCTTAACAAACCTTACAGCACCGGGCTTACCAAACTGAAAAACATACCAAGATTTGATTAAAATTTTCGAAAATCATCTCTGTCCAGCCCCAGACGAAGTTATGGAGCAACATAAGTTTTCTCTTCGCGTTCAACATGCAGCTGAAACTATTGCAAATTATGTTGCTAAGCTAAGACATCTAACTACGTTCTGTAACTGCAAATGTGTATCCTGCCAAAAGTACACCATAGATACACATCTACGTGCACAATTTATCAGGGGAGTTAGAGACAGTGATATCCGAGAAAGATTTCTACAAAAGAAGATACAAAAGTTCGATGATGTCATTAAACTTGCTATTGCTATCGAATCATCAAAAAGCCAAAGCAGAACAATGCAATGTGTTCATAAAGTACGAATTTGTCCCAGCAAAACAAAAATACCATCGAACGCAAAAAAATAAAATACAAATTCCACAACTTCCAAATCACTTCAAACTACATGTTACCGATGTGGAAAACAAAAGCATACATCTTTAGAGTGTGCAGCAGGCACACCAAGACGACGTACGCAGAAGTCAAGACAGAGAACAACACATGTACTGAAAATCCAGGACCAACCCATCAGCTACGAAGAAGTACACACCATACATTCCCTACAGCTACATACGAAATCCGGAGAACGAGGTAAGTTTTTTATAAAACTTTTAATACTCTCAGAAACACTTCCCAGAAACACAAATACATCCGACTTCAATACATCTGAGAGTTTCTGATAAACATGTTTTCAAAGCATTAGGTGAAAGCAAAATACATGTTACACACCAGGGTAAATCGTTCATAGGGAAAATGTACATAGTTCCATCTGACCATGATTCTGTCTGCGGACGTGAATGGATCAATGAATTATGCCTTATATCAACCATGAACATACATATTGCCAAAAATGCATATCAAAATCAAACCACTTACTTTTCATATAAAATAATGCTTGATTACTCTGATTTCTTTCAACTAAAAATTGGTACTATACCAAAAATACAAGGTTTGCTGAAGCTTCGCGAAGGTGTCCCACCAATTTACATCAAACTACGTTCTATGCCTTACGCATTAAAAGATCTCATTGAGAAGAAATTGATCGTCTCGAGAAATGCGGAATCTTTGAGAAAGTTTCGCAATCCGATTCGGGTACGCCCATCGTGCCGGTTGTTAAATCTCCAACTGAGTTGCGTCCTTGTGCCGACTACAAGGTAACCTTAAACCAGTGCACAAACAATTAAAATACGGCGAGTACTATTACGTATTCGATATACACAAGGCATATCTACATATGGAGGTGACCGAAGAAAGTGCGCTAATGCAAACTGTTAGTACGCACAAAGGTTCACACAAAGTTCAGAGGCGAATGTCCGGGGTAAGAACAGCACCCAACATTTGTCAACGTTTATTTATTTATTTTATTCTTTTATTCTTATAATATCAATGGAATAAGATGTTTATGGTAATGAGTTTGAAGGTGGGTGAAATGGATGAAAATTTATTTCAAATGATTCGGGTTTTACGTTCGCCGAAAAAAGGTTTATACCATCTTAATGCGCAAAGTTTGCTTCCCAAGCTTGACGAATTTCGATGGTTGTTCATTAATTCTTAGGTTGACGTCATATGCATATAACAAAAATTACAAAAAGTTCAACACTCCGCGGGATGTTACCGCAAGTGAATACGCAGATCGAATGGAGAGAGATCTCCGTGGAGACGATCTGAGACCGGAAAGTAGTAAGTACCTGAAGAGGATGTATTACGGGAACTCACGAAACCGGGCAGTAGAAGAAACGTCGACCTCTGGTCAAGGGAAAACATCTCCTAGACAAGAGGCAAACGCCACTCCAACTACAGCCTCTACTAGCAAGGGAGAATACCTTCCGTGCAAGTGAATACTGTACCTCCAAGTGCCACGGAAGGCCGAAATGATGGGAAGTTACCATCATCAATGACCGCAATTCCACCAAAGAAGCCACGGTACAGACGAACTTACCCTCTTCCGAAACTGGGTGCACCAGGTGCCCTGGATGACCCGTATAGGAAAGGGCTAACTGGAGCCGGGGCAAAATCGTATTACCGGTTCCTTGCTGAGGGGATGTCCCAGCAGGAAGCCAGGAATAAGGTAGATGCAAGGAAAAATGCACTTACCAGTGAGACAAAAAGCTTGGCCGAGGGTAAGAGGAAAAGTAGCCAAATAACTCCTCCCCAAAGGCAAGAAGCCCAATACGGCGGCAACGTCAAATGAGGTACCAAAACTCGCTAAGGCAAATCCCGTCGTTCACAGGCTCTCTTATGCAGCTGCGGCCTTGAGCGTCAGAGTTGCTGTCATGCCGGGGGAATATCATCAGGTCACCCTGAATGCCGAAGAGTTGTCGGCATTTGAGGAGGCCATTATTGAGGAGGTTTCACTTGGCTGGAAGCACAAGCTGAAGTTCAATGGCATCCACTTCAAGCCCAGCTGAGACAATTATCAAAGCCAACCAACAACTCCACTAAAAATTCGGGAAGGTAACGGTATCTGGCTTAGGGAAATCAGCCCAAAGCACCCCCTTTAAACCAGGAAACCGTGATAAAAGAAAAGTCCCAACCGAGGGACACCTGAAAGCACCTTTATCAGCTGACACCACCAACCCCTGTCCACCCACCACCCAATTCCCAACATCATTACCAGCCATTCCACCATCGTCACCATCCACAGTTCCGCTGTCAACAGATAAAACGAACGATAGCCAGGCGACATCACTGCCAAGTATTGGACTGGGTCCTATAGAGAAAGAGATAGGTGGCATAGACCTCTCTCAGAGTCGCATGGACCACGACGAAGTGCTTCCCACTGAAGAGGAGGAAGAACACCTGCTGGTAGATAATGGGGCATTCGCCCCAATCTGCTAAACAGAACAGGATGACTGGACGCGGGATCAGCACAAGGCTAGCCCAATTGAACATCCATCTCGCAAAAGCAGCATCAGCTGTCTTGGCGAGGAAGTTCACTGCGGACACGAGAAATGACTCACCCAGAACTTGCATAAAAATAAGAAATAACATAAATTTTATATGTCTTTCAGGACTTATGACGAGTGATTTGGTCCCGATACAGGCCCAAATACAAAAACAGGGGAAGTATCGGACAATGGTTATAGCAGCAGCCTACTTTGACGGTGACGAGGCCAACATTCCACCAACCAAGGTACCAAGGCTAGTGGACTACTGTAGCCAGAAAAAGCTTCCATTGCTGGTCGGATGTGATGCTAACGCCCACCATACAGAATGGGAAGGCATCGACATTAACCAAAGGGGTGAGTACCTTTTAGACTATATGTTGGTAAAATCTAGAAATATTGAATGCAGTGAATACACCTACCTTTGTTACTAGAGCAAGAAAAGAAGTGTTAGACATAACATTTGGAACTCCGAACGTAGGCTGTCTAATAAGGGATTGGAGAGTATCCAATGAACCCTCAATGTCTGATCACAGAATAATAGTGTTTAACATGGAAGTCCTTCTTACAGAGAATACCTCGGGAAGGAACCCCAGGAAAACAAACTGGGACCTATACAAAAATTTTCTTAATTTAAATCTAGGGAAAATAGGCCCGGTAAGCACGACAAATAGTCACCTTGAATTAGAATTTATAGTTAATGAGTTCAGTGGGCCAATACAAGAGGCATCTGAACTCAGTTGCCCTATTAAACCGATTAAAAAACAAAAAGACGCCCCATGGTGGAATACAAATCTGTCCAAATTAAGACCCAAGGTTAGAAAGCCTTTCAATGAGGCAAAAAGAACCAGGAAAAGGGATAATTACTCAACAGAACTGACTAATTATAACAAAGAAATAAGGAAAGCTAAAAGAAACAGTTCCACGTCTTTCTGTGAGAGTATATCCTCAACCCCTGCTGGGGCAAGACTACACAAAATGCTTGCAAAGGAGAAGACAGTAACATCATTAGAGCTTCGCTATAATGATAGGAGCTTCACAGAAAATGAAGAGCAGAGGGCGACTCAACACGCATTTTCCAGGCAGTCTACCAATGGTAGAAAACTCAATAGAGAGAATACCTCTCAAACCAAACAAAGAAGACTGCAGGACTGCAGCAATCATATGCTCAGGAAAAGGGATTGAGTGGGCGATTAGCACCTTTCAACCCTTTAAGTCACCAGGGGTAGATGGTATCTTCCCAGCCCTTTTGCAAAAGTGCAAAGAAGATCTAATGCCCTACCTCATTAGTATTCTTAGAAGTAGCATTGCCCTTGGGTACATACTATGCCTGTGGAGAAGAGCTAAAGTAATCTTTATTTCAAAAATTGGGAAAAGGATACAACCCATCCAAACTCTTTCAGGCCAATTAGCTTAAAATCCTTCATACTGAAAACTTTAGAGAAAATAATAGACAACTTCATAAGATCGGAAGTTTTATTTAAACGGTCTCTCAATCAACAACAACATGCCTATAGAGCGGATAAATCTACAGAAACCGCCCTATACGTGCTCACTAACACCTTACAAAAAGCTTTAAATGCAAAGGAAACGGCATAAGCTGCCTTCCTAGATATAGAAAGTGCTTTTGACAACACCTCCCATGATGCAGTCAATAAAGCTTTTGTTAGTTAGTGTGTACACATCACCATAACCAGATGGATTAGAGAAATGTTAGTCAGTAGAACAGCGGAGGCAACAGCAGGAACTACTGTTCAGAGCATAAGCACCACAAGAGGATGTCCTCAGGGAGGGGTATTATCACCGTTGCTGTGGAGTCTTGTAGTGGACGAACTGCTAGAAAATCTGAACTCCAAAGTTATACACTGTATTGGCTTTGCCGATGATATAGTTATTACAGCCCTAGGGAAGTTTGAAGAAACTTTATGTGATATAATCCAACGAGGATTAACAATCAAAAGGAAATGGTGTCTTTCTGTAGGGAAATCCGTTAAAGGAGGCTTCACATGGATCTGCAACTGCAGACTTGAGGAAAAGTAGAGCGGGGCCATAATATAAAACAAACTGAAAAGTAAAGGAGGCTTTACATGCATCTTCATCTTCATCTGCATTGACATCTGCAAAAAAAGAGGAAACAAAATAAGAAATTCATACTTGTGCGATAGAGAGCGAAAACCAAAATGGAGATCATCTTCATGTATGAAGGTTATAGGAAGTACGAACCTGAAGATTGCAGATTATAAATAGTAAAGATGAACATGTTCATCTTCATTATAGCATTTTCATCTGCACCATAATTTGTTCCGTTCAGATAACGAATTTTAAAGTTTTTTTTTTACCATTTCACCTCAGTTTGCTTAAAAACAACGAAAATAGCGAACATTTTTTTTCTCAAAACTACATACCTGAACGCAAAGAACATGTGATTGTGAGATGTGTCAAGAAAGTTAAAGCAGAGTTCGAGTAAGTTAGTAGTGTGTACCCTGTCTTACTTTTATGTTTATTTTAAATTATTGGCCCGCTCTACTTTTCTTCAAGTCTGCAGATGCAGATCCAGGTAGGGTACACACTAATAACTTACTCGAACTCTATAATGTCGATTTCGTTTCAACAAAAACATCGACTTGCCGTCGATCCGCCGTCAATTTTTTTCTGAAAATCAAATACGTTTCAAATTAAAACCAATATTTTTCTGGAAAAACAGATCCGTATTGAATCTCTTTTTGGAGACGGATTCAAAACGGATTTGTGCACAGATTCGTACACACACTACAATATTTGTTTTGACGTTTCTCAATTGTTGTGTTGTGAATTAATTTTTATTTTGTGGCAGTGTACAGAAAAAGTAAATTAATATATTAAAAAATAAAAAAAATTGTTAAAAACTTCTTGGAAACAAATATTAAAAAAGTGAAAGTGGCTTTAGGAACTCCCCCGCGTCGGAATCGGGAAATTAAAACGAAATAATGATGCTTTAACGAATTGAAGATTTGTTTTTTTTTTTTAGAGCTGCCAAGCAACACACACAGTCCCAAAAAGAGATTCCGTCCGTAATCGTTCTTTTCAAAGCCAAAAAGTATTGGTTTTAGTAGCGAATCCTAATTATTGAAACGAAATCGACATAACTTTCTTGACACATCTCACAATCACATGTTCTTAGCGTTCAGGTATTTGTTTGTGTGAAGAAAATTTTCGTTATTTTTGTTGTTTTTAAGTAAATTCGTTACCTGTACGGAACAAATTATGGTGCAGATGAAAATGCTATAATGAAGACGTCCATGTTCATCTTCATAATAATCTGCAATCTTCAAATTCATACTTCCTATAATCTTCATACAAGAAGATGATCTCCATTTTGGTGTTCGCTCTCTATCGCACAAGTATGATTTTTTTATTGGGTCCCCTTTTTTGCAGAAGACTATACAGATGAAGACGAAGATGAATGTAAAGCCTCTTTAATCCACAAACAACAACAATTTCCAGATTTTAAGTCTCTGGTGTCGTCAGTAACATTTCCAAGAGGGAAAATAAACAGAAACGGTGTAAGTAAACGTCAACTTATTCATGTCCCATCTTGATATTACTCATCTGTGATTCTGACATTAAAAATACATCATAAACTGAAGTAGTTAAAAATTGTTTACTTCATAAGTAAAATTTTATTGGGTATCTATCTTGTTAAAAAACTTAAAAATAGTAAAAGATATTAAACGAAACGTGCAAAAATACATATATAAACTTTTATTAACATGAGCGATTCTGATGAAGGTTTGTTTAAGTGTACCTAATTTTCACACGACTTTTGTGTGAAAACTGTTTTATTTTTATAGACTTATCAAAATGACTTAAAACGTGCGTACATAACATTGTTACCAAAGCTTTATTTTTAATGAGTCCCATAAGCTGGATGTTTTGAAAATGAGTCGCAATAAAAAATCTTAAGTCGATATCGTTTCAATAATTAGGATTCGCTACTAAAACCAATACTTTTTGGCTTTGAAACGAACGATTACGGACCGAATCTCTTTTTGGGACTGTGTGTGTTGCTTGGCAGCTCTAAAAAAAAACAAATCTTCACTTCGTTAAAACATCATTATTTCGTTTTAATTTCCCGATTCCGACGCGGGGGAGTTCCTAAACCCACTTGCAATTTTTTAATATTTGTTTCCAAGAAGTTTTTAACAATTTTTTTTATTTTTTAATATATTAATTTACTTTTTATGTACACTGCCACAAAATAAAAATTAATTCACAACACAACAATTGAGAAACGTCAAAACAAATATTGTAGTGTGTGTACGAATCTGTGCACAAATCCGTTTTGAATCCGTCTCCAAAAAGAGATTCAATACGGATCTGTTTTTCCAGAAAAATATTGGTTTTAATTTGAAAAGAATTTGATTTTCAGAAAAAAATTGACGGCGGATCGACGGCAAGTCGATGTTTTTGTTGAAACGAAATCGACATTAATTTCGATTTCGTTTCAACAAAAACATCGATCTGCCGTCGATCCGCCGTAAATTTTTTTCTGAAAATCAAATTCGTTTCAAATTAAAACCAGTTTTTTTCCTGAAAAACAGATCCGTATTGAATCTCTTTTTGGAGACGGATTCAAAACGGATTTGTGCACAGATTCTTACACACCCTACAATATTTGTTTTGAGTTTCTCAAATGTTGTGTTGTGAATTAATTTTTATTTTGTGCCAGTGTACAGAAAAAGTAAATTAATATATTAAAAACTAAAAAAAAATTGTTAAAAACTTCTTGAAAACAAATATTAAAAAGTGCAAGTGTTTAGGAACTCCCCCGCGTCTGAATCGGGAAATTAAAACGAAATAATGATGTTTTAACGAATTGAAGATTTGTTATTTTTTTAGAGCTGCCAAGCAACACACACAGTCCCAAAAAGATATTCGGTCCGTAATCGTTCGTTTCAAAGCCAAAAAGTTAAAATTAAAAACATAAGTTTATAATAATGCCTATTTTTTTAATAACTAAAATAAATACTTTAAAAACATACAAAAAATATCAAATTGAATAACAGTGTAGGCAAATTAGATGAAAAAGAGCGAGACTCCATTAGGGGTGCACGCGTAGAAATTTGATTTTGTTTTACAGTGAGCTAGGGGTGTCTATAGAACAGCTTTAAAATATTACGGGGAGTCAATTCTCGCTGTGTTTTATTGGGTAATTTCTCAACCGTAAGTTTATCCATAGTAGCATTTTACATACAATTCGCTACGGTCGATAAAAAGCTAAACTAGAAGTTACGGTGGATGGCTATTTGACGTTAATTCGAGTCTCGAATTTGATTTTAGTTTTGTTGGTACGATTGATAATCGGTCGATGGATGTGTTCATGGAGTGTTATTATTTAGCTGTGTTTTATTGGGAATTTATCCACTGTACCGTAAGTAATTAAAAAAAAAACGCATCGACCGTAGCATGGACCGTAGCTTTTTTATTTATGTAAAAATGGTACACCTGCACAGCAGTCACAAGTAATGAAAGAGTCTTTTGCAAAGTAAAATTATTAACAAATCAAAATTAGGAACAATAATTAGCTTTTATTCATATAAAATAGAAAACACGAGGAAACACGATTGCCGGAGATTTGCTTCTTTCCTTTTAATGTTTCTTGGTTTTGAACGCACACTACAACGTAGTTTAAATTGGTCACTCCCCTTACATTTCCCCTTTATATGTCATGCTTTTATTTATTTTCTGAGTAGATCGATAGCTAGAGTTTTATTTTTCAAGTCAATTTACAAATTTATTTTCTGAGTATGTTTAGCTATCAATTCAATATTCACTCAACAGAGATCATACTCCACTTAACATACGCGGATTAAGGAACAAATAGTTAACATTTGGTTTGCAATTTCCTTGCACATGTCCAGAAAAATGGGATCACAAAATTATACGCCCAGTCCATGTCCATGTAGTGAAGCGAATACCGTTCATGGCCAACGTCCATTAAGCAGTGAGGAAGAAGCACATTTTGTGAAGTTCAGTTGCCGCTTAGTGTGCTCAGGCCAGACGCGCACATGCATTTTTTTCCGAAACGAAATAGTTTAATCACTAATTGAACGATGGTCGCGCACATAAGCAACTTAAAAATCAATCAACGAGATAAACCAACACACAGACAACATATTGATTTAATGTGCGCGCAGTTACATCAGAGTTCGGTGTGATTCAAACTGAAGAACTTATTTGGGGCGATCGTTCGATTTGTGCCAAAACACAAACTTTTAAGTTGCTCGAATCGCGGACTGAATAGTTTTTGCATGTGTGCGCACTCTCATATAAGTCCATGGTATTCACTTTAGCAACCAAACTGTTGCAAAACTGTAAGTTGCATATGTGCGCTCCTGGCCTTATAGCTCATAGAATTTCATACGAATTAATATTTTGCGGCGCAGTGTCGAGCAATTCCTCTATAGTGCAGTTCCACTCAATGCGGTTTGTCTTTTCAAATTGCTTTTTTGTAGATCTAAATAAAAAGATGATTTTTTTCACCAAACTCCGTTTATTTATTACTATCAATAAATTGAACACAAAACGAATATTGGTCTTAGTTAGTCAAAAATGAAAGTAAAACCGAAGTCATTCCATAGATATTGATTTTTTTTTCAAAATGGAAATCGAAATTTGTTAAAATTGATTAATTAACATTAGGGGTATGCAAAATTGCAGATAAATGTGGAATTTTAGACGTACTCCAGAAAACAATTGAGCAAAGAATATAGTTTTTTAATTGTAAAAGTCAGAAACTTTTCAGAAGAACAGCTTACAATTTATTAAAAGATGGAATTATCTAAGATCTTAGAAATATAAACTGGCCAACTATAAAAAAAAGAATCAAAAATATCGATTTGTCTTACGAATGAAATTAATAATTATAACACTCCATGAACACATCCATCGAGATTCAACCCGATTATCAATCGTACCAACAAAACTAACAAAATCAAATTCGAGACTCGAATAAACATCATCCAGCCATCAACCGTAGCTTCTACTTTAGCTTTTTATCGACCGTGGAGAATTGTATGTAAAATACTATGACGGATAAACTTAGGCGGATAAATTTCCCAATAAAACACAGCTATAATTAATTTCATTCGTAATGTCGATTTCGTTTCAATAAATAGGATTCGCTACTAAAAATCAATACTTTTTTGCTTTGGAAGAACGATTACGGATCTAATCTCTTTTTGTAACTGTGTGTGTTGCTTGGTAGCTCTAAAAAAAAAATCTTTAATTCTATTTCAATATTTCATTTTTATTTGCTGATACCGCCGCGGGGAAATTCCTAAATCCACTTGTACTTTTTTAATATTTGTTTCCAAACAGTTTTTAACAATATTTTTATTTTTTTACAATAATAATTTATGTTTTCTGTACACTGTCACAAAATAAAAATTAATTGGCAACACAATAATTGAGAAACTTCAAATCAAATATTGTAGTGTGTGTAAGAATCTTTGTACAAATCCTTTTTGAATCCGTCTCCAAAAAGAGATTCAATATGGATCTATTTTTCCAGAAAAAAATTGGTTTTAGATCAATGTTTTTGTTGAAATGAAATCGACATTAGACAAATCGATCTTTTTGTTTCTTTTTTTTTTATAGTTGGCCAGTTATATTTCTAAAATCTTAGATAACTCCATTTTTTAATAAATTAAAAGCTGTTCTGAAAAGTTTTTGACTTACTATTAAAAACTGTATTCGCTGCTCAATTTTTTTCTGCATTATGTCTATAATTCCACCAATATCTGCAATTTTGCATACCCCTAATGTCAATTAATCAATTTTAACAAATTTCAATTTCCATTTACGTTTTACTTTTATTTTTGACTAACTAAGACCAATATTCGTCTTGTGTTCAATTTTTATTGATTGTTTGTAACTGCGCTCACATTAAATCAAAAAACTGTCTGTGTGTTGGTTTATCTCGATGACTGATTTTTAAGTTGCTTATGTGCGCGATCATCCTTCAACCATTGTATATACATTTCTATAGTACTATCATGAAGAGGAACGCCCGGGGAGCCACCTGGTAGATACTATAAGAATTACTATCTTGGGTTCATTTGCAAAATGTGTAAGTCTAATTGAAAACCCAGAGCGAGTAGAATACATATGCTTTAACATTTTTTGAAGTTAAAGCAAGAGAAAAAATTATACCTTTTTAAGTGAAAACCAAAAGGGAGAAGAATGCATATGCTTTAACATTTTCTGAAGTTAAAGCAAGAGCAAAGAAAATATACTTTTTTTCTGTATTTTTCTTTCCTCACATTAATTTAAAATTGGAGAATCTACCTACATATGTACATATGCATGTACAAAGATTTTTGGAAGAATTTTATCCCGTTCGACCTAGTTTTGGTTTTGGCATTATTATAATTATATATATTGGAATGTGTGGATTAAATGTTTGCCGTGTGTTCGTTTTGTATAAAAAAAAAACAGTTTTTGACCTTGATTTACTCCACTTTTCGTTTCGGCAATACATTTGTTTGAAAATAAATTTGTCCGCCGGTTTGTTTTGAGTTTAAAAAAAAATTATTCAATTCAGTTTAATTGTGTCCGTAGATAAGTAATTGAGTTGTGATGAGTGTAATTCAAGCAATTTTTAAATACCTACCTACCTATGAATTTAAATAAACTCTTTTTTTGTGACAAAAGTGTTGTGGCATTGAAGATAGGTAGGTATGTACTTATGTAGGTACCTTTAATAAGATATTTAAATAAGAACATTGCTTGTGATTTAAATTAAGGTTCAAACCGTATTGGATTAAAAACTAAAAAGTTAAATAAAATACTACCAACGTAATAAATATTTTTTATTCTTACATAACCATATTAAAGCAATAAATTTACTTTTTTTTAATATGATACCAATGTAGATAGGTATAGGTACCTACTAACATTTGAAAAATAAATTTTATGAGATAACTTTTTCATTTTATTTTATTTAATACGTACCTATGTATACCTATCATTAGGAATGCATTATTTTTTGCATTTTTGATTGAAAAGACAGCGAGATACTACCTACATACATATATGGCAAGTTTTGGATTCGTAAAAAAATGTAACTAGATTTTGATCAAACTTTACATTAAGATGATAGAGAATACTAATGAATTGGGTCCAGCAATTCCGTCTATCTGTCTGTCTGTGAGTCCACCGCCTAAACGCGTGCATAGAATTTCTTCAATCTGGTAATAATAATGTTCTTTCGGTAGTAGGTATATGCCCATAGGTTTTTTGCATTTTTTGAGACCCAACGTAACAGTACATTTTATTATGCCAAAAAGGTAAATCGTGAAAAAATTAGTGGATTGATGAAGGGAAAAGGTACTTGGTAATCGTTTTTTTTTTTCTTTTTGGAAAAATGGTTACGGTTGACGATTTTCTGGAACTCGGCTTATTTGATTTTTTTTAAATTTTATTATGGAGAAGCTCCCAAAAACTTAAGCAGTATTGTAAACCAAAATGTTTCAACAAATTTGCTTAACTCAATATATTTCGAAAAACACTTAATTGATTTTTTCAAAACCTGGTATTTAATAGTTGTTTGACATTACCTTGAATAGGTACTTAAACAAAAATGTTGTGCCGAAACAAAAAAAACAACAGTACCCCATTGAAACACAAATGTTAGAAAAAAGCTTAATACAAGCATAAGTAAAACTATAAATTATAAATATCTTAGATCTAAATTACAATTAAATCTTAACCTAAGTAAACTACAATTAAATAGATAGGAGGGTTTGATAAAGAGGAAAGGGGATTATTATAATTGAAGAGCATGTTTGATTCCGTTTTTAGAAAGGCTGAGATCAAAAATGGAAGAATTATTTACTTTCCGAAGCATTCTAGTGATAGGTTCATTTTGGCCATATTCAGTACGGTGAAATGGGATATTAAAGAGCGGTATGGATCTCAGACGACGAATATTAGTATTTAGCTTATATTTGTCAAGAAGATTTACACTATCTATGCCACCAGTCAATAGTTGGTCTACGAAAAGAATGTCAGCATTATCGCGACGTTTACTTAAGGTCTGTAAACTTAATAGTTTCAGACGGCTTACATAAGGTGGTAGATTGTATGGATCATCCCAATGAATGCCACGCAAGGCAAACCGGATGGACCGTCGTTGAACAGCTTCAATACGATTATTGTGAACATGATGGTAACGTGACCATACAACGGAGGCATACTCAAGAAGAGGTCTCACAAAGGTGACATAAAGAGATTTAGTAACATAGGGATTTTCAAATTCTCTGGACCAGCGTTTGACCAATCCTAGAGCAGAATTAGCTATATTAATTATATTTCTATAATGGGCACGAAAATTGAGTTGGTTATCACGTATAACACCTAGATCGCGAATGGAAGTTACAATCGAAACAGGTTCATCATTAATGAAATATTGGCGGACTGATAACGGATGGCGTTTTCTAGAGTACGTAATTGCTTGACATTTTTTTACATTTAGCTCAAGAAAGTTGATGAAAAAATTGTTTAGATCAGTTTGAAGTCTTTGAGCATCAGCCATACATTTTATGCGTTTGGAAATACGCATGTCATCAGCGTAGATTTCAAGGTCAGATCCAACTAGGGTAAGCTTAACATAATTAATAGCCAATAAGAAAAGCAGTTGACCTAAATGGCTACCTTGAGGAACTCCAGATGTTGCACAAATTGGGTTTAAACTGCATGATCTAAACAGGACTATGTACCGGCAATTGTTTAAATACGTCTGGAGCCAGGTTATAAAAAATAATGGAAAACCATACACCTTAAGCTTGAAAATGATAATACTATGTGATACTTTGTCAAATGCCTTACTGAAGTCGGTTGGAATCGCATCGACTTCATTGCCTTCTTCCAAGGAACAGATGGTATTGGATACAAACTCAGTTAGATTTGTGGTCGTAGATCGACCACTAAGAAATCCATGTTGATTAACAGAGAACAATGACTTACAATGAAATAGCAAGGTGTCATAGATTATGCTCTCAAATATTTTAGGTATGCAGGAAAGTTTGGCAACGGGCCAGTAATTTAAAATATCTCCCTTGCATCCTTTTTTATGCACTGGTATAATGAAAGAGTCTTTCCATATTTTCGGAAATAAGCAATGCGAAATCGAGAGTTGGAAGAGGGCAGTGAGTGGTTGCGCTAAACTAGAGACGCATTTTTTAAGAACAACGGGGGGAACACCATCAGGACCCGAAGAGTAATCATCCTTCAGCAGACGGATTTTTTTATTTACTGAATATTTATCGAAGATAAAGTGGTTTGGGTGCAACCATTCATATAGTTGAAGTAGTTTATATCAACGTCCTTGTTGCTAGGAGAAAATGCTTCACCAAAGAAATCTGCAAAAAGATTCGAGATAACTTGAGGTTCAGTTGATGAGGAAGCGTTGTATTTCAGTGTTGAAGGGTAACCATCAGATTTTCTTTTTGAATTAATAAATTTGAAAAAGGGTTTGAAATTTAGTCTGATTGAATTTGGAAAAGGTGACTAGCGTATAAAGATTCACTCAAGATGGAGAAGTTGTTATAACATGAGATATAATTTAAGAGGTCATGATTTGACTTCGAAATAAGAAATTGTTTCCAAAGTTTGTCCCTCCTATTTCTTAGTGAACGAAATTCTTTGTTATACCAAGAAGGCGAGGAATTAAAATACTTTTTAGGAACAAAGGAATAGATTGAGAAAAACAATTTCGAATCTCATCATAGAAAGTGACAATCTTACTGTCAATTTCAAAGTCATTGGATATAAAATCAAAGTATATTTTTCCAATGAGTTCATTCAGTTTAGCAAACTCAGCTTTACGAAAGTTAAAAGTCTGTGTTGTGAGGGAGTAAGGTTGGATATTATAACATTCGAAGGCAAAAGTAACCGAGATTGGAGGGTGAAAATTATCTATCTTTGAAAGGATATTTTGACTTTGGATGACTTGGGTGTTTTGAGCATCTGAAGAGAAAATCAGATTTAACTGTCTCTCTAAACAGTTTTTAACTCCGCTCATTTGAGACAGATTGGAAGAAAGAAGACGGTCAGTAAAAACAATTTCTTTTTCAGATATAGCATTGGATGAAACGAAGGAAATCGCACTATCTGAGACATCCCATATTAATCGAGGGAGATTGAAGTCACCAACAATATGTGTGCGTTCTTAGAATAGTGCAGTCCACTTTTAAGAAAACAAAAATATATTTTATCATTGATTTTTTTTTTGAAATTAAACTATTATTGGGACCATCTACACACATATATTAATAGCATTACTACTTTAAATTTGCGTTTCAATTTGTGTCCTATATACAGACATGTTGCTATTTACGTTACTGAATACATACATATTATATAATAGATACCATGTAGGTTATCATACATTTACATTTACATATCTTTAAAAATCACATGAATATTATTTATATTTCACCAATCATATAAGATTATATATATGTATATAGCTACCTAGTACTTACATCCTTCAATTTTATTATATAGGTACTGTGAGTGTCAAAAGTGAGTAAAAACCCATATGATTAATTGAATAATTTACAATTTAATAAAAGTAAATAATCATAAATGGTATTTCAATTATATAAAACAAAGGCTTTATTTATTAGCAGTAAATAAAAATTCAAAATAAAACTAGTACATTTGTCACTAATAAAATATAAAACTGTCAACGGCCTTGGCTACGATAAAAGCATCGCTTCCCATAGATCAGCGAAATCAACCATCGTTGCGCGTGGTTAGTACTTCGATGGGGAACCGTCGGAAACCAACCACGTGCTGTTGACATGTGTTTCTTCTGTTGTGTGTTCTTCCTATCTCTGTTGTATTAATGTAAGTAAAAAGTTTAAGCCAATGGTCAAGTTGCCAGTGTTTCAGTGTCTCTACTTCGTAGATTTATCTGCGGAGTAGTGTAAAATGCAATGTAATGTAAAATATAAAAAAACTTAAAAGTTATGTCGGTGGAGGTAAATCTTTCTTTGTACATCACTTCAGATTGTAAGCTGTAATTGTGTTTAAAAGCTTAACAGTAGTGCAAAATTACTTTTTATCAATGAGAAGTGAAATTTCTTTGGAAACGCAAAAATCTATTGTGGATTTGAAGAAAAGGGAACATCAGGGAAAATGGCCAATTGTTAATAGAAACCTTGTTTCAGTGAAAAAAATATTGATAAATTTGAAAAAATTAAAACATTTTAAAATTTCAAAGGTACCTAAAAACTAAAAAAGCTAAATAAAGAATTTAGTGAACAAAATGTAAGAAACACAGTGAAACATTGTGGAGGTTCACTGAACATGTGGGGGTGTATGTGCGGCATCTGGGGTCGGAAATCTTCATTAATTCATTAAAAGAACAATGAATAAGCAAGACTATTTTAACATCCTAAAGAATAACGAGCAACCGAGCGTAGACAAATTAGGTTTGCTTACCAATTGGATCTTTCAACGAGACAATGGTTGCTTTATCGAACTCCAAAACAGCACGGTCACCCTCACAATCGCCGGACCTAAACACCATAAACATTTATGGGGTCATTTGGACACTCAAATTCGTAAAAGGACTATAGAGATCAAAGAAGATTTCAAAAGGGCTTTAGTTGAAGAATGGTTCCAATTCTTCATGGTAATTTATGTTCTGATGTTACAAAAAACTGATGTCAGTTTTAGACGTGGTGTCGTGGGGTCAACACGTACTGTGCTTTTAGTCTTCATTTTTTTCTAATCAAAAGTCTTTAATAACAATTTAAAATGCCTTGTATTTGTAAAAAACCTATTCGATATAATCAGTCTAAGATCAAATGTGTGGGTTGCAATCATTATTTTCACTGTAACTGTGTCAATATTAAACCAGAAGACATTGAATTTTTAAATAAATCTAACAAGCAATTTAGATGCAGTAATTGCGCTGCCGCACGTAGAGACTCCCTCCGCTCTCCTCCTTCATCAAGTTCTTCAAAACACCAAAAAGAGCTCACTCACCAAGACATAGTTGAAATTGAGTTTAATACTTCACCTCTTCCCTTTGTCGTATTGCCGAATAATTCTTCATCAGTTCCACAGCTAACTTCAGCGCTTGAAAAACAATTGATTGAAGAACAGACTCTCTCTCCACAACTACACAATAACGACCACCACCATCAGAAGTCTGAAAAATTACAATTACAACACCAGAAGTCACAGTTTGAACTGAACAAACTACAACACCAGCAGCTCCAAGACAACCACGAGCATCACTCTTCGGATGATTTACTTAAATCAACATCATCTCCACAGCTTATTTCCGCGCTTAAAGCACAAGTTAATGAAAAACGGACCTCTTCTCACCTCAACATTCAAGATCATATGCAGTTTGAACACAATTCCCAGCAACAACACCAGCAGTTAAGGCTTGACGAGAATATACATCTACTAAGTCACCCATCGATACAAGAGAGCTATTACTCTCTCTCCTCAGCTGAATTCATAAGTAAACTAAAACCACTTCAACAAAATTCTACTCAGGTTAATAAAGTGATTACTTTAGAAACAGTATTTAATGAAATTGTTGCCTTGCGATCTGAAAATGCTCATGCTTTCTCTTTATTAAGCTCCTTGCAAGAGGAAAAAAATAAACTCTGGCAAAAAGTCAATGATTTACAAAGTGAAATTAATTTTTTGCATCAAGAAAAAAAAGAAAAATATGTTGAGATATTTGGTGTGCCTAATGTGAAAAATAGCAATGCTCTTGATTGTGCTCTCAAGGTTTTTTCCAAAGGCGCGTCCGTAGATATATCTGAAGCTGATATTGACAATTGTTATGTTAAAAATGTTAAACCATCCTTTAATTCGCTTAAGAAGAATGACTCTAACATTATAGTAGTGAAATTTGTTTCGAAATTAAAAAAGAATTCTGTTATGAAAAATAAGTCAAGTAATAAAAATAATTTAACTTGTAAGATTTTTGATCATGATAACAATGAAAAAATATTTATTAATGATTCTCTTAATGGTGCGACAAGATATCTTTTAAAAGCTGCACAGAAAGCTAAAAAAGAAAAAATGTACAAGTATGTTTGGGTTAAAAATGGGAGAGTGTTTATGCGGAAGAAGGATAACGATAAATATATTATTATTAATTCGGAGGAAGACCTCCTTACACTTATTTAACTTAATCATTATGCAAGTTCCAATAAATAATTTTTCATGTGTTCCTTCTGTCAACTGCGTAGACGTTGAATCTTATAATCTCGTTTTTAACCAAAAATATTCAAATAATCTTCTTATTATACACCAAAATATTAGAAGTATGCGTAAAAATTTCGATTGCTTTCTTGCTAACTTAAATACTTTTGTAAATAAGCCTGATTTCATTTTTTTGTCAGAAACTTGGATTTATGAAGAAGAAAATAATCTTTTTAGTATTGAAGGGTATGATTTTATATCTTGTTGCAATAATGATTATGCTGCGGGTGGTGTTTCCGCTTTTGTAAAAACAGATATTGATGTGGATAGTAATTGTTTTAATTTGCAAAGTTGTGATGTTCTGAAATTGAAAGTAATTAACAAAAAGTTAACCTTCTTCTGCATTTATAAATTTATTCATTCATCTAATGACGTGTTTTGCGAGGAATTGGATAATCTTCTATCAAGTGAGTCATCAAATGATATTGTTCTATTAGGTGACATTAACATAGACATTTTACAAAATTCTGCTAATTTAGATAATTATTTATTTTTAATGTCATCTCATGGCTTAGAATCATGTGTGAATAGACCGACTCGTATTACTGATTCTTCAAAAACGTGCCTTGATCATATAATGATTCGTTTTTCTAGCTCCCATAAATTTCTATTCAGCAGCTCTATTCTTGACTTGCAAATAACTGACCATTGCATGACTTGTTTGAACTTGGAATCTGCTTCAGTTTCGTGCTCAAATAACACGCCTTCTTGCTCTTCTTTTATTCAAACAGATTTTGTGTCACTTAACAATTTACTTCGTTTTGAATGCTGGTATAGTGTAATTAGTGAAAGTGACCCTTCTAGATCGTATTTCATGTTCATTAAAACTCTTAATAACTATGTAAATCAATGTTCAACAAATGTTACAAAAAGGAATACTAAATTTAAAAAACTCAAACCATGGATAAGTTTTGAGTTACTAAACAAAATAAGAGAAAAGAACAAACTTTACAAGAAGAAAATTAAACATCCATTAAATTCGAATATTCTAAATTCATATAAAGAACTTTGTAAGGAAATTGCAAAAGATGTTTTGTTGTGCAAAAACAATTTTTATTTAAACAAGTTTTGTGAGATAAAAGGTGATTCGAAAAAAGAATGGAAACTGGTTAACGATATACTTAATAAATCAAGTCAAACTGAACAAATAAAAAACTTAAAATTCAATGGCACAATTATAGATAATCCAAAGGATCTGGCTAATTTATTCAATGACTATTTTGCATCTATTGGCACAAAAGTTGTGTCTGAAAGTTGTGCTGCCTCCACAAATTGCGAATGCCAAGCTTCTGTTATGCCTTCCTCCTTAAGCTTCTTTTTCGAGCCCATTACATCTTTTGAATTGTATAAATTGATAACCTCCCTCAAAAATTCAAATTCTAAAACTTCAAACTGTTTCTCTAATAATTTTGTAAAAAAAATAGCTTTTAACATTTGCGATGTTTTATGTCATATTTTTAATAAAAGTATTCTTCAAGGTGTCTTCCCAGATGACTTAAAACAAGCTGAAGTGATACCTTTATTTAAGAAAGGGGAAAAAACATCTTTGAACAATTATAGACCAATTTCTTTACTTTCTGTATTCTCTAAATTATTTGAAAAGGCTGTTAAGAAACGAATGATCGTTTATTTAGAAAAAAACAATTTTTTTAGCGAAGCTCAATTTGGTTTTCGTAGTGGTCTTTCTACTGAAGGAGCTTTATTAAACTTCTGTTCTAATATTGATGATGGTTTCAATAAAAAAAATCTTAATGCAGCCCTCTTTATAGATATAACTAAAGCTTTTGATACCGTTAATTATAAAATACTTTTGGACAAGCTTTTAAATTGCGGTTTTAGAGGTGTTATACATAATTGGTTCAGTTCGTATTTATCTGGTAGAGGACAAAGGGTAAAAATTAATGAACAATTTAGTTCCAAAAGAAGTTTAACTTTAGGAGTACCTCAGGGTTCTGTCCTAGGCCCGATACTTTTCTTAATTTTTATCAACTCGCTCTTTTTACAAAACTATCGTAGCAAGGTAATTGCGTTTGCAGATGATATGGCTTGTTCTTATCAAAGTGCTTCTCCCCTTAATCTTTCTGCTGACATAAATCATGACCTGGAAGTTCTGAGCCATTGGTTCCAAATGCATAAAATGGCTATTAGTGTTAAAACCAAAGTAATGTTTTTTAATGTGGCTGGTAAGGAAGTTGATTTCGGGAAATTTTTCTTTCATTGTGCAAACTGCAAAAAATATAAACACAGCAAGTTTATTTGTAACTCTGCGATAAACGCACAAACATATAATAAGTCAGGTACGTGCTCCGAAAACTGTTTTGAAATTGAAATTGTTAAGTCCTTTAGATATCTAGGGGTTTTGGTTGACTGGAAGATGAGTTGGTCTGCTCATACCAATGCACTCAAAAAATACCTTATGGCTGCCACAAGGCAATTATACTTTTTAAAATCGGTTTGCTCACAGGTTCTTTTGAAATGCAATTATTATGGCTTGGTGCACTCTAAGCTTGAATATGGCATAGTATCTTGGGGTGGTACTCATAATAACAAAATTAATCCGCTTCTAGTTTTTCAAAAACACGTCATTCGTCTAATTTGTAATAAATCCCGTAGAAGTAATAGCCTGGTTCTTTTCAAAATGCTGAAAATACTACCCGTTAAGCACTTATATTTTTACAAAGTTTTAAAGATATTTTTCGCTAGATCTGGATATCTATTAAACAGATTTTCCTTCAACTATAATCTGAGAATAAACAATCACAATCTTGTTTCAATACCAAATCATAACCTTCAAATTTTCTTCAATTTTTTCACATCGCTTGCTCCAAGACTCTTTAATAGTCTTCCTTCTAACTTAAGAGATATAAGAATTGAATCCATTTTTAACAAAAGGGTGAAACTGTGGCTTTTTGACCTTAATTACCAAAATGTAAATGAGCTTTTGTCTGTAATTGTATAATTGTTTATTGTATTTTTTTTTAACTCTACAAAAAAAAATAAAAAAAAATAAAAAAAAAAAAAAAAAAAAAAAACTAATTAAAGATTAATTTCTACCTAGTCGTGACCCCACATCACTATTTATTACTCATTGTTATTTATTTTTTATTGTTCAATTGATTTTGCTTTCCCGGCTGCTTTCAACTCTAGTTCCATGTGTTCTATCGATAGCAGCTCTTTATTTAATTACATATTTGTTATTTTATTATTTTGATTGTATTTTGATTGTATTGTATAGCTTTAAGATTTTGTATTTGATAAAGAATAAATAAATACTACTACTACTACTACTACAAATAACTTTGTTCTATCCATGCCAGGTAGAGTTAAAGAAGTTATAAAGAAATAACAGATGTTTATTTACTTTTGACTTGTAAAATATGGAATATGTTTTTTATTAGTGAAAATTAGATTTATTTTATTTTGATTTACTGCTATAATAAAGCTTTTGTTTTATATTGTTGGAAATCGATTTTTCTTTAATTTGTTGTTTATATTGTATATTATTCAACAAACCATATGGGTGGTTACTTACTTTTGACATTCACGGTATGTACATATTTACCTACATAGGTTCCATCTATGTAGTTATTGGTATACATTACCCTCCTAAGTTACATGATTAAAATCCATAATCTAGACTTACATATACATTGTACGTAGGTGCCTACATACTCATGTACCTAATCCTTGAATTTTATAATTCAGTGTGTAGTCTTTTCAAGGCATTAAAACTATAAAATGCATGACTGGATCGCACGTACTTGCTCCTATGTTCGATCACATTATATGCAAAATAATCTTAATGGAAACGGATAAAAGTATTTTTAAAGTCGTTTTTTACTTAATTTTTTATATAGAAATTTCTAAAATTTTCGAAAATGTATGAAAAAATAATATTTAATAATATAAATTTAAAAAGAAAATTTCAGAAAAAATCGCCCACCCGTTTTCGAAATATTGAATTTTATATGGCAGGTACCGTTATTTTTTGAGCTAACAAAAACGTCAATTTCCCCTCTGCACAATACCTAAAAAACTCCATAGACCAAGTTTGAAGCAATTTAGCCCACCCGTTTGGGCTGTAGGTTTCTATACATACATATCTACGTACAGACAGACTGACAGACAGATAGACATACAGACGGACAGAATTTTTAGACCATCTTTTTTCGTCTCCGCTATCATCGTAATGTCACGTTTGATTGTTATCTCAAAACTTTTTTTTTCGACGAATGCATAACTTGCCTTATAGTACCTATAATTGCAAGTAAAAAGTAGGTAGATGATAAGTTAATTAAAGATTATGGTTTAACATAGGTAATTATCTTGCAAAATTTGTTAACGGATGTAAATGAAAATAAGTATTTACTACCTAACTAATTTTAATTTTAATCAAAACGTTGGAGTTATCCATGCATAGATGTTGTTTTGAAGTCATATCATTTTTCAATACATTTTGATTTTCCAAAAAAAAATTATAACATGGGTCATAACAACATACAGGCTCGTAACGATTTCCTTAAATTTACTATTAGATTTGTAAATCCAATAAATTTCAATATTATTGCACATCGCAACATTACCTAATTTAAAACAAATGATATAACTTTTGAATCTGGTAACTCGAAAGTTTGATTTTGTACTTTTGTACCTATGTACCTATATTGTTTTGACCCAACTCAATATAAAATTTATAACACTTGTAATGACTTTATAAAATCGTATTGGAAATTATCGTTAAAAAAATATTTTATTTTATCATTCATACCTTTTTAAAACCAAATTAAATTATGTCAATATTTTCAATTCAATTGTGCTTAAAACCAAATTAAAATTATCTTATATCAATCAATGCATAAGAACTTAGAGTTTGCCTGCGTAAGTCAATATTGTCGACATTTTGAATAACCAATGGAGTATTCAACTGAAAGCTGACGTTGTTCATTCAACTATTATCACACATTTATTCAATATTTTATTTAAAAAAAATCGAATTCGATATTCGACCAATAAATATAGTAATATTCAATATTCACGAAAATCAATGAATTAAAAAACGTTCGCTTTTCTTCTAACACTCGATTGGATATTCATAATGATGAAATAGGTAGTAAGTGTGTATGCAGTATGCACCTACCTACAATGTTTGAAGAAAATCGCTTCAACTTCTATTATTGTATATGTTCTGAGATTGATGAAAATCTAAAGTCAGATTTTTTTGTATTATGTAGGTACTTCATCCAATTGTACATAAATACTATCATACATACACACCAAATATACCACCTTAAAATATCACAAGTAAAAATGCAGATTTTTGTTTAATTTTGTTCATGTTTTTATTTTCCAATAAATTCTAATATTCCTACACCTAGTTACATTTAATATTTATTTATTTATTAGGTTAAAAATAAAATAAATATAAATTTTGGTTTTGTGAACTTGTAAATAGAGCTAGAGGTTGTACCAACAGCAAAGCACCACCTGCCCCAAATGCCACCTATTTAAAACAAAATTAGTTAATTAGGTATGTAAGTACCTACATTTTGTCTTTTACTTATCTTAATGCTAACTTAGCTCCGATTCGATTTCTTGAAAGTTTGACTGAGCTGCTTTTGGACAAGTATTGAAATCAAGTCTGAAACGATAAATAAAATAATAGGTAGGTACTTAAAATTTGTCAAAATAATTATCTTTTTTTAACTTACCTAGCTTTTTAAGATTTTTATATAGCATTTTAAGCGCGCGGATTTGTATAGATTCTTACACACAACACAATACATACATAGTTGTTTTGAAGTTTCTCAAATGTTGTCTTATCAATGAAATATTTATTTTGTGGCAGCGTACCTAACTACCTACAGACAAAATAAATTAATTATATTAAAAAATTAAAAATATTGATAACTGAATAGGTATATTTGTTTTTTTTTTAAGCTGCTAAGCCATACACACAATGTCACAAAACGACATTCAATCTGAAATCATTCGTTACGAGGTAAGAAAGTAATGGTTTTAATAGCGAATCCTACTTATTGAAACAATGGCCATACAAAAATCACCAAATCCAAATAGGTACCTAGAATGTAGGGCTGGCAACGAGACGAGACCAGTCGAGACTTTTGTTAATCTCGTCTCGGTCTCGCCAAAATCGAAAAATTTCAGTCTCGTCTCGGTTTCGGGGCAGGTCTCGCCTAACCAAGTCTCGTCTCGGCCTTGGTCTCGCCTTTTTCTCGAGAAAATTTTAATGTGCGGTCTCGTCTCGGTCTCGATCTCGGTCCTGGTATCATCCTTAGTCTTGGTTTCGTTCGTGTTTTTTGGTAGTAAAAAGATGTAAGATAAAGATAAGACGCATTGTTCGGATTGCAAATATAGAGTATGGTTGTGGTATCTCAGCAGTTCGTGGGTAAGAAAAATGCGGGAAAATGTATAAAACAAACTCGTGAGTCTGTTTTGTCTTTTGAGTTAAGTGGAAATACCATTTTGGAAGAATTGTGTAAGTTAATATATTTCATAGCAAAAACAAATAAAATATTAAATAAAAAAGAGTACCCACATACAACGCTCGATTTTTTAAGAAATAAATTTACCGGTTTTGTCAAGCCACGACATGTCAAAAACCATTTAAGGATGTCTCCGATTTAAATGAATTAAAAAAAACCTATACAAAACTCAAATTTTACCTAAAAAAAATCGAAATTTTTCGATTTAATTTATTGCGCCCTAAAAAGTTGATGTTAGACCTTTTAGGTGAAATTTCGAAAACAAAATATTGCTCAAATGTCAAGATATAGTAAGTTGCCTACTTGTCAAGTCATGAACTGTCAAAATTAATTGAAGCATCGCTCCGATTTAGATGGATTACAAATCCTCTACAAAATTCAAATTTTACCTCGAAATTTTTTCCTCCGACAAAAGTTGATTTTAAGCCTCTTGTATGACATTTGGAAAAAAATATTATCAAAACGTCAAAATATATTTCGTTGCCCACCTGTCGAGTCATGAGCTGTCAAAATCCATTGAAGGATTGCTCCAATTTTAATGTTTGGTAGCGTGAAAAATCGTACGAATTGGTACACATATTCACATTTAGCTGTCAAAACCAATAGAAAAAAAAACAAGTTTGGGAAACTTGGTGAAAATCAACGTACAATATGGATCTCAAGAATTCGGTCAAACTTGGCATCTGAAAGTCTTATCCAACTTTATTGTGCTTGTCAACTATGCATGAATCTAATAATGATATATCCTTGTACGTTGCTTATGCTAAACATATCAAAAACTAGAAATTTTGTTCTGCAGTACGTAGGTCCATGAAGCTAAGGCCATAGACTTCACTTGAAACAAGTAAATTTTACTTGTGTAAATCGAAAACTATATTTTTAAGTTGAATTTCATTAGTTGCGTATGAAAGCGCTCCGAATGGCTTACATTTTGTGCGAATTTAGTTTTCAAAGGTGTGTGATAACGTAAAAAATAGGCTGTGAAGTAACGTTATCAGACACCTTTGAAGAGCCGTATTTCCAAGATAAAATTTGAATTTTGTACAGTTTTTTAATCCATTTTAATCGGAGCAATCCTTCAATGAAATTGACAGTTCATTGCTTGGCAGGTAGGGAATAAACTATCAGCCCTATTCTGCTATCTTCCGATTCACGTAAATATTTGACTCAATTTTTCACTTTTTAGATATTTTCAAATGCCTTCTATCTTTTGAGTCCAAAGCTTTACTAATATTTTTTTTTGTTTAATTCTTAAGAGAATCTAATTGATAAAATTTATTTTTGATCGAAATTTATGTAATTTTTGAAACAGTTCGTTTTTTCTGTCGGATAGCAGAATATAAATATTCACGTGAACGTTTAACAGAATAGGACTGTATATTTTGACGTTTTTAAAATATTTTCTTTCAAACCTCACCCAAGAGGCCTTAAATCACCTTTTTACGGAGCAATAAATCAAATCGAAAAATTTATAATTTTCTGAGGTAAAATTTGACTTTTGTAGAGATTTTTTAATCCATTTAAATCGGAGAAATTCTTCATGGGATTTTGACAGCTCATGGCTTGACAGTTAGGCAACGAACTATATTTTAACGTTTTGACAATATTTTTTTCCAAATGTCACCCAAAAGGAAGCAACGCCATGCATATATAAATCGTACGCATTCTTCTCTGGATTTTCGAAATGCGCCTATCTCTGTATAACTATGTATATACATAATATGGTTTGATATGTTAACGCGCATATAATATTTCGCAAAAAAAACTTGTGAATATTATAAAAATTGAACATGATTAGATATTAAAAAATAATGAAATAAAAACAAAATTTTCTTATAGCGAAAACCGAAATGAAACGACCGAGACCGCCGAGACCAGCGAGACTCTCGTCGAATTTCGGTACCAACAATACGGTCTCGTCTCGCTCTCGTCTCGCTCTCGTCTCGGTCTCGTCTTCGGTACTTTTAAAGGAGTCTCGTCTCGTTGACGAGACCGAGACCGAGACGAGACCGAGACTAGTCTCGGTCTCGTTGCCAGCCCTACTAGAATGAAATTAATAAAATCCAAACCTTAAGAATAAATGCAAAAACAATACAAATGCATTTACATGCGTAGGTATTTTTTATTTGTTCCTTATTTTGTGGACTGTAATTATGATTTTAATTGAATTAAAAAAAATCCAAACCATACACAAACATACAAACTACCATTGTGTACCATACATGAGATGTATAAACGCAATGAAACTACCCCAACAATATTCAGTACCAAACTATAGTAAGTGAGTAGCATTGTAAACACGTAATTCAAGAATGAGAGACTATGTATATGAATGAAAAAGCAGCAAAATTAATAAATTTGCTACAAACACAAATAAAACGAGAAACAAAAACTTTCTAATGTTATCGTATATATGAATGACCAACTTTGTTTTCCTTTGCCTCATCCACTTAAAAGATACAAAATAGAACATCTGATGTCAAAAAAGAAATCACATTTGGTTTTCTCTCTTATACTCCTTAATGTTGTAGGAAACGAAATTAAACTACCTCAACTCTTCTTTTTCCCCCTTTCTTCCTCTGCCTTCGTCCACAAACTAATCTCTGCAAAGCTGAAAAAATCGACACAGACGACATCTGGATTATACAAGAAGAACCCAATTTTCATGTTCCATAGTAGTACTATAGAGATGTAACTATATACAATGGTTCAACTAGTGATTAATCTATTTCGTTTCGGAAAAATTGCATGTGTGCGCCTAACTGAACTTAAAAAAAATTGCTTTTTCTTCACTGTTTAATGGACTTTGGCAATGAACGGTATTCGCTTCACTACATGGACATGGACTGGGCGGACATTTTTGTGATCCCATTGTTTTTGTTTTTCTGGACATATGCATGGAAATGGCAAACCGAATGTTAACTATTTGTTCCTTACTCCGCGTATATTAAATGCAGTCTGATGAGTGAATATTTAAGTGAAAGCAAAACATACTCAGAAAATAAATTTGTAAATGGGCTTGAAAAATAAAACTAGCTATCTCTCTACTCAGAAAATAAATAAAAGGGTGAAATATAAAAGGGGAAATGTAAGGGGAGTTAACAATTTAAACTACGCTGTAGTGTGCGTTCAAAACCAAGACACATTAAAAGGAAGCAAGTAAGTCTCCGGCAATTTTGTTTCCTTGTGTGAAAGGCGTAGACGAGTTTTAAAGCAGTACACAAATTGGGCTGTGTAAAAAGCAGTACAAAAATTGGGCTGTGTAGAAAGGGGACTTGACCATAGTCTATGGACAAACCCATTCACTTATCATTTCCTTTCTATTGGTGCAAAATGAATATTCGAATTTAAAATTGCAAATGCAGAAAAAATTAAAACAAGAAATAGTTTTGTAACATAAATTAAATATTGGTACGTTTTTCTACTTTCTATTTTATATGAATAAAAGCTTATTATTGTTCATAATTTTGATATTTTCTTAATTTTACTTTGCAAAAGACCCCTTCATTACTTGTGACTGCTGTGCAGGGGTGCCATTTTTACAAAAATAAAAAAGCTACGGTTCATGCTACGGCCGATCGGTTTTTATTGTTATTTACGGTACAATGGATATATTCCCAATAAAACGCAGATAATATTAGCTGCGTTTTATTATCTACAGGTCTGGGTCTAGCTTATTTTTTAACACGTACTACAAAAACAACACGAGATCTAGGTTTCTATCGGGGTTTCTATCTAGGTTTGCAAATATTAGTATTAAACTCGGCGAACGGAGGGTACATATCAGTACATAACCCAGATCAGTTTATTTTTCCTGAGTGAACCATATGGGTTACTGGCGATAATAAAACGGCTATTAATACACAATATAAAAAATTCACGGCAACGAAAAACTGTTTTGACAGTTCTTGTTAATACTTCCCTCTGGTAGTGTTCTGATAAGTTTTTTTTGTACCTAGGTACTTTTTTTGGGGGAAATTTTAATGGATACAGATTTTCAATTAAAAGTGCAAGTGTAGTTTTTTTTTCATAATCAAATGGCATGGTAGTGCCCAGCCAAGTTCTGGCACTATATCCTATTTACATGAACAAACTCACGCTATTTTCGACCCCTCCCTCTTACTTCACTACCAATAAAGTCAGGAACTTCAAACTTGAGTAACTAGGTAATAAGAGAAAACTTGCCAAGTAAACGAACACAATTAAAGCCAGTAATCATTAAATAACAGATTTCTATGATCATTTTGAGGTTCTTCCATATTACTCTACTTAAAATAGTTGAAATTTAACATTAATAAACTTAGAACTTGACGCACTTTTAGATCTCACTGCTTTTCACGGCTGACTTGTTACGCAAAGGTTTTTGTATATAGAAGAACTTGGCTACTTTTTTTACATTTATGTTTTTGGTGTTTCTGGCGGCACTCGACACAGCACGCTGAAGCTCTGATAGATCAGCAGGTATAAGCCCCTAGTGGCACAGGACACAGCAGGCCGAAGCTCTGGTAGCTCAACAGTTATAAGGCCCCTGGCGGCACTCGACACAGCAGGCCGAAGCTCTGGTAGATCAGCAGGTATAAGGCCCCTGGTGGCACTCGACACAGCAGGCCGAAGCTCTGGTAGATCAGCAGGTATAAAGCCCCTTGTGGCACTCGACACAGCAGGCCGCAGATCTGGTAGCTCAACATGTATAAGGCCCCTGGCGGCACTCGACACAGCAGGCCGAAGCTCTGGTAGATCGGCAGGTATAAGGCCCCTGGTGGCACTCGACACAGCAGGACGAGGCTCTGATAGATCAGCAGGTATACGCCCCTGGTGGCACAGGACACAGCAGGCCGAAGCTCTGGTAGCTCAACAGTTATAAGGCCCCTGGCGGCACTCGACACAGCAGGCCGAAGCTCTGGTAGATCAGCAGCTATAAGGCCCCTGGTGGCACTCGACACAGCAGGCCGAAGCTCTGGTAGATCAGCAGGTATAAAGCCCCTTGTGGCACTCGACACAGCAGGCCGAAGCTCTGGTAGATCAGCAGGTATAAGCCCCCTGGTGGCACTCTACACAGCAGGGCGAAGCTCTGGTAGATCAGCAGGTACCGAAGCCCCTGGTGGCAATTACCTAACTTGCAACGAAACCCCTTACCACGTGTGGGGGGAACCCTCGAGCAACAAAGCTAATGATGACCTGACCGACTTACCTTGTATATGGTCAGATTAAGACTTCAACATAGCAGGACCTCTTATAATGTTTTCGGTAAGAACCGAGTGTGAATTGTAATGTGATGAACGAAAATCGGAAACAAAATAGATTAATTTTTAGTATTTTTCGGTGGCGTCACCTGCGTACAATGACCGCGAATCATATCGAGTCGAAATTCAATATTATCTGTATATCAGTGGGTATTGCCAGCGACAAATAATTATGATTAAATTCCCTTTAAAAAAAAAGGTAGGTAGCATGTAACTCTTCGTTACATACTGCTCCCCCTGAGGAGACGAGAATCTTCTCGTCTTTAAACTCCTGGTAGCTGGAACGAGAATGGCGAGAAATTAAAGCAGTAAAACTATACTTTGTCAAAATAAGTACACTAAATCTGATTTCTTATTTCTTACAAAAAAACAAAAACAAAAAAATAATTCACAAAATCGATAAGTAATAAGGACAAAATGGCTATTCCCGGCTTGATTATCCGCACTTCCACTTTTCCATACCGACGCCAAGGCAAACTGTTATCTTCTGTGCTTCGGATTGTATAGCGGGTGGTTTGCTACCACGATTCCACAGAAAGGATCCTCCCGCTGTGGATGCCGGGACGGGATTTGCGGCTCGACTGCTGCTTCCAAATGGCTGGCTTGTTCAGTCTTTAACAGTATCGGGAACTCTATGTCCCGTACATTGAAATGTTTGACAGATGACGAACCATCTGTTATTGCGGACATAGATGCTGCAGTTGCTGTCGTTATGGTACGTTGTGGCTGCGGCACCCTGGTGATTGATCCTACGGCGTAGGCGAGTGCAGCTGCGGAGGTAGACGGCATGGCTTATGGGCTTGCAGCCGGTGTTTTGCTTGGCATCGGGTGGGTACGCTTCGGCTTAACAGCGTCATCGGTTGGCGCAGTGGTGGAAGCCGTCTTCGGTGGCTTTTGGGGATTGCTTCGCTCTTCTTAAGCCGTATCTTTCGACCTCCTACTGCTTCGGAGTTGGCCTGCATCGGATTTGTTGCTGTTGGCAGGTCGGGCAGGAACATTACTGACCTTATAGTAGGTCGCATCTTGGTTGGCCGCGTGGGTTGCCTATCCCATGGCTTCGTGATTTCTTTGCTGGGCTGCTCCATCGATGTGAACTGTTCGGCGGCTACAGAGTAAATGAATGATAGCCTGTCTTCTTCATTTGATTTATGCTCTGATTCTAAAAATCCTTTCAAGTCTTTCACATGAGACCGCACGATATGGTTTCTCCTTCTCTCCCCAGCTTCTAACCTTCTCATGACTACGATAACGGGAGAGTCGAATCGTATGATCTCGTAGGGGCCCTCATAACGGGGTGCCAATTTTTCTGTAAAATGTTTGGCGGCTGATGAGAGAGTTGTTGTTCTTTTATATACTCGTTCTCCAATGCTTGGTCTCCAATTTCTGTGCCTTAGATTGTAGCTTCGTGCTTGTTTTGTTCTGCTACCTGTAGATTAGTCTTCACCAGCTGATAAATAGCTTGAAGTCTTTCTTTCCTTATAGACACCGGTTCTTCGTTGCTGTTGCTAGGTGGTAAGATATGATGTGCTTTGATTTCCTCCCGTAGTTAAGGAAGGCGGGGGTGAATCCGGTAGACTCATGCTTGCTTGTATTGATGGCAAAAGAGAGCTCAGGGAGGTGTTCGTCCCACGTGCAATGGTTGTCCCTTACGTATTGGGCTATCATCGTCTTCAGGACTCGGTTGACACTCTTAGCCGGGTTCTCCTGTGGTGTGTATGGCGCCGTGAATATTTGCTTCATTCCCATCTCTTGCCAGAAGTCTGCGAGAATACTGCTGGTGATTTGGCTACCGTTGTCGGATAAGATTAGGCGGGGGACTCCGAAATGAGCTATCACTTTCCCTTAGGGCTCTGATTACTGCTTGCGAGGTAGCCGTTCGTAGCGGGACGGCTTCTACCCACTTTGTGAATTTGTCCACTAAGACCAGCATCGTGGTATTTCCTTTCATAGATTTAGGCAAATGCCCACAAAGTCCATGCATAAGGTGTCCCAAGGGCCATCCACCATGTTCGTATTCATAAGCCCACTTGGTTTTTGTTGTGACGCTTTAAATTCCCTACATGTCTTGCATCTACTCACATACTTAGCTATGTCTCGGTACATTCCAGGCTAGTAGTAGGATTTCATAATCCGGACTGTCGTCTTGGCTATTCCCAAGTGGCCGGCGGTAGTGGCGTCGTGGTTTTCGTGCAGGATCTTATCCCTTTCTTCAGTAGGGACGCATATCTTCCAATCTTCGCCTAGTTCAGCTAATTGGTGAGCGGGGAATTTACGGAACAATTCATTTCCAGTTACTCGGTAATCAGGTTATTTCTCTGGGTTCTGACCTAACTGTCTGATTTTCGGGGTGGACATGCGACAAAACAGCAACGTTACTCTGTGAAAATGGTAGGGGGTCTCTGGATAGTGCGTCTGCTATGACGTTCATTGCCCCTTTGCGGTACTTGGTGTCGAACCCGTATTGTTGTAGCTCGATGGTCCAACGGGCTAGTCGTCCCGAGTGGTTGTCCAGTGAATAGAGGCATTTTAAGGAGTGGTGGTCGGTTATTACGGTGAAATGGTAGCCCTCAAGGTACGGCCTCATTTTTCGGATGCCAAAAGGATCGCCAAACACTCTTTCTCGGTAACCGAGTACTTTTTTTCCAAATCCGTCAATGTACGTCTAGCGTAGGCAATTACTCTTTCCTGGTTGCCGGAATTTCGACATAGCACTACTCCGAGGCCGTATTGACTGGCATCCGTCTGTAGTACAAAAAGGCAGATCAAAATCTGGGCACATTAGGACTGGTGCTTCCGTTAGCCTTTTTTTTAGTTCTTGAAATGCGGCTTCCTGCTCCGCACCGCATACACATTCTTGGCCCTTCTTGAATAATTTGGTTAATGGCGTGGCTACTGACGAGAAATCCGTTATGAACCTCCGATACCATGAGGTGATTCCTATGATGCGCCGTAGTTCCTTAACATTGCATGGCGGTTTTAGATCCTGAACTGCGGCTATTTTCGCGGGGTCTGTGCTTATTCCGTGGTTACTTACCACATGTCCCAGGTAAACGGGTTCCTTCTTGCAGAACTCACATTTCTCCCTATTTATGCGGAGGTTGGCGGCTCATAGTCTCCTAAATACTTGATTAAGATGCTCGATGTGATCTTCAAATGACTCACTTACGACGATTATATCGTCTAAGTAAGCGAAAGCGTATTTTTCCATGTCGGGCCCGATTATACTGTCCAACATGCCCTGAAACGTTGCGGCGGCGTAACTAAGGCCACAAGGCATAACCATTCATTGAAAAAGGCCCCGTCCTGGCAGTGGCTGGACGGGATGTAGGATGTAGTGGTATTTGCCAATAACCCTGCTTAAGATCGATTGTTGAAATAAACCTAGCCCACTTGAGCTTGTCCAGAATGGCGATGATCTGTGGGTCCATAATTGAGATTTCGTTCAGCTGCCGGTAGTCGATGCAAATTCTCCACGAGCCGGTCTACTTCCGCACCAATACAATAGGTAAACTATACGGGCTACTGGACGGTTCAATTTTATCGTCACACAGTAGGTCATTGATCTCATCATCGATAATCTTTTGCATCGCTGGGTTCTTGGGGAAGATCCTCAATTTTATATGGTGTACGGCGGCGTTAGCCGTGCTGGGTAAACACTCAAATTTTGGGAGTTCCGTATTGAGTAAGTAACGCAAACTTCCTCTTGTTCTCATGATAACGGCCTTCCCCCCAGTGCCCAAATGCGATTACGTTCAGGGCTAAGTATATCACTAACCATTGGTATTTCTTTACCACGTAAAGTCATTTTGAAATCAGCATTTGAAAGTACGTCGAGACCTAATACCATATCTTCAGTAAGCTGCTTCATATGATGTGCATAGTTAGGAAATAATGCTCTCGACTCTCGACAGGGTTTCTGTCTGCTAGATGTGTTAAATGCCTCCGGTACTGCATTGGTAGTTTATTCCTTCGCAGAAGTCGGCGGGTTCTAGCGTTTATAAATGATTTAGTGGCCCCAGTATCCAACAAGGCTTTTATTGTTTGGCCGCAGGTCTTGACAGGAATGAAGCACCTTGGGTCTTGCCAAACTTCGCGTTGCGGCCGCTGCACTAGAACTTGTACTTCAGCCTCATGCTCCGGGTTGAGCGCTTGAATCTCTGTGGCTCGGTCGCCGCATGGCTCGGCTAAAGCCGGCGCTGGATCGGGGAACTTGTGCCGCTCTAATCTTTCGGTGTAAGAAATATATTAGTCGCCTTGCTCTGGAATCGTCTGGCTTGGCAAATCCGGCCGGGCATCTAATATGGACGCCCGGTGCGGGTGACAGTCACAATCATCTGTCAGGCGACCATCCTCTGCACAGTAGGAACAAAACAGCCGGAAAGGACGATGGCAATTACTCTTTGCGTGCTCCCGCTGCTTACAATTCCAGCAGTGGGTTGCTCTGTCATTCTGCCCTGTAGCTCGGTTGAAGTTTCTTTGGTCGAATGCTACTCTGGGTGATGGCGAGGAGCGGTTAAATGTCGGGCGATTCGATGGTGACGCTCTGTTCGTTCCGGAGGGAGGCCGAGGTGAAAACAGGCGTGAGTTGCGCTCTTCCGCCTGTATGTATTCATATTCCTTGACTAATTTCATTAGCTCGTCCAAAGTCTCGAAGCCCCGTTTTTTAATATACAGGTGGTGTTCTGGGCGGAGGCTATCGTATATTCGCTCGACACACTCCGAAATATTCATGCGGGGGTGCCTATGTATGAGGTACTGCGTGGCTTGAATGAACTCCTTAGCTTTCTCTCTTGGCCCCTGTCTATGGCCCATAATCTCATCCTCTAATTTATGCACGAATCTGGAGGGCAAAAAGTTTCCCAAACAGGCATCTTGACTAAGGGAAAATCTGCCCAAGATCCGGGAGTCAGGTTGCGGACCGTCGGCTGCGGTATTAACTTCGTAACTGGCCGCTGGGCGTGATTCTGGAGGCTGTATAATACTCCTACTGATGCTGGCAGCGACTGGGCGAGGAGGGACCTAGAAAAATATCTCCGTAAAATTGGGTGACTTTGGAATTTTATTTTCATCCGAAATGCGAATATTTTTGGGTGCGCCTGTTTCCTCCTTATATTCTCTTTCATTGGTGAATCTTTCGATTTTCATAATCATAAATTCTGTGTGGACTTTCGTTGCCTCGCTTCCTTAATATAAGCGCTGAAACGGGCTCTCAAAAAACAGATATAGGGCCTTCGGTTTCAAGACCTAGCTGGCTCATCCTATCTACCAACTCCTGTTTCCTAAGATGGTAGATGGCTCCCAGACTAGCGAAGACGTCGAACCCATCTTCGGTATCGGACATAGTGAACTCTTCTATCGTTTTCCTTTGTTGTGTGAGTGTTTTAGATTTTGCTTCTTATGGGTATGTACCTTATATGTCCGTGCTTGGGCGCCAATTTGTGATGTGCTTTTTGGTTTCCAGCCGTCTGATCGCCAGGGTCGAAATGAAGAAAACACAAAACTCCAAATGAAGGTCTTTCAAACCTGATTGCAAAAAATCTTTATTAAAAACAACTCTATACACAAAATCTGGTTACGGTGGGTATACGGTCTGGTATACTGGAATTCTGGTTATATAGCGGCAGTGGAGGTACTTCCTCGTTAAAGATGTATTTATATCCTAGCCTTAAGTAGGCCTTAGCGTGGCTTCTGGATCTGGTATTGCTTTCTGGTTTCCTGGATTTCTATTGACGCGACGTTCGCCTGTGGTAGTTTTATCAAGCCCTTGCTTGTCAGGTGGGGTACTATGGGTTAGATTGGAACGAATCAGCAGGTACTAGGCCCTGCACTCGACACAGCATGCCGAAGCTCTGGTAGATCAGCAGGTATAAGGCCCCTGGTGGCACTCGACACAGCAGGCCGAAGCTCTGGTAGCTCAACAGGTATAAGGACCCTGGCGGCACTCGACACAGCAGGCCGAAGCTCTGGTAGCTCAACAGGTATAAGGCCCCTGGCGGCACTCGACACAGCAGGCCGACGCTTTGGTAGATCCGCAGGTATAATGCCCTGGTGGCACTCGACACAGCAGGCCGAAGCTCTGGTAGCTCAACAGGTATAAGGACCCTGGCGGCACTCGACACAGCAGCTCGACACAGCAGGCCGAAGCTCTGGTAGATCAGCAGGTATAAGGCCCCTGGTAGCACTCGACACAGCAGGCCGAAGCTCTGGTAGCTCAACAGGTAAAAGGCCCCTGGCGGCACTCTACACAGCAGGCCGAAGCTCTGGTAGATCAGCAGTTATAAGGCCCTGGTGGCACTCGACACAGCAGGCCGAAGCTGTGGTAGCTCAGCAGGTATAGAGCCTCTGGTGGCACTCGACACAGCAGGCCGAAGCTCTGGTAGATCAGCAGGTATAAGGGCCCTGGTGGCACTCGACACAGCAGGCCGAAGCTCTGGTAGATCAGTAGGTACCGAAGCCCCTGATGGCAATTACCTAACTTGCAGCGAAACCCCTTACCATGGGTGGGGGGAAGCCTCGAGCAACAAAGCTAATGATGACCTGACCGACTTACCTTGTCTATGGTCAGATTAAGACTGATAAACAATATCAGAAACAATATCACCAATGATTTGAAGTGTGGCCGATTGAGCCATGCTTTTCGTTCAACATAGCAGGTCCTCTTATAATATTTTCGGTAAGAACCAAGTGTGAATTGTAATATGATGAACAAAAATCGGAAACAAAATAAATTAATTTTTAGTATTTTTCGGTGACGTCACCTGCGTACATTGACGGCGAATCATATCGAGTCGAAATGCAATATTATCTGTATATCAGTGGGTATTGCCGGCGACAAATAATTATGATTAAATTCTCCTTTTTTAAAAAAAAGGTAGGTAGCATGTAACGCTTCGTTACAACGTACAGCCTTTGTTTTTTTTTAATCTTTTTGTTTGTACATAGCTATACAAATTTTTTTTATATTATATTATTTTATATATATTATTTATAGAAATAATATAAAATTATACTGTAAAATTAGTTTCTTTCAAAGAAAATTAGTTTTTTCTACGAATTCCAAGAATAATTTTACATTTTTCCAAAAGACTTTTAGAAAATTCATTAAGCGGATCACTTGTTTTTAAAACAAATACAAAAACTACAACAGATACGATTGTTTTATTTATTAAAAGAAAATACTTAAAGCATTGACATAGTCACACGTTTTTGATCAAGATAGCGATTTCAATTGGTTTGGAATTATTAAGATGAATAAAATATTTTTTCGATAGTAACTAGGTACATAAATAAAAATAAGCACCTGTACGTAAGTGTCTACATACTACCTATGAATTGGAAAATTAGAGCAAAAAACAATATACAATATATAGGTAACAATAATACGTATGTAGGTACATATGTGGGGCGTAGGTAGGTACTTAGGTACTTTACCTACATATAATAAAATAAAATTGTACCTACACAATATTTCCTGCCTAACACACTTACACACTTATTTCAATCATATTATTGCGCTCTTGCTTACCAAATTCTTTTGCGAACTAGAATTGTAGATACATATATGTACTCATTAAAAAAAACATAAATACCTACATAAACATACCCAGTAAGAAATTTCGACATCAATGAATTTTTTTGGTGAATTCATCAATGGATTCATCGACTATTTCCATCGATGAGTAGTATGTTATGATTTCATAAGAAAACGCGTGCGCATTTTTTCATCAGTTAACTTAATTCAAATGAATTGAATGCTTACAATTCACTACATTTTCAGTTACAAAATCATAAACGATGATTCAACTGATGAAGAGTAGTGTATAGTTCCATGAGTTCGCAAATGATGTTTGGTTCTCTGCGGTGCGGTGGTATTTATATTATTGAATAATCGTCGAATTAAATTAATAAAATGATGTTTGGGGGTATAACATACATATACAATGTTTCTGTTTCGGTAAAAAAACACATTTCGTCTTTCACAGAGAACTGACACTTTCATGTTATTTAATGCATACAAAATGAGCAAAAAAGAAGTAGGTATCGTACGGGCTTTACCTACTGATTTCATAATTGAACATTCATGTCATTTTTGATCATATAAAATTCATATGTGAATTAACAAGTTATAGCCGCGTCTTATTATGCACGAGGACCCATATAGGTCAGAGCTTTGCATGCATTACAACAACACTACAATTTCTTGATATTTATCCAGTTAAATATTCCTGACCCAGAACTTAATTACATATCTCACCTCAGGGTTAGCTATTGACTTGTTTGTACAAGTTGGTACTTCAATTTTTAATTGTCAACCACGTTGTTGCCAAATAACCAAACAACTACTTATAATTTATTAAGTCTGCTTCTACACTAGTGCAATTTTTATCTGGTTTCCCATTGGTAAAATATATCAATTTTCAAGTTAAATCCTTCCATTGGGCAAACAAAAATTTGTTTCTTATTCTGAATCAATTTTGCAGATCCGTATTTTTCTGTGGATCAACCTCTCTTTTAACGAACACTAGTATATTTGACAGATAACAAAAAAAAACAACATCTTGTTGGTTGTTGCATCCACACAATTGTTGATCTTCGTCGGGGCCTCTGACGCAAAAAAACACATTCAGAATAAATTTGCAATTTAAAAGTTTGCAAAAAAAAACTACAAAACCAATTAAAAACACGATAGTGTGCTTATGCCGCGACTCCATTAGAAATATTTATTTCGGCCACTATTGCTGACACTACTACTAAAAATTTATATTTCTTTGCTATGTGGGCAAACATAAATCGTGAAATTTCATTGTTCTACAAGAAGCGCTAAGCGCTTTATGTACTTTAGAATCTGTTTTTTTTAATGAACTTTTAAAATTAAACCTGAAAAATAAGCGAACTATGAACAAGATTCACTGTTTTGTGAGAAATTTGTGCACGATTAATGTGGGATGTCATTAAACGTCAAATAATATTTCTCCGTTTATTTCTTCTGAGAAGACAAGAAATAAATACAGATTCTCCTGTCTAAAAAAAAATCCAGACATAAGGGGCCTCCACATGAAATATAGACTACATGACACATTTCTTGCAATCATTTATTTTAAGTAGAGGCCTAGGGTTATAATATTTTTTTTAGGCAATTTAAAGATGAGACAAAAAACAGTAGGTAGTGGCGCGAACCGATCGAGGGAAAAACCCGAAAAAAATGTTTCATTTTAGCATCATTTATTTGTTTTAGCAGGTCAAAAATCTTTTTATGGAGGAAATCTTCGCGTCCGGTTTTGCATTGAATTCATGCATATGAAAATCGATTGTATTCATTAAAGTTTGTTTTTTCTTTTTGTCTATTCTCTACGTTTTTACTTGAGCTAAGCACAACATGCTACTTAAATGACAAACTGGTGACCGACTGCATTACGTTTCATGAGTGAAATCAATGATAATCTCCTATATTACCGATGTCATATAGGATTTCATCAAGGCTTGTTTTCATTGAGGAGTGAATTTCCTAATGGGTTAGTGTGTTTGGAGCCGAAAGTTTCGCTATAGTATGGGGGAGCCTTAATTGATTTCTTTTATACACAACTGGCAACTCTGCTTTGACAGAAATGCAAAAAAAATCATGTTCTAATTATTTATTGCCAGGGGAAAACGGACGAATCCTGCAATCTTTGCTACATTGGCACCACCAAACAACTCCTTCGGCCAAGAATGGCGAACCACAAGTCAAATATTCGCCTAAAAAGTTCTGAGAAGACGGCACTAGCTTCTCACAGCGTTGATAGCGGTCACACAAAAAACTTCGAGGGATTGCAGATCTTTGCAACAGAAAAACATACATCTAAACGTTACACACTAGAGACGCTGCATATAATTAACAACAAAAATAATATGAACCGCAAACAAGACACACAAAATATATCTGTCGTTTACTGTTCATTAGTTTCTGACAGTAAATATCATAAAATGTAGACTAATCTTCAAATGAGAAGTGTTCAAAATCTGTTTACTTGTATCAATATGTACAACATCATATCTCCTTTCATTTTTGTAAATAAAGACACCCCTGAAGATGACGGCAACCACCGTCGAAACGTTGGGAAAATAAAATGAAAATTGCTTTCATTTAATCATCATTACGATCATAGGCGATGAGAATCACTTTTTAAAAATTCTCCAAAGTCCAAATAAAAACCAACTTGGTCAAAAAGTTTTAAAATACTAATTATTTGAAGACAATTTTTTTTTTCAAAACACAAATCTGATTGATTTTCTTTTTTATATTCACCGGGGTAGAGCTTACGATTTAGTATTGTTTCGAAATCGATGGGTTGCTGTACAATATCCAGATAGAAGTGCACTTTATTTATTTATTATAGTTTATTATTTTATATTTATTTAACTAAAATAAAACAAGAAAGGACAACTTCTGAGCACCGCAGTAAACAATTTATTTAATGTAAACAAAAAAATAAAATGTCAAAAGGTAATCACAGCTGCCAACCATACAAAGAAAAAATGTTCATGACCCAGATCATTTTATTTTCACGGGGTGAACTATATGGGTCATTGAGCATAATAAAATGCGGCTAACAGAGTGAATTAATGGATAAGCATTCATGTCATTTTTCACCTGCTGAATAAGCAACTCTACGTTATCTAGTGATTTCACAGCTTAACGTTCATGCTATTTTTCATCACATATAATTTGCTTATGAATACATTAGTTATCCATACTTTGTGATTTCACCGTAAAATATTCACATCGAAAATCACTTGGTGAACGCCTATGACAGCCCCATGTTAAATTCATCGATGTTTTCATACCTAATTCGTGGGGTGTAGCTCTTAGATTTAACTTATTAACTTTTCACTCATTGATGAAAAAGTTGGTGATTCATGCATGAATTTTTTGAAATTTCCTACTGAATAATACTTACATATGTAGCAGTGGCGAGGCGTGAATAATTTCAAAAGGTAAGTCGAGGAAAAATTAGTTGCCAAAAAATTTAATTTCGAAAGTTTATTTGAAATTATTTCGTTAATTGCATAACTTAGTATCAAACTATAAGGTTGTGCAATTCAAACCAAATTTGTTATACCCTAAGTCGTTTAAGTTAAATGTAACAAGAGCTTAACGCATAATAAATCGTTTTCGAAAGAAAACTTTTTTGGCGAATGCAAAATCAATATCTTAAATAAATTTATTGTTAAGTTAAAAATTTTCGGAAATGTTTCACGCAATATTTTGGTTATGAAGTGCTAAAACGTCAAGTTGTCGAAGAGAAGCCGTTTTATACAAAACTTTAAGTTCATATTTTAAAGCTGTAAAATCAAAAAATCCAGGGAAAAAATTTATTAAAGAAAATATTTTTTCATCTGGATTGGAAATTGCGAAATTATCATATCTTGATTTATTAAGTAAATCTAAAAAATAAATTCGTGAAAGTTTTACATCTTGTATTTATTTAGTTGTCTTTTATTTCTACAAAAAGACGTTTATAACGTGGAATTAATTTCGAGGAATCCTCATTTTCATGGTGGTTCCGCGCAATCGCTTTTGCTTTCAAAAATGCATTCAAATTTATTAAGAAAGTCAGAGCTAAGCCAAGACTCAAAACTTTCGATTTCTCTTATTGCACATTCAACATCCATTTTCTTATTTTGAATTAAATTGAAAAGAATGTCAGTCTTAGCCAAAATTTCGGAGATAGTATTAAGAAAAAACAAAAATCTATTGTCTAATTTAATTAACAAACTCACGGAAATAGAAAGCGAGCCAGTGCCCCATTCGTTAGGGTTTTCTAATATTCTAACAAAAGTTACTATTATATGTATGTATATCTAATCTAAAATTTAAAATGACGTTTATTATCCGCGAATGATAATGCCAGCAAGTTTCCGATACCCAAGGCGTCGGTTGGAATTTATTAAAAAAACTGACAATAGTATTAATACTATCAAAAAAAAAATTTCAATTCCGATATATTTTCAAGTGATCACGATAAGACTAAATTTAAAACGTGAGTATAGCAAGGAATAAAGTTACCCATTGGACAAGCATCAAGGACTTTCTTTTTAACACCACCCACTTCCCCAGACATAACTGCCGCATCATCTTATGATTGAACAATTAGTTTGTCCTTGCAGGAGAGTGTATCAAGTATATTTAAAATATGCTTTGTCAGCTCATCTGCGTTGCGAAACTCATCAACGTCAAAAAACCAAGAAACCTTTCTTCAATTCCACCCTCCGAAAGGTACCGTAGAACAGCACTCCAAACACGTGGAGAGTTGGAAAAAAGAAGGCTGGGAAAACAAAACATTTTATTTAATTTACAACTCCCTGTCAAGCAAGTATACTTTTGTTACAATGAAACGTTCAAATGGGAAACGAAACCATCTTTTCGTTTTTAATCTATTTTCCATCGAAGGGGTAGAGCGTCCTAACTGTAAAACTTTTTTTTCTGAATAAATCTAAGCTGATTAAAATTATTTGACTCCTCTAAGAGAAAATCTGTTAAGCATCGTTCTACAACTATTAAAGCTATATTCACTAAAACTTACTATACCCAAAAACTTTTCACACTTTTAATTTGAATGTTTCAAATCTAAATGTTCAATATTTTCAAAATTCCCAAAAAAAACAACATTAAGGTATTGCACTGTGTTCTACTTGTAAACTTAATTTTTTAAATAAGTTTAAACCTCATTGGGATTTCTGAATTCATTATTGAATTGCAGTTATTTTCTGCACTTTCTGCCAAAAATAAGTTAAATCTAATATCAATGTTATTTCATAGCAATACTGACAACCGAAAGTGACATTTAAGGCCACTGGGTGCCACCAACAAAAAAGTATACAAATTCCGAAGATTTCATATGTAATTTTTAATTTTATTTATTGCACCTCAAAACTTAAGGAATAATAAGAAATTAAGATTAATAAATAATAAATTAATAGATTAAATAAAAAAAAACTTCATTAAAGGGGGGTGAAATTCAGTTTTTTTCAAATTACTCGAAAACCATAGGTTTTTTTTTTTTTTAATTTTGGTACACATTGTTGAAAAAACATTCGGACCCTTTTTACGTACAATTGATAGATTTGCAGCAAATTGATAATGAGATTAACCCTTAAGACTGGGAATGGAAGATGGAACAAAATTTACTTGAACCCGTTAAAAACCTCATGCCACCAGCTCCGGAGTAACTTGTCAACAATATATTTTGGAATTGCTCTAAAGGATGTAACAAAAGTTGCAGTTGTAGAAAAATTGGTCTACACTGCTCTTTACTAATGAGGGGCTGAAGAATACGACTCCAATGAAGATAATGAAAACGAAATCAAAATGCGCCTGGAAAATGATTTCACTTAGCTTAATTTTATTATTTTTTTTATTAGTTTCTAATTTTTAAGAGTGGAAAATGAATTTAGTTTTGTTTCTAATAATTTTTCATTTTCAATAGTAGATTAGGCCTCTTGGGGATATCACAAGATAAAAAAAAATCGGGCCCAGTATATTTTGCCTCTGCGGTGTGGTGTGTAAAAAAATATATTAATACAAAAAACAAATATTACTAAGTGTACTAACACACGCAGTGTGTAATTTGGCGTTGGAGAAACGGTACACCATTTGTCCGATATTCATGATACATTTTAAGGTTATTAAGAGCACTACAAAAGCAATAACAAGCGTTATCCAAAAACGCAAAGATAAAGTAAAAAAAAGGTATCTCAAAACAGTCCGTTCAGATTCTCTTTTGGATCGCTATAACGTAAGAACGAATTGACATACGGAAGTCTTTAATATGACATTTTGTAGATAATTATACTGCCTATAAGTTGTTCTTAGGAAATTTTGAGAAAAATAAAGGTTTTTGGAGTTATTGAACAAAATAAAATAAATTAGGATTTTTAAGATGGCGCAATATTTGTATTTTTCATTCATTCATTCAAAAACATATATTCATTAATTTTTTTTTTAAATGTATTACACCCCAATGTTTTCGACCATTTTCTCCAAATCTATCGACTGTACGATAAAATTTGTGTAGAATGACATGATATACAATGTGCACCAACAGCTTTTTTCAAAGAACCTATGGGTTTCGAGTAATTTAAAAAAAAACTGAATTTCCACTTTCCCCATTCTAAAATTTGTTTCTCCACTCCAAATGTAAGGTACTTTTTAGAAAATGCTTAGAACGTAAAAATGTAACTCTCCACCAAAATTCAGCTTTGTCGAAATTTTTTGAAGTGAATATCTTATTTTGCTGGACTATTTAGGTGATATGAAGTGCTGGCAAGTTTTTTATAAAAAAGTCGATTTTTATTATGGGTTTTAATGCTATTTAAGTGTGAAACAACCCTTTCAGCAGATGCACTACTTGATCTGACCATGAACTTGGATATATTTGAAAACATTTGCTCGTGGATTCCTAGAGTGCCATTTGAAGCGTTTGAGTGCCAGTGCCATTTAAATTAAAAAGTGCCAAAAGTGCACGATCGTGCCACTTCGGCAACGTTGGTGGATAGTGAAGTGGCAACCTTAAACTTTAAGAAAAGGAAGCGGTTTGTTTTTTTGTGCTATACCAATTTTTTTTTTTGAATGAATTATTTTTTTTACAAGCAGAATGCAAAAACCTACCTCATACAATGCCTCAACCTCAACCAACCCGCCCTATACATTAAAGAACAGAATAATATTATTTCTTATTGAACGCAAACAATCGATAAAATAAAAAAACACAAGATGGAATTTTAGTTTTTAATATTTATTATTATAATCGAATGCATTTCAAACTTAAAATTGAAAGTTCATCTTCAGCTCGAGTTTAATGAAACAAAATAAAGTGATTAAAAAGGCTAAATGACATTCAACCAAAAACAACTAACTTACAAAATTAAGTTGTTTACAAAAAAGCTCGCTTAAAAAAATTAAACAACAAAAATAAGCAATTACATACATTACAAAAGGTTAAAAATGGATGACTCTATTGCTCCAGATTCTAAATTTATTAAATTGTTTGTTGTTTGTATGAAAAATGACTCATAAGCATCCAACTTAGAGGGGTTATTCACTGTTTTTTAAATTTTAATATTGTCAACAATTGGTGTAACAGAGTGGGGCTCTATGTTGTCAAAATTAAATATGTGTGATGGTATAGCCTTTTGAATTTCCTTCTTGTCTATTGTTCTTTCGTGTTCACTTGCTCTTGTTTTCAAAGCCCTTCTCGTCTGTCCTATGTAAGAAGCATTGCAGTCTTTGCAGATGATAATGATGAAGATGATGATTTGTAAACACTGAGATAAGCATAGTTTGTTATTGTTTGTATGTACGATTTTCATGTTCGCTTTCTCCTAGTATTTATGTTATTTGTTTGTGACTTTTGCAACAAAAGCGATAGTCACTCGTCTCTGGTTAGATTTATTTTTATTGGTGTTCTGAGCGAAAAGCGTTGAAAGATTTCTCTTTCTTATTTTGTTAGAATGTTTTATTATTAACTTGTCTATTAAATGTTTGTTGTAAGCGTTTATTGTAGCCAAATAAAGTATATGATCATACTCGGTTTTATAGTTTCTCAAGGAAAGTGGAAGGCGGCGAAGTCTATAAATCAAAAAATGGAAAGCTGCAATTTTATTTTGATGACTGCAGTACGAATCAAATGTGATGAAGCGGTCAGTGGATGTCAACTTCCTATATACTGCAAATTGAGCTTTACCATCAGTGCGTTTAATTTTTAAATCCAAAAAAGGTAAAGAATGATCATTTTCTGACTCGAGTTCATATGTAACTTTAATGCTTTCATATATGCTATTCAAGGTGTTCAAAACCGATTCAACATTTTCTTTTTTAACCACCGAAAAAGTGTCATCAACGTAACGCGACCATATTCGTGGGAGGAGGCCTTCTTTTTTTTAAATCGGTTTCAAAGTTGGACATAAACGCTTCTGCGACCAAAGGTGATAAGCTGTTTCCCATACTGCATCCAAAATTATTATTGTAAAACTGATTTCTAAATTGAATTGTATGTCATGGATTTTTTAATTGCATTAATAAATGCATTTATGTGTTCATCGGAAACTACTTTATGAACCAGATGTTTTTTGATGGCATTTATTGCAATATTTATAGGGACGCGACGCTTGGAAAGAGAGGTGTGAAGTCAAACGAAATAAGTGTTTCATCTTCTTCTAAGTTAACACCCTATACGTTGATAAGTCGACATCATAAATATGATTCAAGCACAAACACTTCATACAGAATAGGTTACTTCGCATCTAGAAGGTTATAACAATGAAAATTCCATCACATAGCGAGATTGCAACCGGATAGCACTTGTGGGAACAGAAGCCGGATGCACTTGGTTGACGCGACGAGTCGATTCAAATTATTATTTTATTCTAAGTTAGTTCTAATTCTGATTTGTAATAAAGAGGTTCTGCGCCTCAAAAGACTTTTTAAAAAGACAATAAATATAATAAAAATTTGATTGGCGCCCGAGCAGGGACCGCGGGTGAAATATCCAGTGCAATTAAAAATTACTTTCTATAAACGCCCTCATGTAGTGCAGTGAAAGCAATTATTGTTATATAAAACGCACTAAAGTAGTGCAGTGTAAACAATTATTGTTATATGAACGCCCTCAAGTAGTGCAGTGAAAACAATTATTGTTATATAAACGCCCTCAAGCAGTGCAATTAACAATTGTTGCTATAAACACCCTAAAGAAGTGCACTTAAAAAATTGTTGTTATAAACGCCCTCAAGTAGTGCAATTAACAATTATTGTCATAAAAATTACCTCAAGTAGTGCAATTGAAATTTTTTTTATTTATATATAATAAAACAACACTGGGTAAGAACTCCCCGCGGTCGCGATCGTGTTGTGGTGAAATTGTGAACTCACAAAAAGGCCCCGAAGTAGCCCCACTAACGGGAAGGAAACCAAAGCAACAAGGAAATATAGCTAGCCGCACCACCCGATCATAGATATGATTGTGATAGCAATGTAAGTTAATTTTAAGAAAAACAAGTAAATTAAATTTAAAAGAAAAACAACTGTGGTGTATAGAAAACCCATTCCGAACTTAATTATAATTTTTAATTTTGGAGAATTAATCTAGTGCTTAAATTTATCACTGAAAAGAAAAACCTATTTTATTATCTTAATTACATTTTAAATTTTGCAATCCAAACCTTATCACTTACCTTTTTTGTTTATCAAGCTCTATATTCCCTAATAATTTGTATACCCCCTCCAATAACCCTAAGAAAAATACAATGACCAATACGAGAACAGAAGCAGGAGCTGACGTGCAAGTTAGTCCCCCAGCACCAAATCAGTTAGAACCAGGTCAGATACCTCTAGCTCCAATACCACCTCCAGGAGGTCTGCTCCAAATATCACCATAAGAGCAACCTTTTGTGAACCCTCCACCTCAGGGGACGATGTCCCATCTTCCTGCAATTATCATACTTCCCCCTAATTACACACAAGGTTCGACACATCAAGGCCTAAACAGCAAACTCCACTCTAATACACAAAGTTCGACACATCAAGACCTTTGCCGTCACCCCTACTCTAACAACCCACGAAATGTGAATCAAGGAGTCAGGTCTACACCAGAGTTTGATCTTATGGTGACCTCAATTGTAAGTCGCGTCCTGGAACAACAAAGCAAAAAAAATTATGGAAAGTGTTTTTAATCCCGACGCACAACGTTCCCATGGTACAGACCAAACAATTCTCCCTTAATTCGAGAACAACCTTGATTGTTTAGATAAAATTCCGGATGTCGTAAGATGTCTACGAAACTTCTCTGGTGAGCCAGGAGAATCTCCTCTTGGAAGAAAAGTGTAGAGCGTGTTCTAAGAATTTACTAAAACATGCGAGGAACTCCCAAATATTATGGCATTATAAATGTCATTCGCAATAAGATTGTAGGGGAAGCAAATGCTGCCCTAGAATCATTTAATGCGCCCTTAAATTAGGAGAGCATAGTTCGTTGCTTAACAATGCATTATGCGGACAAGCGCGACATTACCACCCTAGAGTGTCAAATGTTCAACCTTGTTAAAGAAAGTCCAACCGTGACACAGTTCTATCAAGCAGTCAACTCTCAATTGACATTAATAATTAACAAAATATCCTGTTTAGAAATTGGTACTGAAGCAATGAATGTTTTAACTCAAAGTTATAGGGATAAGGCCCTAGCGACATTTATAAGGGGTCTAAGAGGCAATCTATCGGATTTATTGGGAATGAGAGAGCCTGCAGACTTACCGCAAGCGTTATACCTCTGTCTCAAATATGAGAACCAACATGCTAGATCACCACACAATCAACTGCCCCGAGGCGCAATAAGAAACAGCCTCACTCCCGGACATCCAAGGTTGTTAAATCAAAGAACATCAAGGGTACTCGAATTACCTAACAAATCTTCCCAACTATCGCAACTATCCCTCATTCATTCCCCCAAATAGACTAAATCCCAACTAAAATTAAGACCGAAGCACTAACTTCAAGTCTTAGTAAACAGATGAGAAATCTGAATAATGGGCAGCAAATACAAAGACCACAATATCAATGGGCACCCCAGAGGCCAAATCAATATAATTATCCTATTAGCCCCAAAGTAGAAAATTTTGAAAGTCCTGGCACTTCTCAAAGTAAAGAAATATCGTATTCAGAAGAAGACACATATTTCAAAATGTCTGAACAAGCCGCTCAAGATCTAGAATATTACCCCGATGAAAATGCAGATCGATCACTAGAATATAGTGACATACATTTTTTAGGCTAACCGAGTCCTCGTTACCCTACTTTGAATACAAAACGGGGACCGGATATATTTTAAAATTTTTAATCGATACCGGATCGAGTAAGAATTACATCAAACCCGATCTAGTGCAAAGACCTTTATCTAACGAACAAATATTTTATGCTAAATCTATAGCTGGTGATGTTAAAATCAGTCACCATACCTTTATAAACCTATTCGGCCTTAAAGACATCAATATAATTTTTTTTATCTTACCCACTCTCAAAACTTTTCATGGAATACTGGGCAATGACAGTCTTAAATAATTAGCTGCAGTTGTTCACACTCAGGATAGTCTCATGACAATACTCAATAAAATTAATATTAAAATCAGACAACTAAACTCACAGGCCGTTAATAACATAACTTTAAATACTGACTCCTTAACAAGCCATCAAAAATACTTCCCGAATTCGGTTGTAAGCAACCACAGAAATCTATTTTCCGAGCCCGAAGAAAGACTTACATATACTACTACAGTTAATCCAGAAATTAGGACATCGACGGAAGACCCAGTTTATACTCACTACTATCCATTTCCCATGTCATTAAAAACAGAAGTAGAAAAGCAAGTTCATCAATTACTTGATGACGGGATAATAAGACCTTCACGGTCTCCCTATAATTCACCAGTTTGGATTGTTCCAAAAAAAACCAGGCTCCAGGGGTACAAAGCAATATAGAATGATTATTGATTATCGCAAACTGAATAATATCACAATTGCAGATAGATACCCAATATCCGATATAAACGAAGTTATTGCACAATTAGGAAAAAGTTTATTCTTCACCGTTCTTGATCTGAAAAGCGGCTTCCATCAAATTCCTTTAAAAGAATCTGACATCGAGAAAACGGCATTCTCTATTAATAATGGCAAATACGAATTCACAAGGTTGCCATTCCGGTTGAAAAATGCTCCCTCGATTTTCCAACGAGCACTTGATGATATTCTACGAGAATATATTGGAAAATCTTGTTACGTATACATTGATGACATCATCGTTTTCAGTGCAAACGAAGCTCAACATACTGAGCATATAGAGCAAATTTTCAATACATTTAATTTAGCAAACATGAAAATTCAACTCGACAAACGTAAATTTTTCAGATCACAAGTAGAGTTTCTTGGCTTTCTTATATCTTCGGAAGGTATTAAGACAAATACTGAAAAAGTAAATCCATTTTAGATTTCGCAATCCCAAATACCTTAAAAGAGCTTAGATCATTTCTCGAATTATCCGGTTATTACCATCGTTTATACAAGGATATGATCAGCTGGCAAAACCACTGCCAATCCTCTTAAGAGGGGAGGAAGGACGTATGTCGAAGACTCAGTCAGCAAAAAAACTTATAAGTCTAAATCAAGAGGCTTTGGATGCTTTTGAAAAATTAAAAACCTCACTTATATCGGAAGAAGTAATATTATCTTACCCTGATTATGGAAAACCATTCGACTTAATAACTGACGCTTCGAATTTTGCTATCGGAGCAGTACTCGAGCAAGAAAATAGACCAATTACTTTTATAAGCAGAACGCCTAACAAATCAGAGGAAAGCCTCGCGGCTAACGAGAAAGAGATGTTAGCCATCGTTTGGGTACTAGACTCACTTCGAAATTACCTTTACGGTTATGCCAAAGTTAGGATCTTCATAGATCACCAACCTCTCACTTTTGCCTTAAGCAATAAAAATAATAATTCAAAAATGAAAAGGTGGAAGGCTATACTCGAAAATTATAACCACGAAATAAAATATAAACCTGGCAAAACAAATGTCGTAGCCGACGCTCTCTCTAGAGCCCACAGTTATCACAAGTGCACAATTTATCCACAACTCAACATAGCGACGAAAGTTCTAGCCAAGAATTAATTCCAAGTGTCGAAGTACCGATCAACGTTTTTTAAACACAAATCTTAATTCATCTACTCCAACCTTTTCAATAGTTTTTTCTATGACATCATCGCTATATTATCACAGAACCCCATTATAACACTGAAAATATTGTTTCCATTTTGAAAACAGTCCTAAACCCATCCATTATAAACTGCATAAAAACAGAACAGACAGTAATGGGATTGATACAACCAATTTACCCCCTACATTTAAAAAATTACAGCATTAGATTTACACAAATTCAAGTTGAAGATATAGCTAATGAAACAGAACAAGAAGAAATAGTAATAAATATACATAAGCGAGCACACCGTAACGAACGCGAAAATAAAATACAAATACTGGAAACATATTATTTTCCAGCAATGTCTACTATAATGAACAGAGTATTCAAGAATTGTAACATCTGCAACGAAAGTAAATACGACAGACATCCTAGTAAGTTAGAATTAAAAGAAACCCCAATCCCTCAATACCCAGTACAAATAGTGCACGTTGATATTTTTACCACACAAAATAATCTCGTTTTAACTGCATTAGATAAATTCTCAAAATATGTACAAGTAAAGATCCTCAAATCCAAAGCCATTCCAGATATAATACGACCTCTAAGGGAAATCCTTTTTTCATTCGGCTTACCCGAAGCAATAGTAATCAATAACGAAAAATTTTTCAATTCCTCCTCCATTACCTTCATGATCGAACATGAGCTTAAAATTAAATTACAATCTCAATCCTTTTCATCGCATTAGCAATATTTTACCTTTTAAAACTAAAAAGGAATATTAAATCAACAATATCAAAAACAACAACAACAAATGTAATAATAATGATTGACGTTTCTGCCGCAGAAGAATCAGCTGAGGGAAACCATATACCAACACCTAGAATAATAGGGATGGAAGACATTCCTCAACACGTCCAAGTAACAGCATCGAACGTGGGCATTCGATTTTAAAAGGCGGAGGAGTTAACACCATATAAGTTGATAAGTCGACTTCACAAATATGATTCAAGCACAAACACTTCACACAGAATCGCTTACTCCGCATCTAGAAGATTATACCAATGCAAATTCCATCACGTAGCGAGACTGCAACCGGATAGCACTTGTGGGAACAGCAGCCGGATGCACTTGGTTGACGCGACGAGTCGATTGGAATTATTATTTTATTCTAAGTTTGTTCTAATTCTGATTTGTAATAAAGAGGTTCTGCGCCTCAAATTAATACAATTAATATAATAAAAATTTAATGTCTTTAATTTTATCTGCGAATTCGAAACTATTTTTTACTGCTAAACCGTCAAAAGGAAGATATTGTTTGAGTTCAGCTACTAACCATTTTGATATGTTTGCAAATGGAGAGTTTACGCAAGACACGATCTTACGCATTTTATTTCCAGCTTTATGGACATTTGGTAAACCGTACATAAGAGGAACTTTTGGGTTTGAAACGCGTAGACGAAACTTATTTACATTAAAAACTTTATTTAAATTGTCAATCACAAAACGGGCATCATTTATCATTTTAGCCAATGGTGCTCTTGTAGAAACCTTAAAGTAGTCTTCTTGGATAGATGTGAACATCCTTTCTTCATATTCATTTTTGTTCATGACGATAACTTGGTTTCCTTTGTCAGCTTTAATCTAGAAAACATTTCGTTGTTTAAGTTTTAAGATATCATTGTTCCACTTTAACGTATCATTGTCATTGTTTCTTGAAATGTGTTTTTGTTTTTTTAATGTCTGCAGAGGCACAATCTCTGATTTCTTTTTTGCAATCCAACGATTTAAACTGTATGGATGATTCAATATCAGCGACAAGATCCATGAAAGGAGAAACAAGTGGTTGAAAAGAAAAATTCAAACCTCTGTTTAAGAGTTCCAACTCATTATCACTGAAAACTTCATCTGATAAATTTACAACTAAATTCTCAACTTTTTCAATATGGGTTTTCTGTAGAGCTGGAATCTCTGCTCTAAATCACCTAGTTTTTATTTTTTTTTTGTTTTTTGTTTTGAAAATATTATCACACCGAAAAAGGACAGCGGATTGCTTCTGGATAAAGATTTTAAACATATGGTCACTCAAATTTTTTGTCATCTTTAAATGTGTTTCATGTTTCAAGTTCCAATTTATCGAGTCGACTGTAATAATAGTTGATTTCAAGCTTAAGCCAGGATTGTTTGGCTAAGCTAATTACTTTGTCAGTGCGGTGATTTTTGATGGCGCAGAAAACCCTTTTTGGCTTTGCATTCTTCTAAGAAAAGAATATCAGCTTTAATTCGCTTCACTTTTGTTACTAAACGCGAATAAACGTTCAAGTCCTAGTCGAAAAGCATTATCATTTATAACGGGTGATTTTTTTGCTACTTGGTTTTTGACGTTTATATTTTTGACAGACCACACATGACAAATTCCACGAACATTTGACATGTCGATTCAGTATTGTTTGGCATTTCATCATGAATAAACGAATGAATGAATAATATTAAAAACTAAAATTTCATCTTGTGTTTTTATATTTTATCGATTATTTGCGGTCAATAAGAATTAATATTATTCTGCTCTTTAATTATAACGACCACAAAATCTCGTTCTTTTAATATCGGTGATTAAAAATCGAATATAATTTTATAAACGGTGATTTTTTAAGAGCTTGGTTTTTGAAAATTCAAAAAAACAGACACTTGTAAAAAGTGAATGAAATTTTTATTTGGATCGATAAATCAATTTCTGCCATTTACTTTTTAAAAATAATTTCACTTAAATGTTGCCCGCGCCTACGCTTCAGGTGGTCCATTCTGAAGGTCCAATTTTGGCAAACTTTTTCACACATTTCGGCCGGAATCTCACCAATGACGCGTTCAATGTTGGCTTCCAAGGCAGCAATCGTGTTTGGCTTGTCCCCATAGACAATAGACTTAACATAGTCTAACGGGGTCAAATCACATGATCTTGGTAGCCAATTGACTGCGCCAAAACGTGAGATCAACTGCTCACCAAATTCGCCTCTCAATTGATGCATGGTTTCGCGTGCAGTGTGGCATGTCGCACCGTCCTGTTGGAACCACATGTCGACCGAGTTCAATTCTAGCATTTTCGGCAAAAAAAAATCTGTTATCATCGAACGGTACCTTTCTCCATTGACCGTAACCTTGCGGCCTTCATCGTCCTTGAAGAAGTACGGCCCAATGATGCCGCCTGCCCATAAACCGCACCAAACAGTGCATTTTTCGGGATGCATTGGTAGCTGCTGAATTTCCTCTGGCTGCTCTTCACTCCAAATACGGCAATTCTGCTTATTCACGTATCCATTTAGCCAAAAATGAGCCTCGTCGCTGAAACGGACGTAGCTTGCGAAACACATTTTTCACAGAGCACGAATTTTGATAATAAATTTCAATAATTTGCAAACGTTGTTCAGGCGTAAGTCTATTCATGATGAAATGGCAAACAATACTGAATCGAAATGGCAAATGTTCGTGCAATTTGTCATGTGTGATCTGTCAAAAATATAAACGTCAAAAACCAAGTAGCAAAAAAAATCACCCGTTATATGTACGAGTATCTACCTACCTACTAGAAACAAAAATTATTTCTAAGAAACTTTTTTTCATTTATCTGTTATTGCATACGCGAGCTCACAACACAAAACAAAGAATAAGAAACTACATGAGCCAAGCCGCCAACTACAAAAAAAAAACAGGAAAAAAAACAAAAAAATTGAATTTGTGAGGGAATGGGCGGGTGAAATTCTTTTGCAAAGAATTCTCTTCCTAACCGTGCGCCGCGCCGGTGATATTGCATTTGAATTCTTGGGAACTGAACCTTCTTTGTGTGCGTGTGAAAAGAAATTTGTTGTTAAAAAATGCAAAATAGACTTTTTTTTTTATAAAAATTCAATTAAATAAACAGTGGATGCAAGAACTTCTAACTTTTTTAAATGTAATACAAAAAATGCCAAAAAAATAATAAACAAAATATGTTGGAATTATATTAGCTTCCAATATCGTTCACAACTGCACCACAAATGTTGTTATATTGATATGCATTTTTAATTAGGTTGCGAAAAATTTCTTTTTTTTAAAGCGGCTATTATGAGTAGTATATATGGTCCTTTGCTTTAAAAAAAATTGCTCAAAATATTGGAAAAAAAATGCATTTTTTTTTGCTTAAAAAAGTTACGGTAACTATTTAACAAAAAAAAATTAAAATACAAATATCTGCAAACAGCCTTAGACTTTGAAAAAAAGTTGCCTTGACTTAGCTGTTAAGGACTATTCACATGAGAGTGACCAACGACCGACGAATAAACGAATAAATTCAATTTAAAACAATTTACCCACCGCGCGTCTAACCTCGAAATCAGACTTTCTACTTGTATTCGTGACGAATAGAATTAAAGCCATATGAATGAAATGTCAAAATGGCCGAATATTCGTCAATTCGTTGGTCGTTGGTCGCTCTCATGTGTATAGTACTTTATACTTTTGAAAGTTTTATCAAATATTACAATTATACTACAATGCAAATTTGCCATACTTTTCATAGATTTCTATAATTTTTCTTGGAATAAATAAATAAAAAAAAGAGACGGCTACTAGCTTTCAAAATCTATTTTCTCTTGGACAAAAATATAAAAAAAATAAAAAAAATATATTTTTGCATTATTGGTTTTCACAAGTACCTACCAAAATTTAATGAGTTTTTAATGATTATAGTGGTTTTAAGAAACAAAACATTTTTTTGAAATATATATTACTTAATAAATATTTTGCCCAATATATTTCCAATCAAAACCCGTTGGTTTAAATATTCAAAAAAAATGTGAACGCTACAAAGCTTAGCGCAAAGCCGTAATCATTTTGTTGTAATGATACATACCCTTAAGCGTTTCAGGTGCTTGTCTCAAATAGATTTTTTAATCGTTTTTAGCCCAAAAAATAATGGTATTTTCCATAAATTTTTTCCTACTCTCTTAATTATCTCGAAAACGGCTTTAACGATTTTGATAAAAAAAAATGTGTGCACTACTTAAGGTATAGTCTACATTATGTGCCAACATTTTTTGTTTACATATTTTGATAATAACGGTACCTGCCATACAACCATTTTTTTGATTTTCCACTTCCTCATAAACGGCTTGACGGATTTCGATGAAATTGTTTGTATAAGAAGGCCTTAGAATTCTTAATAATACTGCATCCGAAAACTTTCGAAAAATATTTTTTTTGAAAATTCAATGTTTCGAAAATGGGTATATGATTTTTTTTGAAATTCTGTTTTTAAATTTATATTGTTAAGGCCCGTTTGCTGATACAAAACTTCAGCATTTAAGTTCTACTTTAGCATTTAAGTTCTACGCATTTAAGTTCTACTTAAGCATTTAAGTTCTACTTAATCATTTAGGTTCTACTTAAGCACTTATGTGACAATTTACGCAGAGCATAAGTAGCCTATAAGCGTTTTAAGTTGAACATAAATATTTATGATTCTTGTCAGCAAACTGGCCTAAATACATAAAATTGTCATACTAAGAAAATTTTTGGAAAAAAAATAATTTCCTATATAAAAAATTAAGTAAAAAAGATTAAAAACAGGTATTGAGCTGTTTTTACTAAAAATCTTGTGCTTAAGATCACACCATCGAACATAAGAGCAAGTACGTGCGATCCAGTCGTGCATTTTTATTTCTTTGGTATAAGGAAACCGCCTATGAAATTCTTCCTTCTCCATAATTTTCACAGTACCTTTATTGATATAAATTTGTTTTTTCATAAACTTTTCCTTACATTTTGAGTAATTGATGCAATATAACCCTTATGTAGCAAGACCATAGTTAAAGAAGTCGGATTTAATTAGGTTCATAAGTTTAAGTGTGGCATTAGGATAATCCATAATTTTTAGATTACGCACAAGTGAAATAGGATGTTCATTATATTTTTTAAATGACGAAAAATTACGCTGTGAACAGCATCAAGTTCTTGTATTCTAGTTCTTGGAATTAAATGCACTTGTACCTATTTTGGAATAATATACAATCATTTCACTCAAACACTAAATATTTTTTGCAGATATTAAGCAAAACCACCACCATTTTTTTTTTTTAAGAAATCAAATTTGAACCATAAGAAAAAGTATTCGCAGTAGAATTACGATTTTATTTTTTTCGTCTTCACTAAAATTTCATTACATATGTACTGAACATTTCTTTTCTAATAAATTCAATTTTTTTCTCAAAATTGGTTCAAACTATCATTGGAGATATTAACTCTTAATCAATCAATTGAGAAATACAAAAATTGGAGAATATAACATCAAATCAATTAACATAGAACATTTTTGAATGTTCTTCATTGAAATTCTGCAAAATTGTTCTATCCTATACAAAAATGTCTTGGCACTTGGACTAAAGTGGCTACCAGTTATCTGCTTAATGGAAATTTAAAAAAAAAAGGGTTTGAAGTTCAAAAAGAGCACCACCAAATTAGTCGAGCTGCACTATTATCTCATTTTCGATAAAAAAAAGTGGATTTAGAACAATTTTGCTTCCCGTTGACAATATGTGAATTTATTAAATCAAAAATAAAATTTGCATTTAAAATAAATAACGTACATATAAACGCGTCAGGTATTATAGTAATTTCATAAAATTGATCAAAACAACAAAATTTAACGAACACTCAGATGTAAAAACCATACTTTTATGAGTGCTTGGCTGCCATGAATTAAATCCTGAATTGCTAGATTGGTCAAGTTTTCGTGGTAGCCTTCATTTAAAATCTCTTCAGCCTTATCACTTGGAGTTTAAATAAGAACATTTTTGTCTGGATACCCATAACATAACATAAGACATCTTTTGCGTTTATAACATATTAATATCATTCGAATTATAATTAATGTATAGATATGTACTAAGTAGGTATATAGTTATAATGCCGAACGCAAATATAGCTTACTTGATACAATTATTAACCGCAGACAATCCGCAGACATATATACTTTATATTTAAATAAATTACTGGTTTCTCCCATCTTGGGAACACCATTTCGAATTGCATCTGCGCAATAGAAAATACGTATCTACATGTCTACAATTTTTATGAATGAATTTATTGAGAATAATCTTCCTGTTCACTTCGATGACAACCGCCATAGACTATCGATTTTTCAGTCTGGTATGAACAGTCTGCAATTTTCATCAAATTGCACGATACCAAACCAAACACCCAGTCAAAAGACGTTTGTGGAAGGCGCCATAGATTTTATTTCTTTTTAAACATTCGATTTTATTAGATATCGTTTACCAAGTTCCAAGTCTTATTAAACTGTAGAGCGCAATTCGCTAGTAATGGATTGGAATTTTGGTGACATACCAAAGGCTGGCACTGAAACCGCATTGGATGCGTGTGATTATTTCGTTGATGAGGTCATAGAAGTTAAAAGTTCTTTGGGTAAAATAAAAAGAATCACTTGCATATACAATTATAAATAATTCGTACACCAATTTATTTATTTTATTGTTTCATCAACAGATGCTCGAGAACAAGTGCGGCTAATAAAACATAAAGAGTTGCGACAAGCAGTGGTTTCCGGTGATGAGAGGACAGTGCGGGTATTATTGGAAGCCTTAGGAAATGAAAGCCAGATAATAGTGAACATGGCTCCGGCAGGAGCAAACACTTTGCTGTTTCTGTAAGTAAACAATAATTATTTAGTTAAAAAGAAATTAAACCCATTGTGATGACGTAACAGGATTTATGAATCATAAAATAACTTTATTGCGCTAGTTCAAAAAAATGAGATCTCAACAATCTCTTTTTCATATGAACAAGATTTATCAGCAAAATGTCTCAGTTTTTCTATCAAACACTGAGGAAAAAAAATTGAATTCGCCTCCTTTTTTTTGTATGGAGCGAAATGTGTGATATACTTTTTTTGAACTAGCCAACTAAACTAGGTTTTTCCACTGTCAATGGTTATTATTTTTACTTGCGATTATAGGTACTATAAGGCAAGTTATTGCATTCGTAAAAAAATTCTAAAAATCAAACATGACATTATGATCATAGAGAAAAACAAAAAAGTGGGCCCCGCGATTCCGTCTGTCTGTCTATCTGGGCTTGTGTCTACAGCCTAAACGGTTGGATGGATTTGCTTCAAACTTACTACACATTGTTTTTTCGGTAATATGCCCACACATTATTTTCATTTTTTTTTAAGATGAAAAATAACTGCCATAAATTTTTTGTGCCAAAAAGTTAAATGTTCTTTTTCTCAAAAACGGTTTCAACGATTCTTATAAAAAAAATCAATTCATTAATGAAGGTAAAATGAACATTTTGGTATTTTTTTTGTTGGAAATAAATGGTTATTTATGGTACCTCTAGTGGAACCATTTGTTTTGGTTTTCGATTTTCTGGGAAATGGTTCATTTGAGTTATTTTTAAATTGCTTATGCAAACGCTGCTAGAAAACTTAAACACTAATGTAAACCAAAATTTTTCAAAACAAATTTTGAGAAAACTAAAAAATTCGAAAACTTTGTATTTAGTAGTTTTTTGACATTATCTTGGATAGTTAAAAAAAACTATATTCCTGAAATAAAAACCAACGGTACCTCCCATACAACTGTTAAAAATTAAAAAATCCGTTAAACAACATTTATTTCTCGAAAACGGCTTCAAGAGGATGAACCGATTAAAATTATCTTTATTGTGCAAAGTGTTAAATAAATTAAAAAAAAAAGGTTTTCGATTTTTAAAAAATTAATTTTTTTTTTTGAAAAATCGCTTTTTTTTTAAATTTGAATTTTATATGTATATTAATAGTAACTTCAAAATGGCGGCTCAAATTCGTTTTCTAAAAATGTTTTTAAAATTTTATACATAAAAAAATATTTAAAAAAAATTCGCTCCAACAATTTTTGTATTTTTTTTTGAAATATTCTTATTTATCCAAGAATTCAAATGGCATTCTTGTTTTCCCTCAAACTATAACACCTAAGCAATCTGCAGAGATTGTATTATGTGTATGATCGATTTATTTTAGATTAAGATTTGTTTACTTGTGAATTCATTACTCAACAAGATACAATATCTTATATCTATTTCTACCTTATTATATTTCATTTTTAAGCATTTTTGCGTACGTCACTGCATAACTACATATATAATATGTAGGCCCTCATACATTTATTTATTTAGCAAACATTTTAATTCAGAAATGAACGATAATTAATTCATAAAAGTGAAGAAAAAGAATTCACTTTTGATGCAATTTGAATCCTTTTACCTGGGCTCTTAGACACCAATTTGAATCATTGTAATGATTCATTTATGATCTGAAAATTCGTCATTTAAATGAACGTATATAAGAGCTCCATATATTCATTTAAATGATTAATGCCTGAATCTTTTCTAAATCATAAAAATAATTCCAATAAAATTCAATTAAGTGAAGGATTTCTAAGTATATACCTTCACTTTAATTAATCGTACAGGAATTATTTTTGCGATTCAGAAAAGGTTCAGGGATTAATCATTTAAAGGAATATATGGAACGGTTATATACGTTCATTTAATTGCAGAATTTTCAGATCATAAATGACTCATTAAAATGATTCAAATCGGTGTCTAAGAGCCCAGGTAAAAGGATTCAAATTGCATCATAAGTGAATTCATTATTTCTGATTCATTTATGATTGAATATTTCATCGGTGAGCCTCTGGAACATTTTTTGATTTGCCTTTTGTTTGGCTTTTATAGCTTCCAGGACTTCTTAATTGTTACACGATGCTATAATTAAAGAAATGATTTTTATATTTCTGAGAAAATTTAACACCATTTTTGTAATACCTTTATTTATATTTTTTGTTAAGTAAGTAGGTACATTTACTATTAAAACACAAGCTGATGCTTATATACCTATCTAAACCGATCTTTCGAAAAAAATTTCCGAACTGATAATCGACCCGTCATCATTACCCCTTGGTAAAAAGAAAAATAAAAGGACGAACAAAAAAGGATCTCCATATGAAGGATCCAACAACAAAATCTGAGTGTTGTTTTTTTTTTGACACAGAATACATATCTATTTGTGTCTTTCTGGTAAGAATTTGTGATGATCTTTGTATATATTCATAACTCATTCAAAAAACTGAAAGTTTCCTGAATATTATTCTTCATTTTTGGTGATTAGAATCTGAACCTTCAGATAAATGTTTGCTGGGTTTAAAAATCACACGAATATTATGCATATTGCACCTAAGACCTAACATATAAAGTTATATGTATATATCCACTTACACCCTTTACTCTTATTATTATATGTACATTACATTACATATTATACTACTCCGTCCATAGATAAATTTACGAAGTAGAAACACAGAAGCACTGGTAACGAGACCATTGAATGTTAATACAACAGAGAGAGGCATAGAAAGAAAGAAAGAACAAACAACAGAAGAAACACATGTCAACAGCATGTGGTTGGGTTTCAGACGGTCCCCCATCGGAGTACTAACCACGCCCAATGATGTTTGATTTCGCTGATCGATGAGAAGCGATGCTTTTTTTTAATTCATTTTTATTTATTATTTTTTATTAACTTATACCTATCCTAAAGCGAGACAAAAATGTTTAAAACTATACTCTGTCCCAGAAAAATAGGAAGTGTAGGCAAGATAGGACGTTTGCCTCTCAATCTCGCTACAGTGTATTGCATAAATCTGTCGCTCAATATAGTTCTCACAGGGTTGTCGTAGTTTGTATTTTAAATGGACCCAAATATGAAAGCTCTCAAATCAAAAGCACATCAACAGAAACCCAATGAAAAAAAATCCGAACAAGTTAAAAAATGGACACGGGTAACTCTAAAAGCACATCAATATTTAATGGGGTTGAATAGTAGCAGCAGCCACAGGCCACAGCAAAGTAATTCAATACACATTCAGATGTGCGCCGAGTAGGGTCTGCGCCAGATGCAATAAAATTTCGTTTTATTATTTTGTAGATCAGGGGTGGGCAAACACTTTTTATGGAGAAGTTCTTTCAATTTAGTATGGTGCCAAAATATGACACGCTACTGATTTTGAAAAAGCTTTCCCATAAGACGTGTACTGCCTTTAAAAATAGGCAGTGTAGGAAAGATAGGACGTTTGCCTCTCATTCTCGCTACAGTGGGTATCATAAATCAGTCACTCAATAAAGCTCTTACATGTTTTCGTGGCGTGCATTTTAAATGGACCCAAATATGAAACAATAGTTTGTAGGGTTACCGCTCTTCTTTTTCAATAGGATTTCTTATTTAATCGTTTTGTTTATAAAAATCCCTTTTAAGCAAAAATAAAAAAAAATATTCATTATCAGATTTATTTTTCTTTGCTGGCAAGCTTTGGCCGTTGGAACTGTTTTCGTTAAGAAGTCTGTAAACTGTTCGCTCACCGACAGGAAAAATATCAGATACTTGCTTCACAGCAAGCATTTTTATGAATTTCTTTGTCGCGTCAACAATTTTTTTTCGGAACCTAAATCTTTTGAAATCCTCGAAGCCATTTCGAACTAATTGTACAAAACTTTAAAAAAACACCTCTTTAAAAATACACATAAATACACCTTTTAAATATACATTTTATACAAAAATACTTTACTTCACATTACTTAAAATCTACGCAAATAATGTTGTTCTTCAATGAAACCAGCGTAAAATTTTTGCTCTCAATACAGAAGCATCTCAACAGAAACTCCAGGAAAAAAACCGATCGAGTTAAGAAAAGGACACGGGTAACTCTGAAAGCACATCAATATTTAATGGGGATTTAATAGCAGCAGCAGCCACACGCCACAGGAAAAGCAATTCAGTCGACAGTCGACACTCAGATGTGCGCTGAGTAGGACGTTGTGTCTGCGTTCGATGCAATGAAATTTTTTTATTATTTTATATATTTACGGGCGTGCAAACACTTTTAGGAGAATTTCTTTCAATTTAGTATGGTGCAAAAATATGACACGCTACTTATTCTGAAAAGCTTTCCCTAAAGACGTGTACTGCCTATTTTTCTGGGACAGAAGGCGTGTATTTTTCTAAGCCCCGGGGAAATTGGACGAAAAAAACGATGAGTAGGATTAACAATTTGCATGTTAAATCCAACAACAACTAATGCTCGGGGGTGCTTAGCTTAAGCCTAGAGAATTCTCGGGGCTTAGCTATTGGAGAGGATAAAAACTGTGCTACCAAAAACTTTTTCACCAAGCTATCGATAAAATGTATAGAAACTTCAAAACTGACATGTCAGATAATTATCAATTTTGTTTGGTTTGGTTGAGCATTTGGTCTAATGTGTCAGTTGTTTTCCTGACGGCCATGTCAACCTAACCTAACCTACTTTTTAATATAAATTCCGCAACACAACAACAAATCAATTTTAACATTTTTCGCTTTTGTATTGCCTCTATGGTTTTTTCCACCTCGCCATGAGCACAACTTTCTACAGCGGTTTTCATTTTTGCGTTTATTTTTATTATATGTATATTAAAACTTGACTGTGAAATTATTATTAAATAAAAAGCATTTCCTGAAGTTGATATTCGTTCAATTAACAAGAATGGAATGAACAACAAAACAAAGGTTCCTCTGAGAAGATTGTTTTCGGCTGTATTTTGTTGTACACGGGAGCAACCCAATACAAATTCTCTGCTACATCCTTGGCATACTTCAATCTTCTGGATGGTCGTCCGCTCTTGCTCAGACCTATATTCCTAATGACATAGGGACTGAGCGTCCTGTCCGAAAAAGCAACTCGTCCACTAATATCATGTCACCAGTGACCGACGAATGGGGTAGTTTTCAAGTAGTTGAATTCTATGTACCACTGTATTTGTGAAAAATAAATTAAAAGAAAATCACATCGGCTAAAAACAATTTCTAAAATACTTGATTTCAATTTTTAAATTACTTGATTCACATTTTTTTGTATAAATAATAATTAACTTGGTTCTTTTTATGTTATTTTAATAGAAAAATAGTTTAAATTCAATAAATATATCGAAATTACACAAAACAAATCAACCCGATGATTTTTAGAAGAATGAGGATGAGGCAAACAGTGATGTTAATTTTTTTCTTGCATTACAGCTCTTCTTCAAATGTCATCACGCAAATTAATAGTGCTACCAAGTATTTCACTAAGTGCCTTGGTCGTTTTTTTCAACCAATTCCCCGGGGGATTGCAAAAAAACGCACCAAGAGTATAATTATCAGTAACTTACAACTAATTTTCTGGCCCTTTACGGGCGCTCTAAACTAAACTACATATATCTCTTAATACTATTGTCTTTCGACTTAATAACTAATTTAATTAATTCTAATTATTTTATTTTTATTTAACAAAATAAACTTTAAAAAAAAACTGGGTATCAAATCAAATTTAAAATTTTTACTTATAAACTACTTAAAGCTAGACTAAAAATAACTAAAACTAGATACAACTAACTTATACTTACTATGTAAAAATAACTAAACTACTTAAGATACCTAAAAATACCTAAAACTACCTAAATCTACTTAAAAACTAGAACAGCCACAGCAGAATTTTTGGTTTTAAATTTTTTTTTGTGTTTATTTTGTATACGCATGCAGACACACAAACACATGCAACCCACACATACATTTACATACGTACATACATATACGCACGCACATACAAATACGGACGCGTAGATACATGCACAGCCCATATGCCCCGGGGGTAGTAAGCCCCAAAAATTAAGACTTTGGTTGAGGACATCGCTCTTGCAATGTTACCCGAATCAGCTTAAACAAAAAATTACACAGGTCAACAAAAAAATATTTTTTTTCGTTTCTGAGTTCAAATGGCGATTTTCTCAATCTTTGTATTGAAAAATATGGTACAACATTTGTTTTTTTTTTTCAAAGTTTGTTTCTTTACCTTTTAGAATGATAAATAAATATTACGTGCTGTCAACCAAGATTATAAGGTTTAAGTCTTCTCTTTAGTAAGAGCGCAATGAACGGTGAGGGAATAATGAAGTTTTACGCATCACGTGGTGTCAAATCAATGCTGAAAATTACATTTCAGCGATTCATCTTAACGGTAGCATCACAACTGGCCTCTTGAACATGAAAATATTGTTACATTTGCGGAAAATTTATTAAATCAAAAAAATACGTAAATAAGTCCTGGGCTCCAGTGCTGCCGTGTCTACTGTTCGACCGTTCCTCAATTCTGTTTTTCGATATGTCTTACTATTAAAATTATAGGCTTCTTAATAAAACATTTTATTACTTGCAAAAGTTTATGTAACTTCTTAAACCATTGTGCTAAGGCTCCCCTAGCCCTGGCTAGATCAGCACCTATGTGTCTGTCGAAATACAAGTACTGATCCAAACAGAAAAAAAAGAAAAAAACTATCTTGTGTTGTGCTGCCTGTATTTTGTTGTATTCTTACAAGCCCCAATATCATAAAATAAACTGAAAAATAAAAGCCCATTCTTAAAAAAAAATCAATAACAACGCGGCCAATAACAATTCAGTGTTCAAATACAATAGTACATTCATATAACATATGTACATAATAACCAAAAAATAAAACAACACAAATAAGCATAACGTGCGGTAAATATTTCCCTCTCCTTTTCCTTGTCACTTCTCGCAGTTGTATTGGCTTGATCATTGTACGTACTGTGTGGAGCTTATCACACAGTGCATGCAATGATCAGGTTAGTATAACGTCAGATGGATTACTGTCCGTTTTTTTCTATTTAACCAGGGGCGGATCAATACAAATTGTCACTAATGCATAATACTAGTGACAATTTGTTATTAAAAAGTTCAAATTGGAATATAGATTAAACATACAGTATAGTTAATTGTCTGACTTGTGTTTTATTTGTTTTTAAATGTTAAAATGGTTGGTAGTTTTAGTCGATTATACCAATATTCGCGGGCTTAGGAAAAAATTGTATGCCGCATATGTCCACACTCTTAAAAACAGGCCAGCTGTTTTGGAACTGAGTGAGACCAAAATAGGCGAAAATTCTGATCAATCGGAATTTCGTCTGTTTGGGTTCAACTTAGTGCCATTATTCTTTTATATGTAAGAAATGATGTAGCGTACCAACTCCAACCACAATATGGCTTGTGCTCAAACACAAATTTTAATTTCATGTGGTTAAAATTCACTGTAAATAAGCGCATTATACACACATGTTTTATTTATCAGAGCCCATATTTGGACAGAGTTTCAACTTTTAACGAATTTGATGCTCTGTCCGACTCCATTCAAAGAATTGTTTCCCATTATCCTCACACTGAAATCGGCGATTTCAATGTACACAATTCTAGTTGGCTCCGCTTTTCGAGTCAGACAACACCCGAAGGAAGGTATGTTGAGGTCTTTGCTGAGTTAAACCAACTGACTCAGATTGTTGACGAGCCAACTAGAATACCTAACGTTGCAGTTAAAATCGCAAACATTCTAGACTTGTTCCTTACCTCTGACCCTAATAAACACACGTTAAATGTATTATCGCCTCTAGGCACGTCAGACCATTGTGTCATATGTGCAAATATCTCATGCCAACAACACTCAGTTAAAGAAAAACCACCTATGAGAACCGTTTGACAATATGGGAAAGCCAACTGGGACGGTCTCAATAATTTCTTCAGAAACTTTAACTGGTCATTATGCTTCCTCGGTAGTGACATAGACTCCAGCGCAGATATGATAACAAATTTAACCATTTACGGAATGAGAAATTTTATCCCGAATAGGGTGAAATCTATCAAACCGAAAGAAAATGCATGGTTTGATTCAAGCTGTAAAGAGGTTATTAGGGTTAGAGAAGTCAGTTTCCGCAATTATGAAGCAAACCCCACTGAGGAAAACCGGAAAAAGTTTCAAGAAGCTAGAAAGACTTGCAACGTTCACATTCGTAGAACCAAATTTTTGCATGACCAAAAATTAAGGCAAAAAATACTACAATGTCTTAAAGGTAGTAAGAATTTTTGGTCATTTGTAAAAAATATTCGAAATTCAACTTCGTCTTCGGTTCCAATGCTCGTCTTTAATGACAGCCCTTTTGTCAGTTCTCGCGAAAAAGCCAATTTGCTTGCAGCGCATTTGGCTGTTAATTCGACGCTACCAGAAAGTGTTATGACTTCTCCAGTACTTGAGAGCGTAAACGATTTTATGGGACGAATTTTCTTTCCCGCTCGTTCAGGTGCTAGAGGCCTTAAAGACCTTGATATACACAAATCCGCTGGCCGGATAGTATCCCTCCCTTCTGAAGCGGTGTTCTTCGACGCTGGTAAAACCACTGCATAAGCTATTCCATCTGTCCTATTCTACAGGTCTCTTTCCGATTGGATGAAAAACAGCATTGGTCCACCCTGCACTTACGTCCCTTCTTTCCAAGGTAATCGAAACGCTGATTAATTATCAGCTCAAGGTCCACTGGTGATCTGATGGTATATCTCACCGAACAGTGGCACAAATCTTTACATCGTTTTGGAGAAAGTAAGATTATTGCGCTTAATATTTCTAAAGCATTTGATAGAGTTTGGCATCAAGCTCTCATATCGAAAATGCGTGCATTTGGTATCGATGAATCTCTTATTCGTTGGATTAGAAATTACCTTTCGGACCGTTCAATACAAGTTATATTTTACAGTTTCAAGTCTGAAATTCACAAAATAAATGCTGGTGTGTCCCAGGGCTCCGTATTGTCTCCGACCCACTTTCTCATTTTTATTAATGTTCTCTTATATGGAACTTCTAATCCACTTAATTGTTTTGCTGACGATAGTACTCTCAGCTTTTTATATTTGTTTTCAGATGCACCTCCTTCTTCTTCGGATGTGCAACTGGAACGGCAGCGTATGATAAGCCCATTAAATTCTGATCTTGACAGCATTGTCCAATGGGGAATAAAAAACCGCGTAGAATTTAATGCTTCGAAAACTCAGTGCTGTCTTCTGTCGTTAAAGCAGAACCCACCACCCATGCCGCTCTCCATGAGCGGCACTTGCATTGAAGAAACCGATCAGCTTTCAGTCCTCGGCATGTGCATCACAGACCACGTCTTGTGGAATGAAAACATATTTGATGTCGCCAAAAATGCTGCAAAGTGTTTGGGCTTTCTTCGAAGGTGCAAGAAATTCTTCTCCCCGTCGGATCTGGCTGTAATCTATAAGGCCTTCATTCGTTCAAAGCTGGAGTATAACTCGCACATTTGGGCAGGGCTCCCAAGACTCATTTGAATCTTTTGGATAGAATTCAAAATAGAGCTCTAAGAATGATTGGCGATAGAACTATAGTGGAAACATTTACATCTCTAGAACACCGTCGAAATGTTATATGTCTCTCACTATTTTATCGCTATTTTTATAAACAATGTTCGAGCGAAATATGCAATTGCATTCCTCCCCTTAAATTTTTCAACCGTAATACTCGCGCTTCTAGGAATGCTCATCAGTTTACCCTTGAACCCAACTCCGGTCGTACTGCTAAGTACAGAGAATCTTTCTTTAGCCGTACAACGCGAATGTGGAATAGTTTACCCGGCTAAAATCGAGATCGTCATTCGCCTTTTCTCGGAGTTCATCTAAGAGCACCTGTGGTTCCGTGCAGGAATATATGCCCTTTACTAGGACCGTTTGAAACTTTTCGTCGTTAGGGTTAAAGCTAAAGAATTCAGTGGTGGATTCTTTAACCAATGCTTTTATTTTTTTGTGCTGCTCCACTGTGAAGCAGTGGATAGCAGCCTATCTTTATTTTACCGCTTAGTAGTAAAATTTTGACCTATGGCCGACTTACATAGATCTATGGTATCCTGGAGCTCCATTTTATATGTGTTTATGGGTGGCACCTTTTCTTTTTTATTAATCGGCGGCTGTGGCTGCTGCTGATTCTGCTGCTGTAGTTTCTGCTGCTGTTGCTGATGTTGTTGTTGTACTTTTTTCGGCTGCTGTTTTTTGTTGCCTTTGCTCTTTAGGCTGCTGCTGTGGCTGTACTTCTTGCAGCTGTTGTTCTTGTTGTTGGTGCGCTACATTTTGTTGGATCTGTAGCGCCTTTTTTTCGTCGAGCTCGTTTTCTTCTTTCTGTCTGCGAGCTTCTTGCTTTCTTTTTAGTGCAAGTATCATGGGCTTTTAGGCGCTGGATTTCTGCCTCAAATGCTTCAATTTTGTTGAGCATTACTTGCTCCTCATTTGCTTCATCCTCCTCGGAGGACGCCTCTGTGGTGGAGAGGCTCACGAAGGCGTTACTACGCCAGTCGTGAAGTGCCCTTCTCCTTCTTCAGACATGTACTCGATGCCCTCTTCTTTATCTGAGGGTGGCGTATCGAGTTGTTTTTGCCTTGCAGCGTCTGACGTCACATCTCTATCCGACGTCTTCACCCCAGCTGGCAGCTTTGCTGAAGTGGCGGTGGATCTCCTCTTGACCAAGTTCGGCGCACACTTGATTCTCTTTCTGCGCTTTGTATTTACATCGGCTGATGTTGCCGATGTTGTTATTGTTGTTGATGTTGTTGCTGCAGAATCAATGCTTGTAAGGGAACATCTTTTAATATTCCCTCAGCTGATTGCATTGCTGATCTTATAGGCCCTAGGACACCTTTCGATGTTCCGGTGCTTAAACCCCTCCTCCTTTGCTCGTTTTCCCAACCAAGATTGTGAAAAAAGCTTGTAAAGTTTTGATGCCCGGCTGGGAATCGAACTGCCGAGCCTTGGATTCGCGGTCAGCCACTCTACCACTGTACTACCGGACTACTTGTCAAAAGTCGAATTAAATTTGAATTTAAACTCGCACACGATATTTAAATTTTAAATTCTGCGAAAGTCGACAGTATACACACCTTCACAGTTCGAAATCGATCGGTTATATACTATCAGTTCCCATATGGATTTAGTAGGATAATAAAAAAATAAAGTATCCATTTGGTGATGTTAACTTTATAGTAAAAAGTTGAGAAGCAAGTACGATACTAAACGTTTAACCTAGTATTATACTAAAAATGAATTAACATAATAATAATCGTATCGTATTTTGAATCAATCCGATTTAAACTAACTAGATTAAAAATTAATCTTGAAGTGTTTTCACCAGATGAAAAGATTAGTTTGGCGTTTTCACTCTGAATTGTCATTCAAAAATCAATTTAACAAGAGGAAACATGAAGTAAAAATATGACCGACACAGAGGCGGAAGTTGATGCCTCCTAGCATGATGTTTCTCCAGCTCAAAAACCATGTAAAGATCCATCACTGGCTGATGCATTTCAAGAAATTATTTATGACCCTTTCGAAGAAGAAAATTTACTCGAAACGGTGCAAGACACGCACGATTATAGAAATTTTGTTGTTTTTTTTCTGTTTTTTTTTAAAATAAATATGTACAGTTCTTGTAATATACATACATATAAATAAAAACAAACAGGTAATACAGTAAAAATCTTTAAGATAATTATCTAAATTTGTTGTTTACGGCAGAAAAATCCTTGGGATAGTTCTGACCAAAAATCCGGTTCTAATCCAATGAAAAGTCTTCTTTGGTTATTGGGAAAAGACAATTTATTTATATTTTACTAGTCTATTTATACCTTAACTTTACACAGAATTCTTAACTTATTTCTTATTGCCTAATCAACTATATATTCTTAACCTACTTATTAGTATTTTATTAATCAATATTTCTTAACCTACTTATTATTATTTATTACTCAAAATTTCTTAACCTACTTATTGTTATTTCATATTAATCTATATTTTCGTCGTCGCATATTGCTGACGACGTCGCTGCACTCATTACTTTAATTAACTGTATGGAATGACACATAATTCTGAATGCACTTTAATTACATGTATGGAATGATGACACATAATTCTGATGCGCAAGCGAATTATGTGTCGTCGGTTGCTGCACCTCATCTGTATGTATGTACTTAAGTACATTGTTTTCTTTTGTAACCTAATGGTTCTTTAAAGCGTTGGTTTGCTTATTTCGTCCGCTGTTGATGCCTCGTACCATCTTGCTGGAAATTTGAGCCCCCGTTTTTTGTTAACATATTTTCACATCGATAATATTATTATGACTACCGCAACGGAGACGATCACAGATATTGTTGATGAGATTGCGTGTGTTTGGATTGGTTTCCAAATCGCGTTGTCTACTTTCTCTTCGATGTATGACGCATCTTCAATTAGTGCGGAGAATGAGTCCGAAGGCTGGAGGACCTGAGACTTGTTTAATTTAGGAAGAAAAAGTTGTGAATGTTCGAGTACTGAATAATTGGACAGAACGAATGATGATGGTTTGATATATGCTTGCACCGTCTGTGTAGATTGTTGGCGTTCTGCGGTTATTATGACTTATTTTGGTTTGATTACGCAATTATTCCAGACTCCTCTAGGCAAATTTCGTTTAACTGTCCATGGCAAACTGCTTGATCTATTGTCTGAGTTGAACTTACATAGAGCTATGTATTTGTCTGATGTAATTGTTTCCATAGCACCGCATGAATGGAGATTGTTTTACTTGGGCACCTTCTTCCACTAAATTTTTGATAAATTTCCAAGATTATACAGTTTGGTTTTGATTGAATATTGTATAGAGCTTGTGTTGGCACTATATATTAGGTAGTTCAATGCTGTTGTCCAGCATTTCTATTGTTCATTTGAAGTACTTCTGTGAATCAAAGTGAATACCTAGTATTTCATTTGGAATATTTTGAACAGTGTATATGGAGTTACTGATTTTTGTTGGTACTGACGTTGCTTTTATTTATTCATAAGGTTTGGTTTCGTAACGTGGAAGCCTTTCTATAACTAAAATGTTTTCCATATTTGCATTGATTATTGTTTGACTGGACATGAGGTGCTGGATTTTTAGTGTGGGCGGTAAAGATTCTTCAGTTGTGTTAAATACATTGGTTAAGTCAATTATATGTGGACACTGCCAGCTGCTCGTTTTCTTAGAAACCATTTGCCATATGCAGTCATATTTATCAGCAATCTCTTCTTAATAATTTTTTGCTTGTTGGTACATGTTTAGGTATTTCGTCTGTATGCCATTGTAATGTGCCTCTAGAATCCACACTGCTGCAAATTTATTATTCTTCTCGATTGACTCATTCATTTGAATATTAAAACTTCTTAATCGCTGCTCGATTCTAGTGTTTGTGTCGTTTAGAGTTTTGACTGACTTTAGCATTAATTTTCCTTGATGTGATACCGTATTGATAAGGGTTTGTTGGTTGGTTGATAAGTTGTCTATGTCATGGTATACTTCTTCATTGACTCCGAACATTGCAGCAAGAACTGTTCCTAATACACCTCTCTTGACCGTAAAAATTGAATTGATTCAATCCGATGAGTAATGCCTGTGCTTATAGCTTGTAAGAGGTAATTGAGTATGTCGCATTGCGCTTATGTAAAATAAAACTACACGTTTTATAACAAATTCCAAATGTATTGTTTTCTAGTATAAGAAAATTTTCAATGATATGAAGTGGTCAGCTTGAAACTAAAGAGCAAAGAAAGAAAATTCAACTGTACTGTATAGCTCGTTGTTGCTGATTTCAATCATCGAATCAGTTAGAGAGCTCTCTCTGATAAGATTTACAGGAATTACTGTTAAGCTTTAATTTTGTTATTTCTTTAATTGCAATCGCTAAGAATAAAAAATAAAACAGTTTTGCATTAGGGTGACCAGATGCGATAACTTGTATCTTCCTTTAATGCAAAGCGTTTCCATCCTTTTGGTTGTTGCTTTATCTTGGTGTTTGTCTTGTGAAAATTCTGTAGTTGGAATACTGATTTCAATCCGCAGTGTTCCTCTGCTTCAAAACGCATGTCCTAAATATTCTACATTTATGTTCGTATTGTTTACCAGAGCTTGAGTATTTGGCATATTTATAAAACACGCCATCATTACGCTTAATATTCTTGCTGGCCATGTTGCAATACCTTATGAATTTGTTATGATTTTAGGATTTTTATTTTTTCTGGGACGTTCTGCTTCGACTTCTCGTATTGATGTTTCCTTTTAAGAGCCCCTTTTGACATCTCTTCGTCAGCTTCTTCTACTGGTAATGGACATAGTTTTACCACGGGTCGTTTGGTTATTCTGCCATTTAGCTTGATGGTGGCCACTCTAACAAGTCCGTCTTCACCAGGTTGGACGTCTAAGATGCGTGCTAAGGGCCATTTGGTTTGTGGTGTGCTTTCTTTCTGAACGAGAATTAGTTGTCCAGGTTGTAGATTTTTCTTTGCTGATATCCATTTTGGTCGCCCTTGAGGCCTTGTTTGGTGTTCTTCCTTCCATCTATTCCAGAATTCGGTTGCAAGGCGTTGGGTCAGTTGCCATCTCCTGAGAAGTTTTAAGTTGTCTGGAACTGCATCCGGTACTGCAAACATGGAATTTCCAGTGAGGAAGTGGCCAGGTGTCAAAGGCAGAACATCATTAATATCGTTACTGATTGGTGCTAATGGCCGGCTGTTTAAACAAGCTTCAATTTGTGCTAGCACTGTGTACATCTCTTCTATGTTTAATAAACTTTCACCAAGTGTTTTTACCAGATGTCTTTTGGTAGATTTGACTCCCGCTTCCCAGTGTCCTCCAAAGTGTGGACTGCTTGGAGATGGCACCATAGCCATGTGATGTTGTCATTCACTATCTAGGCTTGTGTTTCGTATGTCATTCTTTGAAGCTCCTTGTTCGCTCCAACGAAATTTGTACCACAGTCACTGTAAATTGCCTAACACTTGCCTCTCCTTGAAACAAATCGTTTAATCGCTGCGATGCAAGCTGCTGAAGTTAAGTCACTAACAAGTTCGAGATGAATTGCTTTGGTTGCCAAACATATAGGCAGCTGTGTATGATTTGGTAATTTTTGTTCCCCTGCCACTTGACCATTTTTTCATAGTTGGGCCTACAAAATCTAGTCCCGTATTCCAATAGGGGCAATTTAGCGTTACGCGATGTGTCGGTAGATTTCCCATTAATTGCTGTTGATTTGTCTTCGCATTGAGATTGAAGCAAGTGATACACTTATGAATACATATTGTTACTAACTTGCTTGCGTTTAAGATCTAAAACTCCTTTCTTATTGTATTAAGTGCAAGCTGTTGCGAACCGTGGAGAGTTTTTTGATGAAAGTGTGATACTATTAGTTTAAATAGTGGACACTCGTTGCTTATTATGATTTGATGTTTCTCTGCTTCAGTCAGTTCCATCTTGTTAAGACTTCCGCCCACCCTGAGGACTTTGTCAGTGTCCAACTATGGACAGCGCTGCAGTATTCTTGATTTTTTATCGATTGGCTTCCCTGCTAAAAGGGATTGTATGTCGAGTGAGAAAGATCGTTCTTGTGATATTTTGATGCAACTAATTTTAGATTGTTGTAGCTCATCTGTTGTTAACCAATTTGGAGTGTCTTTCTTGCGGCATTCATGGTGAGGCAGCATTCTCTTACAATATGCTATCACTCTTATTAGCTTTGAGAAATCTGAAAATCTTTCAAGTATGTTTTCTTGGTTTATAGTGTGCTATGCCTTTACTTTCTTCGCTAAAGTTGTGTCCATTATTGGAGGCGTTTTTTGTAGTCCATGAATTGTCGTAAATTGATTCTCGGTCCATTCCACCACAGGCTGTGATCCTTAAGATCTTATGGAGAAAGCCCTCTGGTGGCACAATCTGCCGGTATTTCATTTGTTGGTATGTGATACCACTGTCTGCATTTGCTGTTTCCATGTATTTGGCTAACTCTGTTGGCCACGTATGTATTCCATCGGGCTGGATGGTCATTAAGCCATGAAAGTACGACTGTTGAGTCGGTCCTATAGAATGCTTGGGTTTCTGCTGGAGTGTTAAGGGCTGATTTGATGTGTTGCATTAATTTACCTACTAATCCAGCACTAATCAGCTCTAATCGTGGAATTGTTTGAACAGCGATGGGTGCTACTTTAGTTTTGGAGCTTAGTAGCATTGCGGTTGGAGTTCGTCCTGGTGTGCGTATGACGATGTATACTACAGCAGCCAGGGCCACCTGAGATGCGTCACAGAACCCGTGTGACTCATAAGTATCTTTAGAAGTGGTCCCTATCCACCGGGGTAGCTTAATTTGTTGAACGTCTTTTAATTCCATTGCATAGCGTATCCACTCATGTTTGAGGTCTGGTGGAAGTTCTACATCCCAATCTAAATTCTTTAGCCAAAGTTGTTGCATGAAAATTTTGTTGCGTACGACAATGGGTTGCAGCCATCCCACCGGATCAAAGAGGTGAGCCATAAAGGTAGCTATGGCACGTTTCGTTACTTTTTGTTCCTTGGTTTCCCAACCAACAGCAGTAAACATAAATTGATCTTCTCGAGGGAGCCACTGGAGCCCTAGTGTTTTTGTTGCGCCTTCATCCAAATCGAAAATGTAGCTTTTTCCTCTATGTGTTTCTGGTATTTTGCTTAGAACTTCTTGATGATTGCCGTTCCATTTGCGAAGGTTGAAGCCTCCCTTATCTAAGAGTTAAGCGATAGTTCGAAGTATAAAGCTTTTGCTTCCGCAATGGTGTCTGTGCCCGTCAGGAGATCGTCTACATAAAAGTTGTTTGTCAGGTGAGTTGATGCTGAAGGGTATGCCTTTCCTTCATCCTTTGCTGGTTGCTGCAGTGTACTAATGGCTTGAAATGGAGCGTTGGCAGTTCCAAAAGTCAGCGACTTTAATCGATATTTTCTGATGGTTTCTGATTTGCTTAGACGCCAAAGGATGCGCTGGAAGTCTGAATCGTCATTTTCAACTGCTATTTGCTTGTACATTTTCTCAATATCTGCTGTGACGAAGACTGGGTACGTTCTCCATCTTAAGATCAGGCTAGTGAGTGTGTCTTGAATGGTTGGGCCGACCATCAGGCAGTCATTGAGTGATTATCTTGAAGCCATTTTTGCTGAGTCACTCGTACTTTGGTAGTTGTGCTATCTTCTTTGATCACTACATGGTGCGGCATGTAGTAGCAAGGTTTGTTAATTTCATTGATGGGAATCTCCTCCATGTGTCCAAGCGTAAGATAATCATTGATACAATTGTTGTATTTCGTGTAAAGATCTGGACTCTTTAATAGTTAGGATCATCCTTCCAAGGCATTTTGACTTGATATCTACCATCCTTCGTCCTTTTTAAATTTTTGATATAGTGCTTTTCGGCATTTTCCTGTTCTTGAGACATAAAGATTTTCTTTTCAACTTCCTCTTGTTCCCAAAATCTGCTTAGATGTTGATCTAATTCTGCTGTAGTAATCGTGGTTGTCGTTGTATTTGACGCCCTTCTTGCTATTGGACCAGATAAAATCCAGCCCAGTTTTGTCTTCTGAGCCGTTGGCATACCTTTCTTTAGTCCATCGATCAACATTTCTCAATTGACGTCAGCTCCTAATAGTACACCCATTTTGGATCTTGTGCGATGCTCTGGATCTGCTAGTTCTGTAATTTTGATTGGTAGATCCATATTAGAGTCGATGGTGGTTGATGCAAGATTTTGAGTAATTCGTCCCAGGATTAGAGCCACTGTTCGGATCTCCTTATTAGACCATTTTTCCTTGATATTCAATGAGATTTGCCCAGCACTTCGGTTCGTAGAGTTTCCTGGTCCCTTGATTATAACATTTGCTGGTTCTCGCTTGAGTCCTAGTAATTGGGCGTAGTGTTCAGTAATGAAAGAATTTAAGACCCTTGATCTATTAGTGCTCTCAACTTTATGAATTCTCCTCTTGCATTCTTCACTTGGATAACCGCCGTTGCCAATAGGATGTACCTGGTAGTGGTTTGAACTTGCGAATTGAAAGTTTTTGTGCTGTTGTCTTTAATTTCGGATTGTTGTGGTATTTTTTTGGAACATATCTTGCATGTGAGTCTGGTTTTGGACTCAAAGCCTCGGTGATTTCCCATGCAATTGAAACATAGATTTTTGGCTTTTATTATGTCCCGTCGCTTTTGAACGTCAGCTTTCAGAAATTGACGGCAATTTAGGATGAAGTGGTTCCCTTTGCACATTTTACATTTACAATCTGATTGTGTGAGTAGGCTTGTGTTGTGAATTTTCTTGGTCATGTCACTCGAAACTGCTTCCAATGATCGGAACTTCTTTGATAAATACTCAGAAAAATCTATCCATGACGGTAATTCATTTGGGGATCCCCATAGCAATTCCCATTCTTTCCTGGCTTCAAAGTCTAACTTCTGGGAGGCCATGTATACTATAAATTGGTCCCAGGATTTGATGTCGATGTCCAGAGCCTTTATCCCAATGAGAAGTTCATTGGTCGTATCCAATATTCTCTTATAATTGTACGCTGTTTCACTGTTAGCAATCGGGATGTTGATGAATGCTTGAAGGTGGGACGCTATTATCGTCTTCTTGTTGTTGTATCGTTTAAATAACATTTTCCAGGCACTGGTAATTACTTGCGGCCACCCCTAGATTTTCGATGAGGCGCCGAGCTTCGACTTTAGTGGATGTCACCAGATACTGCATTTTTTGCACCTCATGGAGTTGTTTATTCTCATGGACTAGGGTTTTTTTTAACTTATCTAGGCGAACTTGAAAGTATTGCAGCGAATACCTTTCCTTTGAGTCCTTTCCGAAATTCGTCTTCAGATGTTCGATGGTGTCAAAATTTAATTTTTGAATTGTTTCATCTGAAGGTGCTGCCATGGTTTTTTTTTAATGAATGAGAAGGGGCTGAGACTTGTTCTTGGAGTAGCTACTGGCGTTGAAGCGGCTACGACTTTTTCTTGGAGTAACTGCTGGCGTTGAAGCAGCTACGATTTTTCTTGAAGTAGCTGTTGGCGTTGAAGCGGCTACGACTTTTCTTGGAGTAGCTGCTGGCGTTGAAGAGGCTACGACTTTTCTTGGAGTAGCTGCTGGCGTTGTAGAGACTACGACTTTTCTTGGAGTAGCTGCTGGCGTTGAAGCGGCTATGACTTTTCTTGGAGTAGCTGCTAGCGTTGAAGCGGCTACGAATTATTCTTGGAGTAGCTGCTGGTGTCGAAGCGGCTACGATTTCTTCTTGGAGTAACTGCTGGCGTTGAAGCGGCTACTACTTATTCTTGGAGTACCTGCTGGTGTTGAAGTGGATACGACTTTTTCTTGGAGTAGCTGCTGGCGTTGAAGCGGCTAAGACGTCTTCTTTTGCGACTTTTGCTTGGAATAGATATCTGGCGCGAAAGACCAATGTTTTAGTTGATAAAAATCCTTAAGATAATTATCTAAATTTGTTGTTTACGGCCGAAAAATCCTTGCCTTAACTTTACACAGAATTCTTAACTTATTTCTTATCCTAATCAACTATTTATTCTTAACCTACTTATTATTATTTTATTAATCAATATTTCTTAACCTACTTATTATTATTTATTACTCAACATTTCTTAACCTACTAATTGTTATTTCATATTAATCAATATTTTCGTCGTCGCATATTGCTGACGACGTAGCTGCGCTCATTACTTTAATTTACGGCACATAATTCTGAATGCACTTTACATGTATGGAATGAGGACACATAATTCTGATTCGGAAGCGAATAATGTGTCGTCGGTCGCTGTCGGTTGCTTCACCTCACCTGTATTTATGTACATATGTACATTGTTTTCTTTTGTATCTGCACAATTATAATACTCAATTCTTTTCACTGTGGAAATTTTTTGCCGATTTTAGATTGATGCAATGCAACCAGCGCTATTTCAAATTGTTTATTACCTTTTTCAATATCCAAACAGATTTGAGACGCACGTCCTGACCAGGACATGAGGTCGATAATCTAAAAAGAAAATGAAAAACCAACTTACTGAATGTACAATATTTGCAGCTTTATCTCACCAACACTTCCAGCTATTGGATTCCCTGTCAACCTAAGTGCCTCAAATACTGGAAGACAAGCCACACTAACCACTTCGTCTAAATCGTTTATGTGATTGCAACTCACACTAAACTCAAAGTAACCAATTATCGAGTTCCAAATGCCAATCGATACAATCGGTTATTAAATTTACAGCTAAACTTAGCGTTTGCAAACGGGGCAAATCATTGAGATTGTGGATGCAGGCAATGCGATTCTGATCTACATACGTATATATTCAAGGTGTAAATATTGGGTAGTTTTAATACTTGTATCAATAGTTGTGAGAAGACTTCCTTTTAGGTTTAATTCTTGGACGCTGTGCCACGTTCTTTTAGGAGATTTGTTTGTATTTGGAGAGTCGTCGTGATCGATCTTATGAAGATTATCACACATTAATACTTGATTGATTCGAGTTATAATCGTATTGTGAACTGAAATGTATTATCGACTCGGTTTAAGAAAAGCTGAAATCGCAAATTAGTTTTAGTTAAATAATCACCTTAAAAATTAATATACATACTTAGCAAAATCTTGCAGCAAATAAATATATGTATATAAATCAATGGAATCGCTTTTCCACAGTTTTCCATTTTTATATAATTGAGAAAATAGATTTCATTGAAACTCATCATTGCAAACGTTGACTATCAATGCTGATGCACTTAAATAATAAAAACTGATGTCGTTTACGTACCAAAATGAAGGTGTATATATTTGTTGTCAAAAAAATATTTTATTTGCTCTACTGCTTTTACTTTTGATTTTTCAATGATGGAAAGCTTTTTCAATGAGCAGCTGATAGGTTTAATTCAAATCAAAAGTGCTTTTACAAGAAAGCGGTAGAGCAAATAAAATATTTTTTGACAAGAAATATTATATATCTTATTACCTTCATTTTGGTGCCCCAAAATTTTCAATGACGAGTTGCAATGAAAACTATAACAGTCGCCTTACTCTAGGATAAATAGAGCCATTACAAATTCAAGGAACCGCTTTGGTCTTTGTAGCTTTATTGTATCTTTTATTTCTATACATTTTTATAAACAGAATTGGAAGACAACGAAACGACACATAATTATACAAGAGACTAAAAATTTAAATAATGTTTGGAAGGTTTTTTTTGTAGAATGTCAATGGAGAAAATGACATTAGTATAAGTCCGTTCTACCAAATAAGTTTTGTTTCTTTTGACAATCTTCTACTTCGAAGAAGATTCCAATGAGATTATTTTCTAATCTTCTTTTGAGGAGATTGAAATTTGTATGGGAAATCTTCAAGATTTGAGAAGATTTCAAAGAGGATTTATGGTTAATCCACTTAAATCTGAATTAAGTAGTAGGTGAAAAAGTAGTATTATGGAGGGTGAGTTTTGTTTATAGATTCGCTCACAGTAAAATAAGAATGAATTTCCAGCGATGGACTTTCTTTTAATGAGGTATGATCAAGGATTATTTTTCTTTTACGGTTTGATGTCTAAAAAAGTATTTCATCTCTGATGGAATAAAAAAAATTTTAACTAGAAACTACTTTGAAAAGATAAAATTCAGAATTTTTGTTTTAATCATTGGGACAAATTTCGTTCGCACATATAATAAAAATAAATCTCTCGCAAATTCAGATTGGGTTAAACCTAAAAAAGTACCTGTGGCGTAGGATTGATTGTTAAATTGTTTAGGGATTATTGCTTTTTTCTATGACTTATTACTTGTTATTATGATTTGTGGTTTAACAAAAGATATGTTACGTTGGCGATGTGTTTGTATTTATTTTATGTCGTTAGTTTTAATTTGATATATTTTTGACCTGTTCGGTGTTGGGAAAACATTAATAGATCAGTGTTTTCGAGTTTTAATACCTATTGGGTTTTAAGAAGCAATAATAAATTTTCATAAAGGGGAATTTCGTATTTAAATGATATTTGCTTTGGTTTGGAATTCAGTTTAAAAAAAAGCAGACGTTATACAACGACATTTAAAAGAAATTTCCATGGATCCATTAAGAAATGGAAGATCTATTGGAACCCAGGAGGGAAAGAAAGTTGGTAAGGTATATAAGCCACAAATCATAAAACATAGAAACAAACAATATTCCCTAAATTATTTATCAATCAATCCTATGTCACAGGTACTTTTTTATGTTTAACCCAATTGTATTTTGCGAGATTTTTTTTTTATTATGAGTGCGCTGAAATTAGTCAACCCCCCCAAAAAAAAAATTAAACTCGCATTCAATCGCATTTTTATTTTAAGGAAAAATGAAGTTGAGTTAGGCATTGTAAAATTTAAGGACCAATCTTTACTCATTAAATCTCTTGCGTTCTCTTTTTGTCCTCTTGAATCCTCACTCTGCGCAACCGACCGTTGGCCAAGTGATTTGGCTTAAGCTATAACTCTGATTCAATGTATGTAATTTATTTTAAAAGCACACAACGAGGGTTGAGTGCGCTTGGATGTGCAGTATGTATGCCATGGTGGAATATAAGCTGGTTTTAACAAGATTACAAAAATAATTTGTATATAACTCAGTGGTTATTTTAGTGGCAATTTTAGCAACAGGCACGAGTGCAGTATATTTTAAAAGTCCATAAGGCCTGTACTGACTATTTTTGTTGGACAGAGTATGGTTACATTAAAGTGTTAGCTGCAACAGCAAGATCGTAAGATCCAGTCGTGCATTTTATTTTTTATCTTCAGCTTTTTATACCAGAAGGGCACGTCAAATACACGAAACCTTTTTTTCATCAAAAACATCCCAGCTGAGTAACCGTAGTGGTATCTTCCGTTAACGAAGCTACAGTTTGCATTTTTTTTGAAGTTACTCTCTTCTCTTTCACATCTCATTCGTGTTGTTGTTGATTTTGTTTAATTGTCAAATCATTCAGGTTTTCTTTTTTTAAATTTTTTTGCGCAAGCTCACTTTTATTTTGATAATTTACTTAATTAATTATTTAATATAAATAATCCCTTGAAAAACGTACATACTAAACGACATACAAACTAATAGGCAATATTTACTGTCCTGAATTGTTAAGTGAAATTTCCTTAAATACAAATTCACGAAATGTAAGGTCAGTACCCCTTTTGCATATTCCTTTTCACCGCACTAACTCGGTACTACAACCCCATGTCCTGTATGCTACGAAACGCTAACAACTCTTCAAATGTCCTCGATTTTAACATTTCTAAAAAATTCCCTACAAAACACTCTCCTTTCTACACCATCCTAAAAAAATTATTCAACTGTCTTTCCTATTTCCTTACCTAAAGTTTTTTAATTTTTAAGCCTTGTACGCTACTGATGCGAAACAAAAATTGTTGGTGCTATACACTAGGATAGCGAAATGCTAATGAAAACATGAACGAACAAATTCAAGAAGAAAAAACAAATCCAATCAGAAAAAAATCACAAATATACAAACTTTGGATGAAAGAAAAAAACAAAAACAACCCGACTAAAAACTGAAATCTAATTTTCCGCATACAATTAATTGGTCTAGGTAATCAATTGTCACAAGCTGCAATACGTGATCTTTTTTTTTTGGGCGAACATGTTGATTATTACTTATTGTGATGGTCGAACATGATGTACAAATAAACATGTGTTTATTGATTCTTAGGAGACGAAGCTATACTTTTATGAGAAACTCACGAATCAGAGTATTTTTATTTTTTAAATCAAAATATGTAAATAAAAATGAAAACAGTGATGTATTGTTTCTGATAAAATTATACTTAGTATTATCATAAGAATCTATTTATTTGTGTTGATTTGTACACATTTTTAAGCCACATACATAGCAATACAAATGTAAAATTGTGTTTAATTTCACATATTAAATAATAATCTGCAAAAAATTAAGATCTTTAAAGCGAAATCACATACGTAAATTAGGTCTAATTTTTAATTTTGTTGAAAGTTTACACATTGCTTGTTGAATTTCGCTATAAATTTGAACATAAAAAGTTTAAATTTACACATTTGATACTGATATTTATAAAAAAATTAAGCTCTTATTAGAGCGAAATCACATAAATATGTTTGAATCTTAAGCGTTTTTATACGTTATTTTGTTGGGAGTTTAAACATTGTTTGTCGAATTTCGCTATAAATTTACAAATAGAAAGTTTAAACTTACACCTTTTATACTTATACATATATACAAAACTTTTGCTTTAATTCTGTTGAATTTTAAAAATTAATTATGTATGTTTACATTAAGTTTAAACACCTTAGGTGTAGAAATACACATTTTTACTTCAAATGTTAATTTGAAATTACACATAAAGATTTAAAGTTTACACATTAAATATTTAGAAATATGCGTAAAATACTGCAATTATGGTAGGCAACAAGTTTCCTCGCTTTATGATAGTAAAATTACACGCTGTTATAATTAATTATTACTTTTGCTACATAGTTAACATTATTTGTAAATACAATTTTTTATAATTTATATTTATATTCTAGTTCTTAAATTTGGCTTTTAATAAGCTTACAATAAATAAATAGCAAACGTTATTCCACAAGGGCTACTTACCAGAAGACAAATAAACGCAAAACAATTTGATTTTAATGAAAACAAAAAATAAATGCTTACTTTTTATAGTTACGGGAGGTAGCGTTGAGTTGTTGCGAGTCATTTAACACCGAAAAATTCTTATCAGAATTGGTAGATATGTGTTGAGTAAATGCGCGTAAAAGAGGTAAAAAAATGTTTTGCAAAAATTCGTTTTACACCGCTCCAAAATTTAAGGGATGGGTTTTGATGTTCTACTCAATGAAAAAATTGCCGCCAGGCGCGTGGATGGTGTTCAAAAGACCATCAGCCAGGCCTCTGAACTTGTAACTTGAAATTATGTTTCATAACTAGAAAACGTGAAGTTTTTTCATTTACTCACTCTCATGCAGGAATGTAATTTATTTATTTTTTTCATCTACCAGTAATACATAACAACATGTCAAAAATTTGGTCTTTCGACCATCATCCATGCGGCTGACGGCAATTTTTTGACTGAGTAGAACATCAATAACCATCCCTCAAATTTTTAATCGGTGTAAAATGACTTTTGGAAAAACATTTTTTTACAACTTTGACCCGCGCGCCGCGCCGTTACACCTAACTTCACCGCTGGCGCGGCGGCTGACGTCCATATGTATTAAGTATTCGTGGAAAACTATTAATGCTATTCATTTCAGCCGGTGTAATGATGACTTTTTCAAACGCTACCTCCAGTACTAGTGGCTTTTAAAAGTTAATACCAATAATAAATAGATACTTAAAGATTTAATATATTTTATTTTTAGCAGTAGACTTTCAATTTCTTAAGCTAACGTGTTTGATATCTCCAAAATTTAGAGCTTGTCAGTCGGGGTTTGAAAACATCACAAAACGATTATTAGAAGCTGGAGCTGATGGACGGTTGCATGTAGTTACAAAGTATTCTCCACTTTATGCTGCTGTTCACCATGGTCATTATAATGTAGCCAAACTTATGTTAAATGCATTTGCGGACTTAATTCAGGTATACACTTCTATAAAAATTTCAACTGATTTATAAAAAAACTGCATACTTTCTACAGCAACCAACAATGGAGCGATGGTTACCACTTCATGCAGCCTGCATAAATGGCCACATCAATTTAGTTGAACTTATTATCAACTACAAATATCCGGACTTTTTGTATAGTACTTTCAGAGATGATGAAGGGATTTGGGAATGGCGTTTACCATTTGATCCAAATCAACAGGATGTTAATGGACAAACAAGTCTTTATATTGCCAGCATCTTAGGAAATAAATATCTGGTCAATATGATGCTAAACTGGAAGGTAAAATGTACAAAGGCACTTACCGATAGCCCACAGAGCACACCCATCACGCCAACTCGAAAAAGGATTTCGTTTGGCATTCAAGCTATTATGTCAAAACTTAATATTTCCGCAGAAGGAGATAACCTTGTAAAGGTAATTTAAAATATTTTACTTTGTTAAAGTTATGATGGATTTATTTGTAGGACGACGCCGAATGTGAAAAATGTCCTATAAATTTAAACCTTCTTTGTGGTGCTACTCAAGAAACTGCTTTATTGGCAGCAGTGCGTGGAGGGTTTGTAGATGTAGTCACATCACTCTTACAGCATGGTGCTAATCCAAACATAGTTGCCAAACCCCTAGAAGATCAAAATGATCCGAAGTAAAATAACAATTTTTTTTCTCTACTTCGAAACAATTGAACTCTTCTGAAGGTGCCTATAATTTGAATCCGACTTAGGAATTGGTCCATTACTACAGAGTTTCGAAAAATCCAAATCCAAAAATAATGTTTTTTTTTTGGTATGCTTGAATTTATGTGTGTTACATAACCAAATACATATTTCCCAAGAGAACTCCTTACGGAATCTGATCCTTACAAAATCATTTAACTACTCTAACTACTCTAATAGTTTCATCGAAGAATCGCTATTTATTTGTTAGTCTTCTCTTGACATAGTCACCGAATACACAATTCTTTTGCAAAACTTATGGCAAATGGAACATAATTTTAGCTTGATTTTTTGTATTTTATTTGAGTAATGTCTTCTGCGTAAAACTGCTATCGGCTTAGGTGTCATTTTTTTATTATTTATTATTATTATCATTATTATTATTGTTATTATTATTCTTTATTAATTACCAAATTATTATTACAAATAAATATTTCCTAAGAATACGGACATGGCAATCTTGCCGTCTGCTGGATCTGACATTATAAAATTAAATTTTAAACAAAGTAAAAAGAAAAACAACATAATACGATAGAGTATAGTTAAAATGAATTGAAACATAAAGGTAAAAAGAAAATGTATGAAGTGTATATTTTTTTTTATTATTTTTTTTTTAAACTATTACGGTATGATAGAGCATGTTTACAGTATTTATACAATCTTGACCAACCTTGGACGCCATTTAATATTTGGAATAAACTATTCATTGGCAACGAATTTTCTTGAAAATAAAGTCTTCTTATCTCTTGCAAAATGAGACAAACTGCAATAAAGAGAAAAATATCTTCCATCTTCCTTCTATTACACACATTACAAATTTGCTGAAGATCAGTTCCTTGAGGAATGTAATTTAAGCTCAGAATTTCAACTCTCGCTTTAAAAATAAGACTTATTTTTTTCAGATGAATTTTCTAAGGTAAATTACTCATCTTCAGTTCGTATTCGATGATTCAGATTGCGATAGGTAGTTCTGGAGGCTGATGTAGAGGCTCTCACGAGATGCTGATCGAAGATTTTGTCGTCTATTTTGACAATTATGGTTGAAAATATATCCGACCACTCGTTGACGTTGCTAACGCAAATTGTCCTAGAAACATCATGGAACGAGGCTAAGTGGTTACAATCCTTGATGGGTGATGCGTTTGATTGCAGTAACTTAACTAAGATCCATTTATGTAGACTTAAATCACTTCTACCCATAACTCTCAATAGATATTCTGAGTTGCCTTTTACGTTTTTTATATGTATGGGTGGCAATCCAGACTCACCGTGAATTGCATAAGTTGGTGTAGACATATGCAACTTAAATATTCGCTTGAAGAAATATTTTTGATATGACTCCTAAGCCTCGCACTCCATAGCACATACAATTCTTTATTGTTGCATTGAAAACTTTGAGTTTGATGATCAATTTTTTTTTATTTATTGAAATAATTTACAAAATAATTGAATACATCATTTTTACTTGCGATTATAGGAACTATAATGGAAGTTATGCATTCGTCGAAAAAAAAGTCTTGAGATAACAATCAAACATGACATTACGATAATAGCGAAGACGAAAAAAGATGGTCTAAAAATTCTGTCCGTCTGTATGTCTGTCTGTCACTCTGTCAGTCTTTCAAACTGTCAGTTTGTCGGTCAGTCTGTATGTATGTATAGACACCTACAGCCCAAACGGATGGGCCGAATTCCTTCAAACTTGGTATACAGAGTTTTTTAGGTATTGTACAGAGGGGAAATTGAAATTTTTTTTTAGCTCAAAAATTAACGGTACCTGCCATATAACCGTTACGTTCAAACCTATTTTTCTCGGAAACGGCTCTAACGATTTTGATAAAAAAAATCAGTGCGGCTTTTTAGCTGCGACCGATCATATGGTTGAAAAAAAATTAGAAAAATGTCTAAAAACGGTACTTTCCATAGGACCGTTTTTTTTTTGCTTTCGACATCTTGACATATGCAGTTGTGTTATTCATTTCTTTTAATTTTACAATAATTTTAATTTTAACAAGAACAACAAAACTCTTATTCTCATATCCATCAATGATCTCCTGTCTTAAACTTCTAACCCAATGAACATTATTGTTTTTGGATTCACACCCATGTTCTTCGAATGTGAATCTACAGCGGCAGGGTACGCTCATTAAATTTTGAACTTGACGGTATTGACCAATGGATAAGATACCGCGTATTGAATGCGCCAGAAGTTTAAAGTGTCTCAATACTCAGCCGCACAACCCACAAAAAGAGACTAATATGTTGTACTCTTACTTCAATTAAATTGCAATTTTTTAAGATTCAAACTGTATTCTTTATACATTTTTACAAACAAAACAACAAAATACGAGTACTTCGGATGCAAAACATACATACATACAGTGGCTCTCAGCTAAAATGATGTAGTCAATTTCTTTGTTGAAAAACTAAAAACAACTCGTTAAACAATGGCAAATGGAATAAAAAAGAAATGTCATCTTATTAACAGGCTTTTTCTAAATAGCGGATCAGCGAAAAAAGGCAAAATTTACAGTTTCAACATTTGAAAAAGAATTTATTCAAAATTTTTGTTAAAAAACAATGTCACGGCTTAAATAATGCACTCAGTTTTAACGGTAAATAATATGTCGTACTGGTTTTGTTGTTTGATGAAAACCAAGGAAACAATAATTTTTCACTTCGGTTTTCCTTTGCATCGCGCAAATAAATTGGCCGAATTATTTTTCTCGATATGGGACGCCCCACCAGCATTGAAACCCGCAAATTGGTAATTCAACATTTTAAAGATGAAAAAAGCCAAAGAGAAATTTCAGAAATGGTTAAAATAAGTTCTTCAACAATTCAGCATATTATTGAGCATTATGTGCGTGAAAATCGAAACCTCAAATAAAATATTTTCCGAAAGTGATTGCCGATGGATTGTAAGAAAAGTTAGAGAAATCCAACTTTAAGTGCACCAAAATTGGTAGAAGAGGCGGAAAAGTATTTCGCAGCCAAATAATGAGCTTCAGCCCAAGAATTTGCGTGGCACGGTCAAATAAGGTGGAGGTCACGTTATATGACCTACGTTGGAGCAGTATATCTTCTACTGGCGTAGGAAACTTGGTTTTTATATGTACTTGGGTTTTTTGAAAGAAAATTTGAAACAAAGAGCTGAAAAGCTCAATATCAAAGACACATTTCGACTTTACCAAGACAACGATCCTAAGCATAAATCAGGAATAGTGCAATCGTGGCTGATTTGGATCTGTCCTTATGTCATGTAACCCCCTGCACAGTCGCCACACCTCAATGCAATTGAGAACTTGTGGTCCAAACTTGAGCGCGAAATTCGGAAATATGACATTAGATCAAAGGCAGACCTAAAAACGGCTCTATTAAAACAATAGGGCTATTTTCTTCGGAATGCAACAGAAAGTGTTGAATCAATGTCTAGAAGATATGAATCGGTGCTGAAACAAATAGGTTACCCTACAAAACACTAGCAACCCTATTTATTTTTTTTTGCTGTTGAAATGATATTTTTATTTGATTTAACACTTTGCATCACTTATCGGTGACATTGTTTTTTGATGAAAAAAAATTAATTAATTCATTTTCTAATGCTAAAAATATGAATTTTCTTTTTTTTTTTGCTGATCCACTATTTTAATAAACCCTGTTGATAAGATGACATTTGTTTCTCATTCTTTTTGCCAGTGTTCCAGTTTTTCAGCAAAAAAAAATCATTTTAGCTGGGAGCCACTGTATATATTGGGGGTTATTGTAAATAAAAATATCCCTAGTGATGCTCAAAAGTTTCCCTCGGGATTTATTGGTATCGGGAATATACTTCCCCAGGGAGTTTTGCCATTTCATACGATTTTTTTGTTCGTGGGAAATTTTTTCCTTAGGAAATTGATTTATGATCGCAGAAAAAATTGCCATTAAATAAAATATTCTGTGAGAAACAAAATTCCAAGGGAGATGATTATGTTTTTTCAATCCCTAGTTTTATGAATAAAACCATTCGTCCGAAGAATCGTTCGATACGTGTCGCCGTCGCGTCGGCTTCAGAGTCAAATGAATCTTTTTTAGTAAACAAAACTACAATTTAACAATTGTACCAACAATTTCTGTACCACAAAAGCAGAAATTTGTGCACGATTAATGTAGGATATCATGAAACGTCAAATTTTATTTCTCCGTTTATTTTTTCTGAGAAGACAAGAAATAAATACAGATAGGGGGCGTTCGGTGGCGCATAGCTTTGCTGTGCAATACGTTCGTTGTCGTTGTAACACGTGTTATATAACAGCCTATTAACAGCTGACGACCATAGCAACGAATAAAACATGATTTCCAAATCGAAGCCAAGCTACCGCTAAATTTCTAGTAACTTAGGTATTGTAGTGCACAGCTGACTACGAAATCAGCTGTCTTTTCAATTGTTGTTTGTGAAACACAATACATCATGTTCTTCTGAAACAGTTAAAACATTTCTGGTTCTTACTTCCTGATTCATTTTAAATTTATATTTTATCCAACAAGTGTATGTTCAATTCACTTTGAGCTGAAGCGTAATCGTAAGCAATTAATTTTTTACTTGCGATATAGGTACTATAGGGCAAGTTTTGCATTTGGAAAAAAATCGAACTCGAAATCTTAATCAAAGTTGACATTACGATGCTAGAGAACACCAAAAAAGTGGGTTCCGCAATTCCGTCTGTGTGTCTGTCTGTCTGTACAACTCTCTACAGCCTAAACGGCTGAAGCGATTTTCTTCAAACTTGGTATTTAAGCGTCTTAGGTGATTGTCCAAAATAGATTTTTGAATCGTTGTTTTAGCCACAAAATTAACGGTACTTGCCATACAAATTTTTCTACCATCTTAATTATCTCGAAAACGGTTCTAAAAATTTTGATCAAAATTGGTGTGTGTACTACTTTGGGTATGGTCTACATTTGCGCTAATTTTTTTTTTAAATATTTTGTTATTAACGGTACCTGCTATACAACCATTTTATTGATTTTCGACTCTCATAAACGGCCGAACGGACTTCAATCTAAATTTTTATACAGGAGTTTCTTCAAATTCTAAATAATACTGCATTTCAAAATTTTCGAAATATAGTTTTTTTTTGGATTTTTGAAAAAAAAAAATTTTTTTTTGAAAATTCAATATTTCGAAACGGGTGGACGATTTTTTCTGAAATTTTGTTTTTGAATTTTTATTATTAAATATTTAAAATGTTCATACCAATTTTTTTTAGAAAAAATTTAAGAATTTTTATATATAAAAATTTAAGTGAAAAACTACTTCAAAATTACATTTAGCCGTTTCTATTAAGAATATTTTGCATATAATGTAATCGAACATAATAGCAAGTACGTGCGACTTGATCGTGCATTTTATTTTCTCTGTTCTGACTTTTGACAGAAATGGTTACCTATTGGGTGTTATACGTTCACAAACGCACAACATGTATCAGAAAGCTGTCCGATACCGAACGCTCCCATTCTTATGACTGAAAATAAAAAAAAATCCTAGCATAAGGCCACAGGAAATTTGACTGCAGCACTCTTGCAATCATTTATTTCAAGTGGAGGCCGAGGGTATATTTGGTGTGTGTTTTCTGAATTTTTAACAAATGGCTAGTTAAGAACAGAAGTGATCCAAGTAACATTTTTTGAAAAAACTGAGCTGAGTATGTTCTTGGACTTCTAAAACAAATTATTATTTATGTTTTAATGTTTTGGACGATGCAATTTTTGTTTTGTTTAGAAATGCAATAAATAAAATATAAATAAACGCTCTTGAAGATGCTGGGAAAATCCAGCGAAACGTCGGGATAAAATGTATGTATTTTTTCTTTATTTGCATAAAAATTAAATTTGACCAAAATAGCCTGATTCTAAGTATAAAATTATTGCATAAAAATTAAATTTGACCAAAATAGCCTGATTCTAGGTATACAATTTTTTTTTTGGAAATTAAAAAAAAACTTTTTTATTTTTGAAAACTCAAAATTTTGAAAACGCTCAGAAGATTTTTTCGTAACTTCGTATTTGGTCGTTTTTTTTGACATTATATTGAATAGTTAAAAAAAACTATTTTCCTAAAATAAAAAACAACGGTATCTCCCATACAAATGTTAAAATCAGTTTAGAAAAAAATGTATTTCTAAAAACGGCTCCAAGAATTTTTACGAAAAAAATTGTGTTTTCTTAAATTAGTAATGTTCACTTTTAAGTATAAATATATTTTATTTTGCGTATTTATTAACGGTACTTCCCATAGAACCGCTTTATATATTTTCGACTTTCTCACTATTGAATGGACCGATTAAAATAATTTTTTTTTTGCAAATTCATCATCTATTCGACAATTCATTATACTAAGAATGATGGTTATCTTAATTACATCGGCTTTAAACCTGTATTGGATAACTAGACTACCTACCTACTAAACAGCGTCAATGTTAAGCTTCATTAAAGTTGTTAGCTACAAGAGCAAGTTCGTGCGATCCAATCGTGCATTTTATTTTTTTAATATACCCGCTGGTTTCTTTTGGGTATGCCTCCCTTTTTATACAAGGTTTTAGTTTTTTTCTTCTAAACGTGCCTGAGTTATATTAAATCATCAATTTAATATATTTATTGGTTGGAATAATCATTAGATATAATAATTATTGTTCTGTATTAAGAACAGCATTTACGTTTTATAAAGTTAATTTATAATTTTAGAATTAATAATTGTTAGAATAAGAATATTTCATAAATAATATACTGTATCGTCCTAGTTCATATGTTTTTAAAGTGGACCATAAAAGGTATTGTTGCGCTTTAACAATGAAAACTCATAAATATTTTGTGTATTGCATATATGTATGTTCGGATACCTAATATGCATACGCTCAAGTGCTTTGAAATAAATCATCAAATAGCTTTCTTCTTTCTTATTTTTTGTTTATGTACTTTACGTTTTTTTGTGTTCACTGTAATATTATTATCGTTAATAACCGTGTATTCTATAAATCGAGGAGCAAGTTTGTTTCGCCTATCATCCTGTTCATATATCTTATCATGTTTTTGAAATACTGGAGGTTTGTCTCGGTTTTCATTTCGATGGTTTATATTATTTACTTTTTTAATTAAACTCTTTTTGTATACTAAATCAGATAAAAATTCATAGCTTTTTAAATTTTCTCATAAATACTCTTGTGCAGTGCTAAAATGTTTAGTTTAAGGGAAAAATATACTTTTGTTTATATGACCCGTTAATATCTCGAGAGGTTGTGGAGTGAATAGAGCAATTATATGTTATAACTGACTCATCCACTATTTCCTCAATTGGTTTATTTCCGTTTTCCGATTTAATTATTCTTATTAGCTCTGTAAGAGTTGAATGAAATCGTTAGTTAACAGGAGAGTCGTCTGTTGAATTCTTCGCACAGATTGTATAAAAACTTATGTTAACATATGCTGCCAGATAATCTTTGAAAATTATTTATAAAAACTCGCTTTCGTTATCAGTTATAACTTTTCCTGGAACACCATGATGGAAGAAAAAGTGTTTTAGGCCCGTTCAACTTAAAACGCTTAAGGGTTACTTTTTCCTCTGCGTAAACTGTCACATAAGTGCTTAAATAGAACTTAAATGCTTAAGTTGTGTATCAGCAAACGGGTCTTAAAGATTTAATAATACATTAATTATTTCTCGATGGTAGTAAATAAACGCTAGCAAATTTACTAAATTTATCAAGTATAGTTAAGAAATGCTCACTATGTATGAAATAAATATCTACGAGCAGTATTTCTAAAGGTTTTGTAGGAGTTTCTGTGAGTTCGAATTGAAGGGGTTTGTTTTGTCGGTCATTTTTGTATTTTGCAAATGTGTCGCAATTATTTATAATTTTAGTAATTAGGTTTTTCATATTAGGACACAAATATTTCCTCTTTAAATGTTCATAACTTTCAGTGATTCCTCTGTGGTTAGAGCTCTGGTGTTAGGTTCTCACAATTTTTACCTGTTCATTTATTAAAGTTATGTCTTGCAAAGGAGTGGTAGATCGAACTAATTTCAATTTTTCTATTACTAAAATATTTTGAATAAACTAACTGAACTACTTTGAAAATCTCATCATTAGCTAAAATTACAATTACTTTTTTTGGTTTTATAATTCAGAATATGCAAAATTTTATTTTAATCACTAATATCCTTACATTAAATCGGGGTTCTCTTTTTATTTTGGAACAGCATTTTTAAAGTTGACTTTAACTGGAATTTATTTTTGTTCTCTATTATAATAACTCATCGATGAAGGCATAAGAAGTTTCTCAATTAAAATGAAAAAGTAGACCAGCACCACTAGAGCAAAGGAGTCTGATGATCGACCTTGGCAAGTTGTGAAATAGCTATAATTCCAGCCAAATTAGTTGAGAAAAAACTTGGTGGTAGCACACTCAAGTTGTTGTTGGGCATTCAAAGTCGTAAAAGTTTTCTTCCGAGCTCAGTCTTAAGCATTCTAAAAGCTTTTCAAGCACTGTTATAAACTGTGTGGGTTTAGGTGTTTCCGGTGCATAAGCAGCAACCACATACATTCGCTTCCTCTGTTGAAGATGAATGCATATGATACATGCCTCTAACGTCCGAAATTTTCGCACATCACTATTATATATTTCTTGATGACTAATGCCTTTACGTATAAAGATTACGACGCCTCCCCCTTGAGATGAGTTGGGTCGGTCTCTTCTTACGATATTGTAATTGTTGTTAGTCAATTTATGTTTCTGGTTAAGCTTAGTTCCGCTAGCAATAAACACATCCGGAGATAGGTCTTTAAGGAATTGGCATAAATTCGCTCTTCATTCGGTCCTAATTAGTGAATTTACATTCAAAGCTAGGATCTTAAAGGGCCTATCCGGCAGCGCGCCCTTAACATCTAAGTTGCGTTAAGTTCGGCAAAATAGAGTAGATTTAATCCACCCCAGTCGCCTGCTCCCTGATCTGGTTTTGAAGGCCTGTCAACTGGCCCTGAATGGCCAGCAGAATACCCATAATATCGCCGGCGCCTTAGCACGGGGGCCAGTTGGGCTACCTCTGGTGTAGGCTGTACCGTGCTCCCCCTTCCTGGCGCTATTTGGGCGTACGAAATGTGGGATTTGACGGGGATTGTTGTAGGAGGGCGCAATGTAGGGCGTTTCTCTACCACTGTTTGCTTCGCTGCTTTTGTTCTTGTTGTTCTTTATTAGGTGAAACGTCGGGCATCCCCTATAATTAGCGGGGTGTCCGACGCCTCGGCAGAGTTCACATTTTAGCTGGGTCATATCTGCAACCCGTTCCTTTCTTAACTTTCATTCATCTGAATTGTGGTTCTCTTCACACTTAACGCAGCGTGACTACATTTCGCTGTTTGCTGCGGCGTGGCCGAACCTTTGTCAGCGCTTGCATTGAAGCATGTTACAACCTGGTAGTTGAGGACGGAGATATATTCCTCAAACTATCCAGTTTGCTGCTGGGTGAAAGCTGCACAAGGAAGAAGGTAAGATTCCGCTTCTCCCGCCTAGCTCTAACCGTAGCGAATGGCTTGACCCCGATAAAATCGAAATCATCATTCGCTTTTTGGCATAGTTCATTCAAGAGCGCCTGTGGTTCCGTGCAGGAATCTATGCCCTTTAATAGGACCGTTTGAAGCTTTTCGGTCTTAGGGGTGATTTATTTTTTTATGCTGTTTCACCGTGAAACAGTGGTACTGATGGGTGGCACCTTTTCCATTTTACTATTTGGCAGCTGTGTCTGCTGCCGTTGCCGTTTTCTTCCTCCTCGGACGACGCCTCTGATGTTGAGAGGCTTATCAAAGCTGCCTGGCTGTCGCCCGTGGGTAGTGCCCTTCTCCACCCTCTGACATATAGTCAAACCCCTGCTCATTGTCTGAGGGTGACGTAGTCAGTTGATTTTGCACATGCTGTGCTGCTGTCATCACATTTTATGCCGACGTCTCCCTCACCCCAGCTGGCAGTTCCACTGAAGTTCTCCTTGTGCGTCGTTTTACCAAATTCGGTACACACTTTATTCTCTTCCTCCTCTTAGCGGTAGCATCAGCTGATGTTGCCGTTGTTGCTACTGTTGTTGTTGATTCTGTTGATACAGTATTAACTGGAACATCTTTCGATGTTCCCGCCGCTGATGTTGTTGCTGGTTTCATCGTAGTTACTGGGACACCCTTCGATGCCCCGGTACTTTGACTCCTCTTTATCTTGTTCTCCCAGTCAACAAACTTTTCCACTTCACGATTGTGAAAAAAAAACTTCCAATTGTTGTATACCCGGCTGGGAGTTGAACTGACGACCCTCTGCACACCGGTCTGCCACTACTACCTCTGTGCTACTGCACTACTTAATAAACCTTGGCTAAACTTGTATTACTTCTTAAAACCACACCCGATATCCTAATTGAAATCACTGCGAAAGTCGATATACCTCTACACTCTTCCACAGCTAAAGATCGACAGAGTGTGTTTCTTCGTTGTAAGCGGAAGAACAATACAAAAACAAAAAAATAAAGTTACAAACAAGTGTGTTTTTTTTCTGGTACGACCCCTAGGGCTTCTCTTGCCGAGGTTTAATCTGCAACTTAAGTGTCTACGCCGGTAGCTGGGGAAGACGAACATTTTTCCCTAACTCGGTTGTTTTTTTTAAATTTTTTTTATTTAACTATATGCCTGTAAGACCTAAGGTTTTTTAAATGCAACCTGAATTGCACGGCATTAATTTGGCACAGTGGATTTGAGAACCAGGTATTGACTGTCTCTGTGGGGATCGAACCCACACGTCTAAGTTAGCAATCGAGCACTTTATCCACTGCGGCATTGCCACCCACTCTTTAAAATCTAAGAGTAACCCCGTTTTTTTTGGCTGTAACTGCTAATTTATTGTATGCATAAGCACTGGGGTGTCATTCCGTAACTCGATTATCGTTATACGATATCGCCTTTATTTGCTTCACGTAAATTGATAATCGACTTACGGCATGCTTGCATTAATTTTGAAGTTGACATCTTGTTTTTGTCTATCATTTTCAAATTAAAGTTAAAATGTTTCGGCGCAGCAATTTTGTTGTGTTAGAAAGTGGAAATGAAAACGCAAGTTGGGAAAAAATACAATTATTACGAATGTGAAGATAGTTGAGATACAAATCGGGACGTTCATCCATCTGAGACTGTGTCTGTATATAAATTGATGTATTTACATTTATATCTATTTCTAAAAAAATATTAAAATAAAATAACTTATTTCTTTGTCCAATTATATAACTTTATTCGCGCCAAAACAAAACAATACACACAATTTTATTGACATTTATGATATCCCATCTGACAACTCAACAAAAGTTTGAGAGTTTCTGAAATGTACCGAATGTAGGAAATACGAAATATGTTTGCATTGCATTTTTTTGTAATTGTTGGTACATACAACAAGTAGCTCATAAGCGTTTTAAGTTGAACATAAATATTTATGATGCCTATCAGCAAACGGGCCTATATATTTCGAAGTTGCACATTTGTCTGAGGTAGATCTTGCAAAGAAATTTGATTGCAGCAAATGGAAAAAAATTTGAGCGCGGAAAAGTAAATCAAACTGTCATTAAATGACACATTTTGAAAAATTCATTGTCTTGACAACAAAACGTATGAAATCTAGCAAGACAAAAGAATGTGCCAATTTGTGGTTCAATTCTCCAAGCAAAACGACTGGCTATATAAACAAATTTAATTAATTGTATATTTTCTGGAATTTTATAGGTGGTAATATGCACTGGCAGTCGTATTTTTACGTATATAAACATAGGTATACATATATATATATACTCTTAAGATACATGTATGCATGAAGGAAAAACCTCTCTAAAGGTGGGCACACATTTTGTATTGAGTATATTACCCTTTATTTCATTTTCAATTTTTGGTATTGCTTTTTTTTATGTGTCATTCAACACATTTCATTTTTAATTTTTGGAATTGCTTTTTTTTTTATTTGTCATTCAACACTATTTAATATACATTGTGTATTCGATACTGAATACCACCATTTTTCTTATTGATTTGTGTTAGTACTTTGTATATATTTTTTATTATATTGTGATTATGAATGTATAAGAAATAAAAACTATGTCTATCTAGCTATCTAGTATAGGGAGATAAAAAACACAGAAAGACATTACGCACACGATACAAAAACTTTTCTTTCGGATACAAAAAATTGTTTCATAGGAGAGCTAATGCATACATAAATTGTCAGACTGAAAATTGTATTGGGGTAAATCTGTCGAAAAAGGAAGAAAATAAATCATACTTTCTGGTTGCGTAACGACTTTTCTGTATTTTTGTGTAACCTCAATCATGCTGATATCAGTATATACCTAAAAAAAACATTATTTTAAGTTAGAATATTTCGAAAACCTGACATGATGAAGATCAGATACGCATTAAGTGTATCAACAGCCTTGGGAATAGTACGGCCTGGTTTCAAAGTGAACAATTGTGGCGACCAGTATCAGTACAATTGATGGTTTAAAAAATTGATTTTTATAACTTTCAGATATAGTGAAGAAATCTATGGACTTAGCAATGTTCCAATTGCAGAAGCATGCAAGCAAAACTCACTTCCTATGGTGGAACTGTTACTAAAGTAAACTGAGTCAGCTTAAAGTGCTTATAATATATTGAATTAATCGATAGATATGGTGCTCGTGATGATCTTGGGTCAGCTCTTAATGTTGCCGTAAACAGTGGCGATGAAGCCGTTTTAAATTGCCTTTTAGCTAAACGAGTTCATCCTGATTCAGATTTTAAGATCAATAAAAAAGGTTTACCGACACCAATGGAAGTAAATGTGTTTACACCATCGGCGACAAATGTAACTTATAGCACAATGTTTCCAAATGTCCCAACCATTATCGATTGGCACAATAATAATAACGTCCAGTTATCGTTGATTCGGTAAATATTTAAGAATTTGACATTTGCTTGTATTTTAATTTATTTAATTTTTATTTAGGGTCATTTGGATGGTTAACGGAGTACTGCATCTCAATCCTAAACTACAAGGACATCCAAAAATAAATGAAGTTGCTTTGACTGCAATCACTAGAATTGATTTCTCACACAATAACCTAACAAGCTTACCATCTGAAATATTTTCGCTGGTTAGTTTAAAGTAAGTTAAGGATTTTTAAAAATTGTTTTTTAATTTTTTACTGACTAAATTTCTTTAAACACCGTATTATGGGGTTACTTTGCCTCAGCATGGGTAACTTTGCGTCACGGACGAAAATAGTTGGTTTCTTGATTCACGCTCAGACATGTAACATTCTGTAGACCGAACCTACCGTAATTTACACACACATACATACATATATTTGCAAATTTTTGCAACGGATCGTGTAGCGGCAGTTGATAAAAAGTAATTGACCTGTGTAGTTCACCTAGCAAATTTGTCTATTTTTTAAAGTTCAAAATTTGGTGTGTAAAAACAGTGCGCACACTCAAGACACAGTGTGCGCATTAGGAAAGGGAGAGAGGGTTAGAATGTCGGCGCACATTAAAAACTTAAGTAAGTTACAGGAGCTTCAGCGGGGAGAGTACGATAACTTTGGCGCCAAGATATAATAACGGTTTTTGGTAGAGGGGCTTAATACAAGCATTTTTTACTATGGTAGGGGGGGTCTATCTCCCCTCGTTTAGGCGGGAGGGGCAATTTTATAAAAATTTACTTAAAATCTTTAAAAAAATATTAAAAAAGAACGGCAACACTTACACTTATAAATTATACCTTTTTAAGAACTCTACAATTTATAATTAATTTTAAATAAAGTTGTTTTAGTCAATAGTTTTTTAAATAAATAAGTCAAAATTTATGAAAAAAAAGTTACAAAAATCACTTTGAATATTATTTTTCTCATGATTATGGATATCGATGAAAAAATAATTGATGTAGTTAACTGCTCCAATTATTTTTTTATTAAACACAGAAAACTACTTCTTTTTATGTCTTCTAGTTTTTAAGATATGTAATTGAAAAATAGTAAAACTATACTTGTTCTTTAAACCCAAAAGATTCTTTAATTTTAAAGAAACTTTGCATATAATAAAATTTTCACCCTCCCCAAAGCCTATAGTGAGCCCAAGCAGGGGGGTTGCAGGGGGCAGCATGCCCCCCCTTAGGCATCTCACTGTGTGCATCGTAAATTTCATATATACCTTTGTGATTTTATTACAGTTAATGCGGTTATTAAGTGTTTCTTTTTTCTATGTACATACGTTTATGTATATAATATCAATTATTTTTTTTAATCCAGATTCTTTAAATGCAAAAGAAACTTTACATGCACCCATCTGATACAAAATAATTTTTTTTTGTTTTTCAATTTTCTCAAAAACTAGAAAACATAGAAACGAATAGTTTTCAGTGTTTGATTAAAAAATAATTGGAACAGTTAACTACATCAATTACTTATTTATTGGTATTTATAATCATGAGAAAAATAATACTCAAAGTGATTTTTTAAACTTTTTTTTCATAAATTTTGAGTTTGAAGTCAATTATTTCAAAAACTATTGACTGAAACAACTTTACTTAAAATTTATTATAAATCGTAGAGTTCTGACTTTTTAAAAAAGTATAATTTATAACTGTAAGTGTTGCCGTTGTTTTTAAATATTTTTTTTCTAGATTTTAAGTAAATTTTATAAAACTACCCCTCTCGCCTAAACGAGGTGAGATAGACCCCCCTCCCATAGTAAAAAATGCTTGTATTAAGCCCCTCTACCAAAAACCGTTATTATATCTTGGCGCCAAAGTTATCGTACTCGTGCCGCTTCAGCCTAGAGGTGGGAATTATACTCTAGCTTTGGACGTATATAAGTCATTGATAACAGCCTGATAGAGGGGGAGGAAAGCTTCCTGCATTGTCCCAAGAAACTCAAACACCTGCGGCATTTTTCAACAACATCGCGTATGCCATCCTTCAACAAGCGGTGGTTGGAGATACATATGCCAGGGATTTCGAGATGTTCAGTTTCCTTGATGAAAGTGCCAACAATAACAATGATATCTTATTTATTGAGCTTATCATACGTTCGCAACGTCATCCAAAGAGCAGGGCAGCGAATCCAAAAACGAGCTTGAACCTATCCAATATTACTTGTATTGAGCGGTCTGAAAGGTAACTTCTAATTCAACGATGGAGTGACTCGTCAAAACCGAAGGCATGCATTTTCGATAACAGAGCTTGATGCCAAACTCTATCAAATACTTTTGAAATATCAATCGCAATACTCTTACTTTCTCCAAAACGATGTAAAGATTTGTGCCACTGTTCGGTAAGATATACCATCAGATCACCAGTGGACCTATTGCTGCGAAAGCCGTACTCCCAGTCATTAACGAGCTTTCGATCTCGATCGAGATATTTCTTGAACTGATAATTAATCAGCGTTTCCATGGCCTTGATAAGAAGGGACGTAATTGCGATCGGTCGATAAATTAGAGGGCAGGAGGCTTCGCCTTTTTTGGGTATAGGCTAGACAAATGGTGATTTCCATATAGTCGAAACGAGACCTGAAGAGTAGGATAAATGAAAAAGCTTACGCATTGGTTTTGCCAGATTTGAAGAACAGAACACCTCTTCTCGACGAACTTAAACTTAGAATTAACAATATTGACGGAGTTTCGAAATTCGAAACAGTCCGTTCAAAACAAAATAACATTGACTACAATCTTTTTCTTGTCTCCCGGGAACTTCCTCAGATGAGTTACTAAAAATCAAGTTCCTTTTCAACACCCTTATAAAATGGGAAAACCCCAAAGGGAACAGCGGAGTTCTCCAATGCAGGCGATGCCAACAGTTAGGTCATCTCGCCAAAAACTGCACCAGTCCCTATAACTGTGTCAAATGCACAAATACCCACTCACCTGGTGAATGCCCCATCACCAAAATATCAGGTAATGTTCCGGTCTGTGTGAACTATGGCGAAAACCACACAGCAAACTTCAGAGGCTGTAAAGCCTACAAAGTTTATAATCAAAAGCGTTTAAACTTAATTCGGGAAGCCACTGCAAATAAAATTCAATACAACAACGTAGCAAAACTTATTTCGATCGGCAATCTAGCCCCAGGTGTTTCTTACGCCAGCCATTTCAACAACACCCCTACTCTTCCTCCTACCCAGACTCCTAATCGGCCTCTAATCAATTCACATAATCAAACCAACGTAAATGGAAATGTGCTTAACCATTTTATTGATCTCTTAAGAGCTCTTCGGTCTTGACATGAATGACTTCATTAGTAAAATGGAAAATTTCATCTCCAACATCAACAACTTCTCTTCTATCACACAAAAAGACTTGCTTACCTTGAGCTTGTCAATCAACTTATTTTAAGCTCGCAATAATGACACTTAACATTATAAATTTTAACATTTCGTCGTTAGTACATCACGCGAGGAGAATTGAGCTTACCAATACGCAATTTTTGTTAAGTTCAGTTCAACTTACTTGAATATTTTGACAAAAAAGCAATGTGAACTATATCCAACAAGATTAAAATTTTTATCATTAAAATTGGAAGATTTTGTCCTTGGCCATACATATTTAATAAGAAGGTGTTTTTTTTTATAATACTATATAATTCTATATACTACTGAAATTACTCAGCCAAGTAGAAGACTTAGCATTATATTTAATTGGTCTTGTTGAATTATTGCTTTTAAAGGCCTTTAGTCCGCAAAATTTGCATTTCATCCCGGCAATCTCACTTGGACTCATCAGTTGAGTAACGCAAATTTTGTGGACTAAAGGCCGTTAAAAGCTATTTTGAATCAATAATTGAACAAATCCAATTAAATATAATGCTAAGTCTTCTACTTGGCTGAGTAATTTCAGTAGTATATAGAATTGTATTATAAAAAAACCACTTTCTTATTAACTATGTCTGGTCAAGTACAAAATCTTCCAATTTTAATGATTGCAATTTTAATCTTGTTGGATATAGTTCACATTGCTTTTTTGTCAAAAAATGCAAGTAAGTTTAACTGAACTTAACAAAAATTTTCTACAATTTTTAAAAGAAAACAGAAAGTGCCAAAAATCCAACAATTCCATTTCGAATGCAGAATTCATTTGTCCCCTCCAAATTACTAATAAAAACCCAAGAAGATTTTGTTCAAATATTCGCGCACGCAAGGGGTTATGACTACCCTTTAATTGTTAAACACAGCACGAGTAAACGTATGGGATAGGGTTAGACAGGTCATACCGATGCACATTGGTTTTAAATGTTGAAACATCGCAATGGAAGGGAAAAATTCGATCGGGTAAAGCATTCCACACTCCTGTGGTACGGCTAAAGAAGGAATGCCTATACTTAAGAGTACGTCTAAAATTTGGTTGTGCAAACTGATCAGAATTCCCAGCAGCGCAAGCTTTGGACGAATGTAGGCTTTATAGATTACAGCCAGATCAGATGGACAATCGCATTATGGGAGAGTCTAGCTTAGATGACAGGAGACAACATTGAGCTTTTGAAGCATTAAATTCAACACGGTTTTTTAGACCCCATTGATTATGCTGTCGAGATCAGAATTTAATGAGCTTATCATACGCTGCCGTTGAAGTTCCACACCCTAAATACATGAGTGTGAATCTAAAAATCTTAGGGTACTGTTGTCAGCAAAACAATTTATTGGATTAGAAGTTTCAGACAGGAGATCATAGGAGAAAGAGGGTCGGAGACAGAATGAAGCCCTGAATAAGACCAGTATTTCAGACTTGAAACCGTTCAATACAACTTGTATTGAGCGGCCAGAAAGGTACAGTGGACGTCCAGCTTAACGAATGCTCGATATAACGAATTTCCAATATAACGAATGAATTTTTCTTTTCCATTAATGGTTCTATATAACGAATGGTTTAAAAATTTTACGCTCTGTATAACGAATGTCTAGCAAATTTGTTTAGGCGCAAGTCAACTGCGATATTGTCGTTTCTGGTATGCACCCTTACTTCTGCTGGTAACAACAACAACTGTTGTTGAGTGTTCGATTAAAGAGTTTGATGCCAAACTCTATCAAATGCTTTTAACATAGCAACCGCAATACTCCTACTTTTTCTTAAACGATGTAAAGATTGGTGCCACTGTTCGGTGAGATGTATGTTTAAGAAGATGACCAGTGGACCTATTGCTACGAAAGCCATACTGCCGGTCGTTAAAGAGCTTTAGTTCTTCAATATATTTCTTAAGCTGATAATTAATCAGAGTTTTCCATGGAAAAATGACGTAAGTGCAATTTGACGGTAGTTAGAGGGTGAAGAAGATTCGCAATTCTTAGGCACGGGCCGGAAAAATACTGTTTTCCATCCCCTCGGGGAGAGACCAGTAGAGGACAAATGGAAAAGATTACGCAGTGGTTTTGCCAGCGTATAGGAACACCTCTTCAGAATAATAGGGGAGATACTATCGGGACCAGCGGATTAGTGTATGTCGAGATATTAAAGAACTAAGAACTCCAGCAATTTTACGAGTACGAAGATGTGTCCCATGAAACTGTTTATGTTCTCAAGTACAGGAGAAGTCATACACTCTATAGAAGCGTAGAAAACGTGTAACAAACTGTGCTGCTTGTAAATTTGCTTTATCTTGTGAGCTTACCACTGGAGTGTCATTGGAAACGAGCGTTGGAACCGATGAAGAGGTATAATTTGATTTTTACAAATGACCAAACATTCTTACTACCTCTGGGGCATTGTAGTATTTTTTGCCTTAAATTTTGTTCGTGTCAGAATTTAGTTCGTTGAATATGACTACTATACAGTTCTTTCTAGATTTTTGGAATTTGTTCCGGTTTTCCTCAGTAGGGTAAGCTTTATAACAACTTACCTCTCTCAACTTACTCTCTCAACCTGATAAACTCTTTATAGCTTAAATCGCACCACAAGTTTTCTTTTGGTTTGATGTGTTTGGTTCTTTTCAGTATAAAAGCCTTCATCCTCTTAAAAATGATATACGTAATTGTACCAGCGGAGCGCTTGAGTCAACGTCACTATCGACGAAGCATTTCAGTGAAACATCCTTAAGAAATTATGGACACCGTCACAGTTATTTCTCGAGAACCCATACAGTTCTCTTAGGCATAGTTTCTTTAACTGAGAAGTGTAAGCACGAGAAATGTGCTAGAGGCTCCGATGTGCCTAGAGGCAGTAAGCCACTAATAGTGTATTTATCAGGTTCAGAGGTCAGAAACATGTGTAGGGTGTTGGCGGAGTGACCTCCAACGTCAGGTATTCTTGTGGGCTCAGTTACCAGCTGAGTCAGATTGAGACAGGAGACTACTGTTTTTTTTACTCCAAAAATTTCAAGTATACTGTCTCCTGTTTTCACCACATTTTTTCCTAAATGCTCCTGTTTTTACCGATTCGTCTTACTATTACAATTATAAGCTTCTTAATAAAACAATTTATTACTTATTACAAGCTTCATAAAGTGTATGTAACTTCGTAACACATTTTGCGTTATCTTCAACTCCAAGAAACAATGGCTGCGTTTTATTATCTATGGGTCTGGGTTATTTTTTAACACGTATTACAAAAACAACACCAGATCCAGGTTTCTATCTGGGTTGGCAAATATTTATTTATTTATTTATTTATTTCTTCTTTCATCAAGCAGACTTTCGTCTTAAAGACTACTAAAAATACTAACAATCAATAATATACCTTAACATCATCCGCCAGTGTTCATATATAATAAAAGTTTTTTCTTAATTAAATTTCATATTAAAATATAGAACACTACATACAGAATTTGCCTTTCTTAAACAACGTGTTATGGGTTCATTATTTGCATAATTTACCATATGAAAAAGGACAAAAAAGAGACGATACTCTCGTAGTCCTTGGAAAGATGTATGTAAATTTATTAATGAAAGCAAATTGGGGCAATTGATTTTGTAATTAAAAATATCTCTTACAAACATTATATCAAAATATTTCCGCCGCGATGCTAAAGCTGGTATGCCCAATAGTAAACACCTTGTGTTATAAGAAGGAATATCGATATTCCAATGCAAGATCCTTATAGCTATCCTTGTAAAACGTTTCTGAATTTATTCAATTCTTGTAGTATAAACTGCATATATTGGATTCCATGTGGTACAACAATACTCTAAAACTGATCTAACATAACAAAAATAAAGTGTTCGTAGGATAAAAGGGTCAGAAAATTCTCTCGAATTTCTGGAAATAAACACAAGCATAGAGCTGGCTTTCGCAACCACAATCAACATGACTTGCAAAAGAATATTTAAGATCGAAGATGACTCCTAGATCCTTTTTTTCGGTAACTCTTGACAAAGAGATTCCTTCAATATTATAAGAATAGATGATTGATGAGACACCTATAAAAAGTCATACATTGACATTTGGAAACATTAAGATAAAGATCATTATTATTACACCCAGTGGACAATTTTGACAGATCATTCTGCATATTAATGCAGACGGAAATCGTTTTTATGCTCAAGAACAATTTTAAATCGTCAGCATACATGAGATAAAGACAGCTTTTTAGAAGTTTTGGGATGTCATTTATAAAAATTAAAAACAGAAGTGGTCCTATATGGCTACCTTGGGGAACGCCGGAAGTAACTACCACTGGATCAGAAAGGATATTATTAATACGAACGTATTGAACTCTACCAGAAAGGTATGAACATAACCACCTTAATAAATTTGAATGAAATCCAAGGGCTTCTAATTTGGCAAATAATATTAAATGATTGACTTTGTCGAAGGCTTTTGAGCAGTCGGTATACACAACGTCACATTGTAGGCTCTGTTCGAGTACACCTAACACGGTTGAATAAAAGGGAAAGGTTGGTTGTAGTAGATCTACCACTTATAAAAGGCGATATGACTTCTTTTAAAATGAAAACAAGTTCATTGTAAATTATTTTTTCAAACAATTTAGGAATAGCTGATAATTTGCAAATGGGAAGGTAGTTTGTGACGTCATTACGCGATCCAGACTTGTAAATAGGGGATTTAAAACACACTTTACATTCTTTCAAGAATTCTCCTTCTTCAAGAGAACGGTTGAAAATTATTTCCAGCGGGGTTGCTAGATTAGATGCACATTGTTTAAAATAATGGGAGCAATACCATAAAAACCGCGTAGCTTATCTTCACTAAGTTTTTTTTATTCATCCCCCACTTCACTTTTAAGTCACCAATGTCAATAACTTCATTTAAAACATCAACAAAAAAAGAGTCATCTATACCAGGAGGTTTATAAACCGATCTAAAAAAAACTGCAAAAAGATTACAAATCTTTACAAATGTTTCACCTAAATAATGAATAGAGTTTGGATTTCCAGTAGAACGCTTTTTATTGTTTATGGACGTCCAGAAGCATTTACTATTTCATTTAACATTGAATCCATACTTAAAATATACTGATTGTATAAGAACTTGTTTAAAAATCGAATTCCTTCTGCAAACGAAGTTATCTATTATATAATATGCAATTATTATTTGACTCGCGTAATAATTTAAAAGATTTTTTTTTTATTATTGATGTTAATCAATTTCTTGTTATACCAACAAGGCTTAGAAGATGATTTTTGAATAAATTTAGGAGTAAACAAATCAATTGCCTCATGTAATGATCTTATAACACTATCGAAAGCCTTTTCAGCTTTTAAATCGTTTAAAGTAGGCAATCATTCTATGCTATTTTGCATAGAAGTTCTGAAAAATAATCTGAAATGTAGTTGAATTTATTTATTTTTTCATGAAATTGAGATGATTCCGACTCGGAAAATGATTTATTAACTAAATCTAACACCGAAAAAATTCAAGTTTGTTTATTTTTGCATAGAAGTTTTGAAAAATAATCTGAAATGTAGTTGAATTTATTTATTTTTTCATGAAAAATGATTCCGACTCGGAAAATGATTTATTAACTAAATCTAACACCGAAAAGTTTTTTTTTTAACAACAACATTTGATTTTGACAGTTCTCATAAATCTGTTCTAACCTGTTCTACGTAAAAAGCAAGTGCAGAAAATCATGTTTTAAAGTGTTCCAAACAGACTCATTGAACACCAAAGCAGAACAGTTTAGAACACAAAATTTCTCATGGAACAGCAAAATCCTGTACTCTTCTGTTCTAAAGTGCACTTACTATCTTTGCTGAGACGAAACTTTATAGTTCTATTAACTGAGTGCTGGAAATAAAATAAAATCTAAATCGAAAAGGTATTCTTTTATTTCTTTTTGGAAGGAACATTGGTGATTAGAGCCAAATTAAGAGAGCAGATATATTCTGCTAATTGGCAATTATTATCTTAGGGCCAGACTCGCTGCGGCACCACATATAAGTGCACGTGTTCGCTGTTCGTGTCACCCATTTTCCATTTTTTTCTGGCTGGGCAGCTTTCAATCAGAAATTACAATAAAGTCCACCGAATTTACGGATTATAAAGGCCAATAAGAACATTAAACTATCTACAATCTTAGTGCGTCGGCGCGCGGTGCCGTATCCAAGAGAAAAGTTACAAAAAAATACAGTCCACGTGTTCATCAACTCAGAAAATCGTCTTCTACATCCATAAGACATTCAGACATCAAATCAATTCATCTACCACAAAATTGTCAAATCAGCATTATCATCTCTCAATATCAGATCAATATTGCTGTACCATTAATCATCCAACAATCAAATATTAAATTATTTATCACCGTCATCGATTGGAGTCAGCATCGAAAATCATCCATGCATGCTACTCATAAGTGCTAGTAGCAAAATCCTGTCCGTACTTTCCATCTAAACGACATCTATCTGTACCATCCAGCCAGCTATCTATTGTATCAAATTAATAATTTAATCTGTATAAAAGAATTTGTAATTTTCATAATGTGAGTGGTAAATTTAGACATTCATTCCAACCTATATTTATAAAGCATAAAACATTATATTCATTTCAATACATACACTGTACATGTCTATTATATATACGTATAAAATCATTGCATAATAATGTATTTGAGTTTTGGTTTAAAGGTGCAAAGTAAAGGGTGATTTTTTGCTACTTGGTTTTTGACGTTTATATTTTTGACAGATCACACATGACAAATTCCACGAACATTTGACATATCGATTCAGTATTGTTTGCCATTTCATCATGAATAGACTTACGCCTGAACAACGTTTGCAAATTATTGAAATTTATTATCAAAATTCGTGCTCTGTGAAAAATGTGTTTCGCAAGCTACGTCCGTTTCAGCGACGAGGCTCATTTTTGGCTAAATGGATACGTGAATAAGCAGAATTGCCGTATTTGGAGTGAATAGCAGCCAGAGGCAACTCAGCAGCTACCAATGCATCCCGAAAAATGCAGTGTTTGGTGCGGTTTATGGGCAGGCGGCATCATTGGGCCGTACTTCTTCAAGGACGATGAAGGCCGCAGGGTTACGGTCAATGGAGAAAGGTACCGTTCGATGATAACAGATTTTTTTTTGCCGAAAATGCAAGAATTGAACTCGGTCGACATGTGGTTCCAACAGGACGGTGCCACATGCCACACTGCACGCGAATCCATGCATCAATTGAGAGGCGAATTTGGCGAGCAGTTGATCTTACGTTTTGGCGCAGTCAATTGGCCACCAAGATCATGTGATTTGACCCGTTAGACTATTTTTTGTGGGGCTATGTTAAGTCTATTGTCTATGGGGACAAGCCAAACACGATTGCTGCCTTGGAAGCCAACATTGAACGCGTCATTGGTGAGATTCCGGCCGAAATGTGTGAAAAAGTTTGCCAAAATTGGACCTTCAGAATGGGACCACCTGAAGCGTAGCCGCGGGCAACATTTAAGTGAAATTATTTTTAAAAAGTAAATGGCAGAAATTGATTTATCGATCCAAATAAAAATTTCATTCACTTTTTACAAGTTTCTGTATCGTTTCTTTTTACTAATTTCTTGTTTCTGTGTTTTTTTGAATTTTTAAAAACCAAGCTCTTAAAAAATCACCGTTTACATAACTTTGCACGTAAAGTTATTCGCTACCTACATGCTTTCAACATACATACTCATGCGACATCAGAATCAGATCATGGTTTAAATTTAAATCGACGACGACGACAAAACGATTGCAACTCGGAATATAGGAGCTATTGGTGCTTCACTCCTCTGCTGGGTCACTGGAAGGTCTTTCATTTAGGGTTTGGGTTGTTGATAATCAGATTTTCATTTGGAGGTTGTTTTTTTTTTGTTCTCTTCAATACCTACTTTTCTTGCATCCGAACCTTATTGATTGTAACAACATGGCACTGCTATCGGATTTTCTCTATGCTACTGATCAGTTGGTTAAGTATTATGCAACAGCTAGGGAAGTTGTTTTCGAAAGGGACATCACTCTTTCAACCTTGTTCGTGCGTACAGTTGAGTTAAAAGAGCTTTGGGGCAACGTCAAATTATGCTATGCGAATTGTACTAAATTTGAAGGGGACGGCGAGGATGACGAACAGTTGGATATGACCCTTATTGAATCAAAGTTCCGGTTGTCAAACGAAACCTATATAGCATGTTACGGTTTTTTTTCTTGATTTTGAAAAGAAACTAAAGCCTGCATCAAAACAATTTAAGGTTAATACAGATGATCAACAAAGGTTCGCAGTCGGTGAACCCAGTCATCATACCTTAAATTACCACCATGTGAAACCGAATCGTTTAAAGGGGGTTATCTGTCGTGGCCTTCGATTCGCGATATGTTTACCGCGATGTACGGGCAACACCCAAAGTTGTGTAAGGTGCAGAAGCTCTGCCAATTAAAAAAAGCGAAGGGGGGGGGGGAGCTCTCCATATCGTTTCCAAATTCCCCCTAACGAATGGTTTTGACTTGGCATGGGATGCTTTACGTTCAACTTATGAAAATACGAGGTCTGTAGTAAACAACCAGATTAAGATTATTTTCAATTTACCGTTTGTCCATGACGAAACAGCATCGTCCATTAAACTTTTGCAGCGGTCTATCAATGATTGTCTTACAGCTCTAAAGACACATGGGGTTACTACAACTAATTGGGATCCGATCAACATACATGCCTGATCAAATAGATTACCGCCAGCTTCTCTTTCTCTATGGCAGCAATCCATAGCAAACCCAACCGCTATTCCAAGTTGAGATCAATTAAATAAGCTCTTAGGCACCTGGTACCAAATTCTTGAATCTATTTCAGACATTTCAACCACCCCAAACTCAATTAATTTGGTTTAATTATAAACCGTTATTGACTACGCAAATCTATGGATTCTGTGACGCCTCTGAAAAGGCATTTGCGGCAAACCTATATGTCCGAGTCATGAATATCGATGGATATTTCAATGTGCATTTATTAGTCGCAAAAACAAAGGTCGATCCAGTTAAGTCTCTTTCCATTACACGTCTCGAACTGTGCGGAGCAATGATACTTTCCAAACTAATAAAATTTTACTTACCTGAACTTCCGATTGCATCATATCAGTTATTCCTATGGACTGATTCATCTATCGTGATCGCGTGGTAACAGAAGCCACCCTGTTCATGGAAAACCTTTATAGCTAACCGAACGTCCCAAATCATTGAAAATGTAGGATCAGTTGTATGGAAACATGTGCGATCATCCGACAACCCCGCAGATCTAACCACTCGTGGAATATCTCCAGCTGAATTAAACCACAACACTTTGTGGTGGGATGGTCCATCGCGGCTTAACGGCCCGGAATCTAACTGTCACATAAGTAACCCAATCGCTCCACCGGAACAATTTGTAGAACCCAAACCAGTTGCTTCATTTGTCACCGAAGCGCGTTCTGATATCTTAGAACGGTTTTCATCATATTCTCGAGCCCTTCGCGTTATTGCCTACATTTTTCGCTTTTATAACAGAGTTTCAAAGAAAATTAAGAATCTTACCACCAATCTTACATCTTCTGAACTCAACTTTGTTAAAACGCAACTCATTCTTCTGAGTCAACAAGATTTTTTCCCACAAGAACGGGGATCTATTTGCCACGGGAAACCAGTACATCATAACACGTCAATTCTCTCCTTAAATCCAATGTTGGATACTAATCAAATACTGTGTGTAAATGGACGGCATCCCATTATTATACCATATAATTCTCGTCTGGCACATCTGATTGTCGAGTTCATTCATAAAATAACTATTCACGGTGGGAATTCACTAATGTTGCGTCTTGTTCGCCAAGAGTTCTGGATACCCAAAGCAAAAAACCTTATACGATTTTGTATTCTTAAATACAAAAATTTGTATTATACTAAAGCAACGTTGTAGAGAGCAGATAATGGCTGCTTTTCCCGCAGAAATGTGCAACTTTTCTCCTCCGTTTGTATGTACACAGGTATTGATTTTGCGGGGCCATTTGATATTAAATCGTACTTCGGACGAACTACCAAGATTACAAAGGGCTAGGTTTGCTTGTTCGTGTGCTTTTCAACAAAAGCGATTCATTTAGAGGCATGTAGTGATCTTTCCACTCACGTGTTCTTAGCCGCTTTCGCTCTGTTCATATCTAGAAGAGGGCTTCGCAATTAGGTTTTTTCTGACCATGGAACAAATTTTGTTGGGGCTGATTCAACGATACGCAGAGATGTTAAAGCCCTTCTCGATTCGATACCATCACAAACAAGCGCCCAATTTTCCATACAAGGCTTAACGTGGAGTTTCATCCCCCCTGGCGAACCCCACATGGGTGGATTATGGGATGCGGGCGTGAAAAGCTTCAAAACTCATTTTAAAAGGTCGGATTCAAACACCAAACTCTCTTTTGAAGAATTTAGCGCATTATTATGTAGAATCGAAGCTTGTTTGAATTCACGCCCGATCTCTTCCATGTCTGATGATCCTTACGATATCCTAGCGCTAACTCCCGGCATTTTCTCCGTGGAGGTCCTTTGTTAGCTCTTCCCGAACCAGATCTCAATGAGAATATTTCTGTGATCAACCGCTGGGAAAAACTTAAATGTCTACAAAGGCAATTTGGTGTTCGATGGAAGACCGAGTATATAGCTGATGTTCAAAGAAGACATAAATGGCAATTTCCAAAGGAGAATCTGAAAATTAATGATTTAGTAGTAATAGAAACCGACAATCTGCCACCTACCGAATTAGGGCGCGTCGAGTCGTGAGAGTGCATCCGGGACCGAATTGTGGTGTGAGAGTAGCTTCGATTCGGACACAATTGGGCTAAATTGTGTGCCCTACCACCGTAAAATATTAACTGAATTATACAAACGACTGGTTTAACCAGTCGAAAGGGTTTTCTTTTATTTCTTTTTGGAAGGTTCTTCCATAAAAATTTAATTAAAAATTAAAAAAAAAAAACGATCGAACGAATTTTGATATATTCTTATTTATCCACGAATCCAAATGGCATCTTGGTTTTCGCTCAAACTTTAACCACTAAGCAATATGAAAATATTTAATTATGTGAATTATCCATTTATTTCTACCTCATTACCTATAATGATATGCTTTTACTAATTTTTGCGTACGTCACTGAATATTACAAACAATGTAGGCCCTCATATATTTATATACATATACATATGAATCCTTAAAAATCACATGAATCTTATGTATGCATATTGCACCTAAATTATAAAGTTATATGCATATAGCTACCTACCAACATACATCCTTCGTTTTCATTATCATAAGTACATATTTACATACCTAGGTTCTATCCATGTATTTAGGTACATAGTTCTTTGCTAACTTATATAATTAAAATCCATAACCTAGATTTAAATCTACTTTTGTAGGTACCTATGTAACTATTCCTTGAATCATCCATTCGACAATTCATTATACTAAGAATTAAGGTAATCTTACATACATCGGCTTTAAACCTGCATAGGATAACTAGACTACCTGCTTACTAAACCCCGTCAATGTTTAGCTTCATTAAAGCTGTTAGCTACAAGAGCAAGTTCGTACGATCCAGCTTAATTTAATAATGAAAAGAAAGAGAAGTTAAGTATAAGTTAAACACGTATTTCAAAAGCGATATGCAAAGTTTCATGTAATCATCATATAATTATATCTGTTCTCAAACTCTTTTTTCTCATTTATAAAATAGTCAAATCCAATAAATTAGGTATCACTGGATAGCAATTTAAACATAGGGATGCCATTGCACAAAACCTTTATGTTACACCACCTTATTTTCTATAAATTTCGGCAATTTCAAATAAATCATGAATAATTTGAATGAATGAGTGAATGTAATTTAAAATTCTCTTTTTTTCGCTGCACCTTAAGTGAGTGGGGGAGAAGAATATTTGTTAATTGTTATACTTCTGTTGTTTGTATTCCGAATGTCTAACTCTTTAGTTACACCATGCATGAGTGAAAAAAAAACACATTTATTACTTCTGTAATGTATAATCCTTTTTTTCACTTAAACATTATTGATTATTGGTGAAACATATTTGTAACTTCTGTTGTAGTCTTTTTTATCATTTATTAAAAAACGAATGCACTAAATTAGGTTTCACTTTTTAAACATTTAAATGCTAAATATGGCTTAATTAATAAGGCCAGAATAGTTGTCACATACATACTTATGAGTACACTATCACGGCTACGCTGATTGATTCTGGGAAAACTTTTATTATGCCGCTATGCCTTTTCACATGATTATAAGGCAGTTCCCGATGAAATTAGCTTTTGCTATGACTATCAACAAGTCCCAACCACAAACATTTGAAAGAGCTGGATTATACCAACCAAATGCATTTTTTACTCAGGGACAACTGTATTTAGTGTTTTCAAGGGGAAGCAAATCAAACAATATATTTGTATCTATTAAAGAAATTAATAAACAAACAATTCAAACTGATATCATTCTTACATCAAAAATTGTTTAAAAAGACGTTTTGTAAAAGTAATGATATTTATTCTGTTCAAACATTCTATTTGAAAATTTAATTGCAAACATTTTTGAATGTGCGAAATGTTCACTGGCCTTCTGGCACATTTTTAATTCTACCTACTAGTTTTTTAACAGTATCGGTTAAGGAAGGAACATATCTCGTATTAACTTTCGCTTAGAAAATAGATCGTTGACCTTTATTTACGTTCACCTTTATTTACAGTTATGAGATACCTTTTTTTTAATATTGTTTTGGTAAATTTATTAAAGTACAATTAATCCATAAAAGCTTGGTCACGCATATTTCACTACTTTCTGCGGACAACGCCTAAACACAGCATATGATTAATATATAGTAGTATAAACTAATTAGTAACTTATTAGTGTAAACAAAAAGAAAACACGAAGAAATCTAGCAAATAATTTTCGTTTAGGTACTTCAATGTAGCTCAAAACAAACTTACATTACTTCCTCATCCGTCTATTGGAGAAAAGGCATATTCATGCCCTGTGCTCGAGGAGATATTACTGCAAGATAACCGACTCGCTACCATTCCAGCTGAAATTTTTCATCTGCCCTCACTGACTATTTTGGATATTTCTAATAATAAGCTCCAAGAACTCCCTTTTGACATGTGGAAGGGCCCTAAACTTCGTGAACTCAATATTGCATTCAATCTTCTTAAGGATCTACCTATACCCCCTATGCAGGTAACGACATATTTTAAATTTGTTTACTCTTTTTCATTAATAAATTGTGATTAATAGCCTTCGGCATCGAAATTCAGTCTAGATAAAATCGATTGTGAACCATTCTCTCATCTAAAATCTACGGATAGTCATAACAACAATCCGCGCACTTTGACTTTTCAACAGTTGGTTCATAGAAACGTATGGTCGGGTTCATTGGAAATAACTGACAATGATCTTAAATGGAACGAATCTAAAAAAGAAGAAGGAGTTTCTCAATTAAATATCCTAAATATTGCCAATAACTTATTCACAAGTATACCAGCGGCTTTGCCATGCTTAGCAGTGAATCTAACTCGATTGAATATGTCATATAATAGTTTAAGGCAAAACATCATATTTTAGCCATTAGTAACACATGCCTTAACAACACATTATTTTAGATCAATGGGACATGTTACCAGTTATCCATCGACTTTAAAGCAGTTGGATCTTAGTCACAATGAAATATCTTGTTGGCCAAGTCTTCCAAGAATAACCGATTGTGATCCACATTTATTGTGTTATAGCTATGTTGGGAAAGCGCAAAATGAATCAGGTTCTTTTGAATTTGAACAAAATCCATTTTCGAAACCCGGTGCTGGCAATAAACCTTCTTCATTCCGCAGTGCGGTTCTTAAGAGTGTTTGTCGCCATCGAAAACATCTAAGGTAAGACAAACAAATTTCGGATAGCTTCTATATATTTACTTTGAATTTAATTTTTAGATTGGAATCACTTCGGACATTGATATTGGCTGATAATCTGTTGACTCGAATTCAATTGTCAACTGATGATGTAACAACATTGTTTAACGAAACTGATGACTCTGATTGGAGTGTAGTAGGAGTGACAAAATCGAAACTTATATTTCCCAACCTATCCATGCTAGATATAAGCAATAATTGTCTTAAGGTAATTCAAATAATACATATATATGTGAGTGATATATGTATTTAAATATTAAGTATTATGAAGAAGCATAGATATGTTCACCTCTTATTTCATTATAAGTTTCTAGCACTGTATAAATTATATAGATATCTCTTCTCCATACAAACAAAATGCGCGAATTTTCTATACCGAAGACAGACCAGACTATGAACAAGGAAGAGCTCTTTGCTCTTGATATTAAATCTCATAACTCTGTTTCTTCTTCAACAAATCTTTTATTCCCTGCAATTTGTAAGTAAAACATTGTGTTTGATATTGCAAATAGCAGTAGATTGAAAAAATAATGCAGTTATAAATAAAACCAACATTTTCGCGTAATTTAACGCTTATTCTGAAAACAATAAAAAAATAAATATATATAACAAATCTATATAATATATTAAGTAACCATGGTTTATTCGTATGCTTAAAACTTGAAAATGATTTGGCCAAATTGGATACTTCCTTTTGCGGATTAGTTCGTTATTTCTGCGCGAAGGTTTAGAAAAAAAAGCGGAACATAGACAACGTTTCTGAAACCCTTGATACTAATGCAGCATCTACCGCAAATATTACAAACATTGTTGAAAGATGAAACAAGGCTTCAAGGCACATTCACCACAGAAGCTTTCGTTAAACTTGCAAATCAATGAAAATCTTGTTTGCAACGTTTCAAAGCAATCACCTATAGCAAAGGAGTTGACATTTTTTGATTAAATTGATCATATGGGATGAGTGCAAGATATGGCGCACAATGAATAGTATAATGATACTGTTGGCCGGCAATTTCCGTCAAACACATCTCCTGATTCCGAAATTAACAGCGGCGTATGAATTAAACGCATGTCTTAATTCATCGAATTAATATTTGAATATTTATTTATTTAATTAATCTTAAAGCAATATTTCAACTAATAAAATATCAGCACTCCTAGAGTTTATTAAAATGACAATAATTATAATACGTCGATTTTAAATTTATTACGATTCACTGAAATATAGAATATACCTTGATAACGTTTCATTACTGCCGTAATTTGTTATTTGAGTATTTTTGAAAAAAAAAGACAAATCTAGCTCTTATTGCCTTAGCGGGAACATACATAGATTGATATAGCTTGTATAGCTTGAACCAAATCACTTGGCCAACGCGCGAACGGTCGGTTGCACAGAGATAGAATTTAAGAGAACAAAAAGGTGTGCAAGAGATTAAATTAGTAAAGATAGTTCCTTAAATTTTACAATGCCAAATAGTCCGGTCAATATAGACATTTAAAATAACAAAAATTCCCGGAAAGCCAAATGTTAGTGGAGATCTGGAGCTTACCATTACAAATAAAGTCTTAAAAATACCCATCGATTCTATGTGTGCTTCAAAAGTTATTCGGTGTCAAATGTCAAAATTTGAGGTATGTTAGATTTTTCTCGAAAAGGGTAAGTTTTCTAAAAAAAAAACACAAACCATAGTTGTAGATATTAGAATTCTCTTATGATTTTGTCCTAAGAGTTACCATTCGTGAGATATCGCTATTCTAAGCGTCACATTATACATGATATCCACACATTTCCACGCCACCTGTGAGGTAGTGTACTCGGCGCGTTTTTATTTGTGGTTTCCCCTGTAGGCCTACTCCACTAACTGTCAGGACAATATTAAGATAATTGAAGGGAACAATACCCGCCAAGTTCTAGATATTACCTTATTATTGATATTGATTATTAATATTGCTATTGATTATTGGGTTAACTATTGTTTTGATTTTTTTAGATATTTTAATCAGATTCATACTGTTGAACGTCTACTTTCAACAGTCACGCCTTCTTCGACTTTTTCTTCTTCCTCTTGCTGGATGTTCATAAATTGTTCAAATGTGGTGTCATTGGTTGTACTCAACTGGACATTTGAGCAAGACTGACCTTGACAATTGGTACACGCTGAAGAACACAGCAACCTGACTTTTACAGCCACATTTGGCACTACAACCTTTTTTGCAATTGCAAAAAATCGTGTTGAGGAGTTTTTTTAGAGCGGGTTCGAGTAAAGTTTTAATCGGTTCCAGAGTATTATCTATCAATTTCCAACCCCAGTCTTCTGGGTTCAGTTGATTGCCTAGCCATGTTTGAACTTGATAGTATACTCGATACAAGTGTTGAATAGCAGATGCCGATGTTCGAGGAAGACATGATTGTTGTACTTGTTTCTTGTTGATTGTTGTATTTTTTACAAAAGTTAAGTATCGGTATTTATCAATGCAAGTAATTTTTTGGAGCCCCATAAACCGCAAAAAGAAAGCGAATTCCTTCCGCCAGATGTTTTTCAAGGCCAAGTGGGTGGAGAGGATTCAGTTAGGGACTGACTTTCTTTTCAATAAATGTCTTCAGGATAGAATAATATATATAAAAGAGACACAAATAGGTATTTATACTTGTCTTAAGTGGATTATATATGCATATCATGTATAATGTGACTCTTAGAATCGCGATATCTCACGAATGGTAACTCCTAGGAAAAAAAGTCGTAAGGACCATTTTTGTAGACAATTTTAAGATCTACAACTCTGGTGTGAGGTTTTTTTTTGAAAAAAACTTACCGTTATTTAAAAAACTACAAAAAGTCTCAAATTTTGACCTTTGATCCGAATAACTTTTGAAGCACATATAGGATCGATGTGGATTTTTAAAACTTTATTTGTAATGGTAAACCCCAGCTCTCCACCAATATTTGGCTTTCCGGAGAACTTTTTTTATGTCTAAATTGACCGGACTATAACTCAACTTTATTTTTACTTGAAATTAAAATGAGATTGAATGAGAGTTTAGTTTTTTTAGTTGGGGTTGACTAATTTCAGCACACTTATAATAAACAAAAATCTCTTACAAAACATAAAAAAGTACCCGTGACATAGGATTGATTGAATATTGTTTGTTTCTATGGTATATGATTTGTGGTTTATATACCTTAACAACTTTCTTTCGCTTCTGGGTTCCAGCAGATCTTCCATTTCTTAATGGATCCATGGAAATTTCTTTTAAATGTCGTTGTATAACGTCTACTTGTTTTTTAAAAATTGAATTCCAAACCGAAGCAAATATCATTTAATCACGAAAGTCCCTATTATGAAAAATTAATTCTTAAACTCCTACGAGTCCAAAATATATCAAATTAACACTAACGTCATAAAATAAACACAAACACATCGCCTCCCGGAATATATCTTTTGCTAAACCACAAATCATAAAACATGGAAACAAGCATTAATCCCTAAACTATTTATCAATCAATCGTAAGTCACGGTTACTTTTTTATGTTTAACCCAATCGCATTTGGCGAGAGATTTATTTTGTTTATTATAAGTGCACCGAAATTTGTCACAATGATTAAAACCAAAATTCTAGATTTTATCCTTTCGAAGTAAAGTTTATACCTACCTAAAAATCTTTCTTTTTTATTCCACCAGAGATAAAATACTTTTTTAGACATCAAGCCGTGAAACAAAAATAATCCATGAGCATACCTCAGCATCCTTAGTGCCACAGTATTTTCGCAGCAGCGATAAAGACAACAACGCTAGTATGTACATCCTTTTTTCAGTGATCTTAGCATTTTTTTGTGTATTTTTTAAAATTAAAGAGATGATCAGAGAAATTTAAAGAGATTTGCGCAGTAGTAAAATGGCCACACTATTCATGGCTATACCAATTCACTTGACCATTCTACTGCGCAGCTCTCTTCAACTTTCTTTGCTCATTTAATTAATTTTGAAAGATACACACAATCACCTGCCAGGGATGGACTTTATTTACATGAGGCTTAATCGTGGTTTATTGTGCAGATTTCAAAAAATTATTTAATTTCTGACATTATACACATTAAATCTCTTGAGCACCGTTCTTGTTCTCTTGAATTCTCTCCCTGAGCAAACGACCAACCGTTGCGTTTGCCAGTGATTTGGTTCATGCTATACTAAAGCACGAAGTGGTGGGCATTTAATGTGGTAGCATAGTAAGTCTCTAATTAGCATTACGCCATGAATTGTTTGTTATATTGTTATATTTCTATTTCAGAAAAGGCTTAAGTATGACCGGTGTCAAAAAATTTTGCACATGAAAAATCTCCCTCCTTATATGTTCAACGAATTGTGGGCATAAAAACGCGCAAGTAGAAAATAAGAATGAAGAACAACAAAACTTGTGTAGCTAAGAAAATCGCTAGTCGTTTCAATGCAATTGATTAACAACAAAAAACTTGCTTGGGTTGGGCGTGATCATGTATCCTCGGTGGCGTGATGCGTAGTGCATTGGCTTCTAAGACATTGAAGTTGTTGGTGTCATTTAAAAAATATTGAATAATATAAATTTAAAGATAAAGGCTTAAAAAGCAAGTATTAACTGATACAAAAATTAAATACAACCGATGTAATATCATTAAAGAAAATTATAAATAGCAGTAGATCGAAGTTGCTACTTGGGGGGCACTAGATGTAGGTACACTGGAATTCCTTTGAACATCTATGTATATAGGATGATTATACTTTACATCCTAAATTAAAAACAAACATTTGTGCGTTTACAATATTTAATTTAACATCATTTTTCCATATTATTCCGTCTTAGAACTTTAACAATTTGAATGTAATATAATGTAACCTTGATTTATTCGGTTATAGAATTGTGCGAAGTAAAGTCCAGTAAAGAAAAGAAAAGTAATGTAAAGTCAAGTCAAGTCAAGTCAAAGTCAATTTAAAGTACCTATTTACCCATACCCATTTATTTTTTGAATTATCATTTTCTAATTTAAACTTTAATTTCATTAAAAAAAAAACTTTAATATTATTTTAATTAATGAATTAAAAATATTTTTAACTTAAAACTACGAGTTATTAATTTAATCCCTTCCCTCCACCTACAATTGGTGTCAGAAGTGTTGCTGGACAAGTGACGCAAAATGTTTAAACATTCATAATTTTGGATGGGACACAAAAAAATAGATTTGTTACAGAAATATATAAATAGCATAAACAACAACATGCAATTCACATCAGAAATAGAAAATGAAAATAACCTCAACTTCCTTGACTTAAATATCAGAAAGAACAATAACGAATTAAAATACAAAATATATAGAAAACCTACAGCCACTGATATAACCATCCATAAAGAATCACATCATCCCCAATCACAAAAAATGGCAGCAGACAACGCATTCATAAATAGATTATTGACTATACCAATGGACAAACAAGATTTCATACATGGAATGCACAAACATTTTACCACATAAAATAAAAAACGAAATTAAAAAAGTCAACATAATCGTATGTTTCAGAACAAATACATAGTAACATTTAAAAATTAACACAACCAACAAGAAAAATCGACACAAAAACATGCACTTGGGTATATAAAATAAAATGTTGCGATAAATATTATATTGGACAAACGGAACGAACTTTCTTTGAAAGATTTAAAGAGCATTTGGACCTAATTCGAAATCAAAATATGCTTTGCACCTGATTAACAACACACAAAACTACACTAGCTTTGACAACAACCTGTGTCAAAAAGGGAGATTACTAGACATACTAGAAGAATACGAAATTTACAAATCGAATAAGACAGGACAAGTTCCTCAACAATTAACCCATTTTAAAAGTGATTTAGGTACTTTTTGACACGGGCATTACAACCAACTTAAGAAATAAACCAAGAAGTGTTTAATTGTAAAAGAGCATATTTCTTATTAGATTATGATTCCATTCAATGTTGCCGTTTTGACTTTGTCACTATATTTCGCGGAATTTTCAGACAAATAAATTTTTGTCGCTAGAAAATTCTAGCTACTTTCCTAGTGACTTTTGGCAAAAACATATTTTTTGTAAATATTACACTACTGGTGATGTTACATACCTGACATTAGAGTTTGGCACTTATGAAATGATATTCGAAAATTCGAATGACTCTTTTTTTACCACGACCACTGAACTGAATTCAAAACTTCACCACACCAAAGAAAGTAAACCAAAACGAGTGTAATTGCGAGTTAGCGGAGCGGGAATATGTTTTAGAAACTAGATTAGACTAGATTTCGGAATCTAAATTATCAAGCGATAAAACTATTCGTATAAAAACTGTATATTAAAGAGGCTCAGAAAATGGTTCCAAGTAATTACAATGCTTTAAAAAAATGAAAAATCAGTCAGTCAGTCAGTCTGTCAGTCTGTCAGTCTGTCAGTCTGTCAGTCTGTCAGCCTGTCAGTCTGTCAGTCTGTCAGTCTGTCAGTCTGTCAGTCTGTCAGTCTGTCAGTCTGTCAGTCTGTCAGTCTGTCAGTCTGTCAGTCTGTCAGTCTGTCAGTCTGTCAGTCTGTCAGTCTGTCAGTCTGTCAGTCTGTCAGTCTGTCAGTCTGTCAGTCTGTCAGTCTGTCAGTCTGTCAGTCTGTCAGTCTGTCAGTCTGTCAGTCTGTCAGTCTGTCAGTCTGCCAGTCTGTCAGTCTGCCAGTCTGTCAGTCTGTCAGTCTGTCAGTCTGTCAGCCTGTCAGTCTGTCAGTTTTGTCAGTTTGTCAGTTTGTGAGTCTGTCAAGCTGTCTGTCTGTCAGTCTGTCTGTATGTATGTATAGACACCTACAGCCCGAACGGGTGGGCCGAATTGCTTAACACTTGGTATATAGAGTTTTTAGGTATTGTACAGAGGGAAAATTGAAATTTTTTTTAGCTCAAAAAATAACGGTACCTGCCATATAACCGTTACGTTTTTCTCGGAAACGGCTCTAACGATTTTGATTTTTAAAAAATCAGTGCAGCTTTATGGTACGACCAAACATATGGTTGAAAAAAAAATTTAAATGTCTAAAAACGGTACTTCCCATATGACCGTTTTTTTTTTTGCTTTCGACTATCTCATAAATGGCTTAACCGATTCTTTCGAAATTTCACACATATATAGGTTTAGGTAGCCCAATTTGTACTGCGAACCAATATTTTTAATTAATATTTTGTTGTATTTTTAAAAGCATTTAAAAAAAATTAATTTATATTTTGAAAATTGCTCATTAAATTTTTTTTCAAAAATTATAGTTGTATGTATTTGATGAATACCTATGAATTGGTGTTTTGAATTTTTTTTTGAAAAATGTTTACAAAAAGTTTTTTAAAAAATCTTTTTTTCTTAAAAACCGGTCCACATATTTTTAAATTTTTTTCTCATAAATTCAAAGGTATCCAAGAAATAAAATGGCGTACTTTTTCTTGAGCTCATTTTAAAAATTAGTAAAATTAATTCTCCAAATAATATTAGTAGGTATTACCAAGTTAAACAATTTTATTTTAATTTTACCTTCAATTTTCTTGAATTTCTTACATAAGTAAAATAAAAGACGTTTAATCTCTTCTTGTGAGTTTTTATAACTGCATCGTTTTATTGATTCTCAATTTGGTTAAATATATTTTTGCTTCGCAAAACTTCGACACTTCTGTCGACTTTCCGTGAGCAGTGGTTATCTCTGATAGATTATTTTCTTGGTTAATGTATCTACCTCCTTCCCTTCTAATTAACTTATATTAATTTATTAATAACTTATATTATTCTTTAAAACCGCGTGCTTTAGTTTTTGGTGCGTGGTAAATTTTTATTATCAATCGAAATGGCCCCAGGACCAGGATGGAAAAAAACGGGGAATATGTTCGATTTGTATGCGGAGCCCCAACATACTGAACATCTTGCAAAAGAATAAAAAGTTCTTCGCTAGCTGAATTCTCTTTTGCTCGAAATGTCCCTAATAACATAAAGAACCCTAAATTTGTTGTTATCTCTCCTAAAACCGCAGAGCAACCTCTATCATCAATAAGCGTCTTTATCCTTAATAAGGCAATTGACGCTCTGAGCAAGGAATATGAAAATATTTCTCAACTAGGGATGGAAGTATCCTTATTCTCACTAAATCACAGTCAATCGCTGATAGATTCCTTACAATTTCCAATCTTGGACAAGTCCCCGTTAGGGTGAAACTGCATACCAATCTGAAATTTTCAAAAGGCGTTGTGCATGCATCTTGTCTGATAAATACTCCAGAAGAAGAAAGTATAAGGGAATTAAAAACATAATGTGTTATCGAAGTGTATAAATTACAAAAAAAAATCAGAAAATGGAATGGGTCCTTCGGGACTAATGCTTTTCACGTTCGATCTTTATCAACATGCTACAACAATTGATATAGTTTGGTATAAGACTAAAGTACTAGAATATATACCAAATCCGATGAGATGCAAAAACTGTCAGATTTTGGGACATACGAAAAAAAGGTGTAATAACAATAAAAAATGTGAAGTTTCAAGTCTGCCACTTCATTAAACTTCAGAATGCACTCGCGTTATGTGCGCGAATTGCTCTGATGCTCATCCCTCTTCTTCTAAGGACTGCCCTAAATATATTAAAAACAAAGAGATCTTAACGATCCAAACCAGAAACAAAAGCAGTATGGGCGAAGCCAAGCAGACTTATAGACAAATGTACCCCAATCAACCAATCTTAAAGTCTCAAACATACGCTTTAAGAGCCCGCCAGCCCCTAATGTTTCTGAGAAATCAATCCCATTTGCAGAAACAAATAATATTGATACAAATAAAAAAGAAAATAATCTACATCTAAATTAATCTTCAAATAATAGTTTAAAAACAACTGCCCACAACAATTCACCGCCAAAATAAACTAATGCAACTGAATTCTTACATTCAGGCCCTACTTCATCTTCACAAACAATTATTGCACCGATCAGTCAGAATACCCCAATCCGTCCACTGCCACCGCTACTCACAACTTACCAAGAAAATTTACTTAACCAACCAATCAAACCAGCCTTTCAAAACAACTCCACACAAAACACACTCATTTCAATTATAACATCTAATTTAATACAAAAAGAGTTTTATGTCCTCATCTGATATAGATGATGATGTATAATAATAACCCAAATACTCCAAACATAAGGTCGTGGACATCTCTGGCGGGAGGTGGAACAGGAACTGTTGACATGCAGTCCCCTTGTCCCTCTCCAGGCAGAGTTGTCCACAACAAACAAATTTCAAAATAATAATAATCCAACAATCATTGTGAACAATAAAATTAATATAAAAATTCTCCTATGGAATATCCAAATGTATTTCAATAACCTCCCACACTTGTATATTCCTATTCAAAAATATAGTCCCGAAACCAAAGTTCTTGTTGAAAAAGCACTATTAAAATATAAAACTGACAAAAAATTATTGTGTTATGTGACTTCAACGCCAATAATGCAATGTGGGGGTCCCCACATACTAATAGTGCAGGAACAATTGTAGCTGAATGGTTACAACACTAGAACTAGGTCGTTCTGTTGAACGATGGTTCCCCAAAGCATTTCTCTACAAGAAATACTTTTACGGCAATTGACTTGACAATTGCTTCACCATCAATTGCAAATAATGCGACTTGTAGAACTCACAATGATCTAGAAGGAAGTGACCACTTCCATCCTTATTGATACGGGATCACCATACACTTTAAGCTAAAAATTTCAATCCCGTTTTGTTGAATCAAAAGCACATTGGCACAAATTTTCAAACAGGGTAACCCAAATTTCTAACGTAATCCCTATGTCAAAAAATATTAACAAAGAAGCAGCATATATATAAGAAAAATAATAGGACAATCTGCCTCAACTTCTATTCCATCCTCTCATCCACCTAGCAATGCTAGACAACCTATTTGGTTTAACTTAGAAATAAAAAACCTCACTGCCGTCAAAAGAAACGTTTGGCTTAAGCTTAAAAACTGTCCTACTAAAACTAACGTCATTGCATATAGACGTCTGGCTGCCAAAATCAAACGAACATTTCGTGATGCAAAAAGAGATGCCTAGGCAATTTCCTAGCATCTATTAATCCATTCTAAAACTCTTTGGAATAAGGTTAAAGCTACAAGTGGAAATCACACATGATGTAGTATGACCGCCATCAAACATGGTTCTATATCAGTATTGCAAATAAATGTGCTGGGTACAGCTCTGATGCAAATTTTCACTCTACTCGTACAACAAAAAAATGTATTTTCCATAGATTTCCCTTCATCCACCTCTTATCCAGAAATCTCTCTAACCGAATTAATAGAATCACTAAGTTCAACAAAAGGCTTTACGCCCGGTTCAGATAAAATATCGTTTAAGATATTAAAAAATTTAACATTTGATTTCAAGTTAAGTTTGATTAAGCTTTATAACAATATTCTAAAAAATGGACAATTTCCGCATGAGTGGAAAAAAGCTAATTTGATACCAATACCAAAACCAAATACAAATTCGATAATTATCGACCAATTTCTCTTCTCTCCGTTTTATCAAAGTTATTTAAAAAAATAATTGCGAATAGACTTAAGTGGGCACTTGAAATAAATCTTAATAATGGTCAACATGGTTTTACACCATATACCAGTGCACACAGAGTTAGCATCACAAAATCATTCAATCCTCTTCTTGGAAAAGGCTTTCGAGAAAGTAACTTCATTGGGTGTAATAAAACAACTCCCTGACTGAGAAATCAACACGAACCTATTAAAGGTAATCTTTTCTTTCATGTCTAATAGAATAGTTAGAGTTGGAGTCAATGGCCATTATTCATCCGAACATAAAATCGAAAACGGCGTTCCTCGGGAATCTCCAATCTCAACAATGCTGTGTAATGCCTATGTTAACTAGCTTCTAAATAAAATAAACACTGGTGATCGACTAATAATATCAATTTTAAATTTCGCTGATAACATTTTCATTCTAGACTCTGGAAACCAAGAAGAAGTGTCACATGCTCTTAATCAAACCATACAAAAATCTCTAGCGTGGTGTCAAGATACTGGTGCTAAATTACCCGTTGCAAAAATGGAAGTTTTGCATATATGTAGGAAAAGGTCTTGCTCAAATACATCCATAAATCTTTGTGGTTCGATTCTTCCCATTAAAGAAAAAAACAAGAATTCTTGGCATTATCTGCACGAAACGTGAAAATGGCATGCACATGCAAAATTTATAACTTATTTATAAATAACTTAATAAATCTTTAAACCTACTAAAAGTTATCTGCCAAACACACAAAGAACCGCACCCATCTCTAAGCAAAACCCAAGCTCTGACAAGAGGAGCAATACAACATAGCATTTCCATATATTCTCACTGGACAAAAAGCAACGGCCAAACTATTCAAACTAAAATGAACGCCTTATTACAAAAAGCCACTGGAGCTTTACCATCAACCCCATTGATGCATTATTATTGTCAGAGCTGTTATAGATCCTGGTTTTGCTGAAAACTCGGGCATAAACTTGCGAAAATAATTCGCTAGTCCCATAACTTGTCGGACCTCTCCGACGTTTGTCGGTAGAGGGGACATTATAAGAGCATCAATTTTTTCTTTCGCTGGTCGCACCCCATTGATTGATGTTTCACGGCCCAAATACTCCGATATTTTCTTCCACAAATTTACTCTTATCGATATTAATAGAAAATCCATTGTCCGTTAGTGGCATCATAACTATATCGAGCTTTTCAATGCTTTTCTCTATTGTCTTTGATGGTATGCGCACATCATCTACATAAACTAAAGATACGTTGTTCCTAAATTCTCCAAGTGCTTTATAGATACTTCTTTGGAAGACAGCGGGGGTATCGGTGAGCCCAAACGGCATACGCAAGAACTCCCAGTGTCAATCAGAATTAATGAAGGCTGGGTTTTCTGCCGTCTGTTTAGATACCGGTATTTAATAAAACCCGGATACCATGTCCAACGATGTATAGTACTTATTTCCTCCTAGTCGATCGCGTTGGTCGTCGATTCTTGGCATTGGGAAACGCATCCTCTTTGTTGCTCTGTTAAGGGTCCTATAATCAACACAAAAATTGTAAAATTATAATAATTTTTCTATTTATATTACATTTTTATATTTATATTGAATTGTGCCAAACAAATTCATTGTACCCTATGATTGTATGCTGTGTTATAATCCTCTTAAATGTTCAATCTGTTAATTGCCTATTCTTCTTTGACATGTTATTTGTTTTTCTCAAGTATTGCATTGATTGTAAAACCTAACGTAACTTACATTGTTAACTTTTCTTTTCAACTTAAATCGCCAAGCAGATAACATCAGCAGCGCAATAAATAAGTATAAGTTAATACGATTTTTTATTTCACAGCACATCAATAATTGCCATTCGTCGTTGGCAATTTAATAACGCTCCTTGAATTGTGTTAAGAATTTAAACAAATCTCGCTTGATAAAAACATTTTGGTCCTTCGAGTCGGATTAAATTGATTGAACCTGTCTTTTTGGTGTGATAAGGTGTAGTGCATAAACTATTTTCTCATTTCGTCAAGGCCACACAAGATCGTTTATTTATTTAATTTATTAATTAGATAGTGATGATTAAAATAAAGGCTAAACGTAGTACTGCCAAAGGCATAATAAGTCGGGTTGCAACATTTGCCGAATCGTTGGACATGAATACAAACGTCGCGATGATCGAAAATCAGTTGGTTAAATTAGAGGACACGTGGTCTAGATTCGTTGCTCTTCACGAACAAATGCACGATTTTGCGGCTGATCTTGGGTTCGTAAATCCAGAACCAGAATTTTAAGAATACGAATCAAAATACTTCATAGCTCAATCCGTTTTCGCCAATTTTCTTGAGGGCAAAAAATCTTTGAATACGCCAATCAATTTGCTAGCTGAAACATTAGCAAGTCAGCAAGCAATGTTTCTTGGGAAATTAAATTCCCCAAAATCACCTACTTCTATTTCGTTGCCCAAAATATCTAATCCAAACTTTTCGGGTGATGACTATAAGGATTGGCCAACGTTCAAAGACATATTTATAGGCTCAGTGGATACTAATCCATCGCTCATATCTACACATAAATTCTACCTGCTTAAATCGTTTTTGAGTGGAAACGCGAGCAAGCCTTTAAAAGGTATCGCAATTTCGGAAGACAATTATTATGAGGCGTGGGAAAAATTAGAGCAACGATATGATCGTCCTCAGCTGATTATTCAGTCTTTTATACAAAGCTTCTTATCATTGTAATCAATTAGTTCGTCAAACGTAAATCTTCTTCGGAAATTAACTGATGGTGCCGATAAAGTTATTCGCGGATGTAGGTCTACAACAACTAATCTAGTTGAATTTGTATCGTATACAGTCTCAGCTCTAGAAAGCGGAAGGGAAGTAGATGTTATCTCTACTGACTTTAGTAAGGCTTTTGACAAAATTTCAGATAAACTTATGCTTTTCAAATTGTCCACCCTCGGCTTTGAACCTATTTTCTTAAAATGGATTTCTTCTTATCAGGAAAACCGATATTACAGTGTTCGTTTCAGATCTGCCTTCTCCAGTTCATTCTAAGCTAACTCCGGGGTCCCCCAAGGAAGTGACTAAGTTTTATTCTTACAATTAACGATATTGAACTGGTCATTAAACATTCCCATATCTTATTATACGCTGACGATACCAAGTTTTTCAAAACAATTTCTTCTTCACACAACTCTTCCCTTATCCAAGTAGATCTCGACAGTTTCCCAGTGTGGTGTATCAAAAACTGCTCAGAACTTAATATTGCTAATTGTCAATCAATCACTTTTTCACGCAAACGCATAAAATCTTGTCGCAGGAGCTACTTTCTTTACAATCAACCCTTAGCCATAGTTGAATGCATTCGAGACCTTGGCATATTATGTGATCGAGAGCTCAATTTCATAACACACATCGATAATATTATTTCAAAGGCCAATTCAACGCTTGGTTTTGTGAAAGGATGGTCCAAAGAATTCTCCGACCCCTACGTCACCATATCACTCTACATAAACTCTGTCCGCCTGTTACTTGAATACGCTTCTCAATTATGGTCCCCATATCAAAAAATTCATATGTCTAGAATCAAGAGCATTCAACGCCGTTTCTTAAGATTCTCCCTTCCTGGCCTGCCTTGGAATAATTCTTTAATTCTGCCCCCGATTTTGGTAATCGCCTCCAAGAGCAAGAGCGAAGAGAAATAACCGAAATCCTCTTCATTCATTGACTTCTCTCAGGTTCCGTGGACTCTGAAACCCTCTACCACTCTATCCTTCTCAACACTAACCCCCGTAACCTAAGAAACCCTCCCCTCTTCTACCTGCCTACTCGTACTTCTTATGGTTTCAATGAACCTATTAACCGTATGCTGCGAAGGGTTGATTTAAACACAAACTGTTTCGACTTCAACCTCAGCACTCCCAGCCTATAACTACTGTTAAATCGTTCGCCCAATTCAACCCAATGATAGCCCTAAGTTTTATAGTTTTAAGTTAGATTAAGTTATGAAGCTTGTATTAAGCCAAATAAATGGGGTTATTGCCCCCACCAAAAATTAAAAAAAAGTTAAAATTAAAAATTGTGCTTATTTTACCTCCTTGTGGTAACCACCGGGTACTGGCTTGTTCATACGGACATTCCTGCTAAACTTATAAGTGCGAGTGTTGAACACAGAAAAGAAATCAACACTATAATGCTTTGCTTTAATGACTATTCTGATCGACTCGCAGAAGTTTTGCATGAGCTCCTCAGAAAGAGGAAGTATGGCGGATGAGCCCAAACAATTGGACCAACGGCGGCTTCAGCAGTCAACAAAGCAGATGCCCTAACGAGCTACTTTGACGTATTTGGGGATAAGGTCATTGGGACAATTCAATGCAAGTCAGGGCATTGAAATAGAGATGGTGGCGGATGAGCCCTTAATGGACCAACGACAGCGCTCATATCCTTGAAGCGGGTTACTAACTCCGGTTAACAACCCCGCCATGTAAAAAATATAAGTTCCGAAGCGACCAATAGCCTCGGAAAAGGACGGATTAACTGTTGACGACCCGGTAAAATACATTAAGGACAACGACCTTCGGATGTGCACGTGGAATGTTAGAACTCTTAACAGACCACGTGCAGCCGAACAACTAGCGGAGGCTCTAGACTGCTACAGAGCAAGGAATTACTGCCATCCATGAAGTGCGATGGGATGGGCCGGGCAAAAGGAAGATGAAAAACTGTGACGTATACTACGGTGATTGTGAAAGAAGACCACAGCGTCTATTTGGATGCGGATTCGTCATAACCGGCAGACTTAGGCAAGAAGTCTTGGGCTTTCGACACGTAAGTGAGCGACTTGTAACAATCCGTGTCAAGGCTAAATTCGCCAACATTAGTCTAATATTCGCTCACGCCCCCACAGTAGACAAGGATGATGCCACCAAGGATAACTTCTACGACCCCTTAACATGACGTTAAGATCGTACTAGGCGATTTTAACGCCAAATTAGGTAAAGAGGAAATCTTAGCCTACACGACACAACGTCTGAAAACAGACTTAGGCTAATTGACTTTGTGGCGGGACGTAACGTCACCATTGCAAACACACGATTTCCCCATTTTGCGATACAGAAAGAGACTTGGCGGCATGCAGATCAAATAACCGTCAATCAGATTGATCACGTTGCGATGGATGGAAGGCACGCCGCCAGTATTTTGGATGTTCGCACCTTCCCAGCAGCTAACATCGACTCGGATCACTACCTTGTTGCAGCCAAGGTAAGAATGCGAATTACCCGAACGTCCCAACAACAGAGTAACACTGTGAGGAAGAATGACGTCGGAAAACTGTAATCGCCAGAGACCGCCGGAACCTATGCCGATCGAATATCCCGTAACCTCTCAAGAAATCCATTGCCGCCAGCATCAAGTGCCGAAGACCAGTGGCAACGTTCCCAACAAACCATCAGACGTGCCGCAACTGATGTACCAGGATTCACCAGACCTCCACCACGAAACCTCTGGTTCGATGAAGAATGCAGGCAGGAATATGCAGCTAAACAAATGGCATATAAAGCGGGGCTGCAAGGAAGGGGAGAGCTGCTCGTGAACTCTGAGAAGCGCGCGATCGAAGATATTGAGAGATGCTACCCCAGGAACAACGTGCGGAAGTTTTACCAACAGGTAAAAAGAACGTGTCAAGGCAAAAAAACCCGCACAGAAGCTTGTAGAGATAGGAATGGAAACCTCGTAGTTGAGTCACAGTCGGTGCTGAGTGGAAGGACCAATTCTGCAGACTGTTAAACGGCGATGAAGACCAAAATCCCACTGTCAGGCAGAATGAACCATTCAACATGGACGATGACACACACAACTTCCGTCCACCTGACCAAAATGAACTGTAGATAGCAATATCCAAACGAAAAAAACAACAAAGCTGCTGGCCCCGACGGACTACCCGCCGAACTCCTTAAAGCAGCCGGAGATGACCTGGTACAGTGCATACACCAACTCATCTGTAATAGTCCGGGAGGCGACCGCAAGATTACCTACGTCATCCGGAGATAGAAAAAAGCTATAATTAGTCGATAGTGTTCATAAAAACATTTGTAAATCCACTGGTCGGGCAAACTTTTTCAGGGAAGTTTGGGTTGAAAACGATCACTTCCGGTACCGTTTTTTGAAGAGAAACTACCTCATCGGGAGAACGAAAATCTTTATACAGGGTAGGATGGGTTTTATATCTAGGTTTGAAAACTTTTGGTCGGGCAAAAAAAATCAAGGAATAAACGCTTCCCCGACCAACTCAAATAACGGTTTTTTTTATGAAAACCTACCTCATCGGGAAATGGATGAAATTAGTACCAAAACAAAGGCAAGACATTCTTCTTTTCAAAACCATTGGTCGGGCAGACTTTCTTAGGGAATAACCCTCCCCCCGACCAATTTTAGAAAAAAAAATACAAAAACGACTTTCTCTTATTTTTTAACTTCAAATGTCTAAAAAATTATTGCAAATGTATAATATTACTATAAAACAAAGCCAGAATAGTATATTTATCAAATCCAGTGATTTTTTAGATATCCACAATACCTTACCCCCCTCCCCCCCCGCTTCTTCGATGAAAAATAATGTATAATCTTTACTTCTAAAGGAAACTTACTTGATCAAATAGATATTTTTTTACAACACAAAGATAACCTAGTAGAAATACTTACTAGTTAGATACAAGGGTTTCTCTTCAACATTATTTGCTTTACCTTTATTTTGACTGTTCCCAACATAAAATGAATAACTTCCAACAGTTTAGTATTCATAGTATTTATTTTTAATTTGTGTAGTGTTTTGAAAATTTGTACCACCCTTAGTTAAAGGACTTCTTAGTTCTTAACAATTAACCATAAAGACCCACTCTATTATCCAGCATTACAATTTTTCAATTATTCAAATCAGATCAAATAAATAACAAAAAGCTTTTGATTCAAAAAATTTGTGTTTATATGTATATAAAGTTACAGTTCTTTTCTAACAATATATCTAGTATTACATTAAAAAAATATTTATTTAAAATAAATATAGATGTATAAATAACAATAACAATAAACAAAAAAATTTAAATTTCACGATATATTTATATATTTTGCACATACAAAAATGAATAATAAACTTCAGTATTATCTTTTTTAAATAGTGTCGTCATCGGAATCTTGTTCACAAAAGGAATCTGTCTCTTCGATTTCATCCAAGACAATGTCTTCAATATTTAGTGGGGTTGGTTCCCCTTCATACCAAAGAGGCAAGAATCTTTCATCTTTTAAAATCCAGCCAAAATCGTCGGCTTTAGCTTTTACACAATTCGATTCCGTCGCGTTAGCCCACATCGAACTGACAAAAATTGTTCTTTTAATTTTTTGTTGAAGAGATTTGAAGCAAGGCGGAATTAAACTAGAGTCGAAGTGTTTCATATTTTTGAAAATATTTCCAGCAGTGTTATTTTTCGCAGCATAAAGATTTTGAAACATTTGAACCCTCGCTAAATTTGCGTTGCTACAATTCTTAACGCCATACATTTGCAACGTAAAATTTAAAAATTGATTGATTTTGAACTGTATAAGAAAAGCATTTGTCATGTAAGGTCAAAAAAACTTTCTTATTTCCAAGAATCGGAACTAAAGAGTCGTTTTCCCAGTGTTGTGCTAAAAATTTTACCAGAGCTTCTTTGAATTTGGGATTTTTCAGACACTTTAGGAAGTCATTATTTCGTTTTTGTAACGGTCCAAGAATTGTGTAATTAACTGTTTCTTGTTTATTACGAAAAATATGCTCAACATCTTTAATAGATGGATGCAAATACCTATCAAAAACTAAGTGCACTTCCATAGCGTTTGTGGAGCATAGTCTCCTCAAAATCATTTCGGAAATTTTTTCAAATGTCTCAGGAACTGAAGGTCCCAAAAGATGAAAAAAGTAAAAACCATCTATAATTTCAATATTTGGACAAATTGGTTCAGATAAAGGAATTCGGTTTTTGAGTAATGACAAAGGGAAGGTGGTGCAGGTGCAAGTGGATATGATAAGCATACTTCCATATCAGTTTTCTTTTCCAAAGCTATAGCTAAAAGTCGCCCAAACACATCTCTCTCCATTTTAATCAGTGCTTGTTTTTCGCCATTTTTACTTTTTTGAAACCTTTTCAAACACTGAGATGAGAAATTTCGAATATTGTTCCTACTCAAGGGTTTAACGAAACGTTCACAATTTTCGGAACACTCTTCGATAAAGGCGAGTTTTTGACTGTTTCCGGTTTGAAAAGCACTTAAAAGAAAATCTGCAGTTTCTTCGGATGCTGCTCTTCCTGTTGTAATATGAAATAAATTATCTTTTTCCACATTTGGTTCAAATGGATTAATATTTTGTTTAAAAGAATTCATTATTTCATACAACGCCTTTCTGTCTTTTTCGATGCGATTATGTGCAAGTTCATGGGTTATGTCATCCTTTTGATCAAACTTGATTTCAGCGAGCATTTTGGAAATTATTTTTGTGCGTATGTTATGACTGAGGGCCCAACGCTGCCTTGCTGAAATCGAATTTGTGAAATGAGTAACACCAGTTAAAGAGTTCGCGGCATCAGCATTTATTGTCTGTTCGAGTGTCAAGTCAACAGGAGCTCTTGCTAGACTCTTTGATGTGCGTTTGATCCCAAAAGCACCTCGTTTAAACTCATTTATCAACCCAGAATTACGAATTTTTAACTCTACTAAGTTACTGTGGTATTTCAATATCCATCTTGCATAATTGGGTTGATTAAATACAAAAAATAAATTAGACAACTCAAATATAGAATCCACATACAAATCAAAATCACTCATTCTGATACTTCTCGAAAATCTAAAAAATACGTTCATAAGCTCAACGTATTGCATGAAAAATTGTGGAGTTTTTCCATTAACTCCTTTTAGAGTAACATTACAATATTGCCTATATTTACTTATGACATCGTCTAATAATGAACCCATAACAAGGACTTCAGTTGGTTCTATTGGGTTATCGTGTATGCGATGTAAATCTTCTACAATATCAACCTCATTTTCTAAACAAAATTGTTCAAAATGTAAAGTTTGAATTGCCCCGGATAGCAAGGGATGTATTCTTTTGCATCTATTAAAATGTTTGCCATCAATAAATCCATTTACTGATCCTTCGGCCAGAACTTCAGAATGAACTAAAATATCAGCTACACCAGATCCATCGATAAATTTTCCCAAAGCTTTAAAAAAAGCCATTTGTATATGAAATGCTCCCAAGTTAATAAAAACATTGTTAAAAGTTGGATTTTCATTTATTTGAATCTGCATAGCCATTTTAGCAATTGCTAAATCATAGGTTAATACAATTTCTTTTTGGCCAATTTCATTGGCAATCTTTTGAGCATATTTTAATGTTGTATGTACAACAGTATAGGATGTTGGCGACATATTAATTTGAGGTAAATAATCTATAATCTGAGTTTCGCTTTTGTCTATTGTAGTTTTACTGTTGAAACCTATCCACATTGGTGTTTCTGAAATTTGAGAGAGCGATATAGACCAAATTAAGTCTTTAATAATTGCATTTTCTTTCGTCAATCGTGTTGAATCGGTTGTAGCATTTATGATATCTTCTAAACGAAGCAAAGTTGTGTTAGAAGTAACTCTTTTCATATAGGGTTGAATATCACGTGGTATTTCTTCAAATCGTCTTCTCTTTCTAGAAGAGCAACCACTGTGTTCGTTATGGTTTGTCGGAACTTCTACAGAACTACTAGCGACATGAGCTAAATTTGGTTTAGCTGTAAACTGATATATTATACCAACTGTATCATGAAGAGTATCTTTTCCATTAAAAGTCTCGACATACCGGTCAAAATTATCAAATGCTACATGGGTACTTAAATTTTTATCGGTTTCTATTCCAGGGGGTATCAGTCTATTTTCTTCAAAGGCGGTATAAGTCATTTCTGTTTCCAGTTCTCCCGCAACGGTATATCCTACAGAATGCCCATATTTGTTGAGTATTGTTAAAACCTTTTTACTACTTGTTAGCGATTTCATTGAAAGACCTAACATTAGTTGTTTTGATGGTTTTATTCTACCCTTTGTAATTATATAAATTATATCTTCACATATTGATTTAATTTTAATGGCATCATCATCTGATTTCTTCCTTCTTACATCGGGTCCTTGAATCAGACAATTAACAAACTTATACAACTTTTCAATAGTAGTACATTCTCCTCTTGTTATATCATCTGGTTTCAATTTATCAGGGAGCTTGTTTTTTATTATGGACTTAACAGTATTACGAATGTCGTAGGCTACTTCCTCAAATTTACATGCTTCAGCACACTTTAAAAGTAAGGTGTGGTTGACTAGCTTATTAACATCAATTCCGTTCTTATAAGCAATTTTTTTTTATTATATGAATCAGAAAACCCAATTGTAACAAGATTACGGTGGACACTTTCTATTTTACTTTGTAAATGGTGTGGCTTAAAGCTATCAAAATTAAAAATCTCTAAATAGTTATCACTGACTTCTAGAAGTAATGCTTTGTATCTTAAAAATAAATCTTTCATTTTGAACAATCTCTTCATATATAAAGACTGATAACGCTTCAAATGCATTTTTATGAATAGCCCTGAGCTTGTGCCAATTACCTTCTTTATGCACATTTTTTTTCGTCAGCTTATTATATTGTTTAATGTTTTTATTTCTACATATTGGATGGTATGCAAAATTTTTACAATTGTTCAATCTATTAAGAACATTAATATCTTCAAATTTGTCAGCTATTTTCTTTGTAGTTTTAAACATTTCCGCATTATTACAAATTGATACATTTTGATTTCGAAGTCCTTGCTTTTTAATGACTTGATTACAAAATATACATTTGGCTGACAAATCTGTAGTGATTGATTTGCACTTTCATCTAATACGTCAACCGAGGTACTCGGTAGAGGCTAAAACAAACAAGCAATTATGTAATAAAATGCGTTCTTTCGAATAAAAATAATTTACTTCATAGATGGTTGAACTATGAGAAGCTGTGAGATCATACATATCTCCCTGTTGATGTGCGTCTAAATACATAGGTGATATACATATTTGAGCCTAAATAAAGGCAACATAAATGAAAAAAGAGAATATTTTGAAATTTATTTAGGAAATACTTCAGGGAAATTTTGTTCTCCTCTGGGTACACTTCCTTGTATATTGCTTGACATTAACATCATACTTGAACTGGATGGTTGAGCCTGATAAAAATAAAAATTTTATTACTTACACCTACAACAACTGCATTATTATGTTAATAACAATTTAAATCTTTGCATTCAGCCCCTCGAAGACGATGCTGAAGGCATTTTCGTTTTGATTTTTTAGATGCATGAGGTGCAAGTGGCCAACTAATAGAATATAACACAAAATTCTTTCAAGGATTGTTTTATTTACGCTAAATTATCTCTGTTCTGATCATTAACATTTACATATTAATAACGTTGTATATTAACAAGCTTCGACTTACTGTTGGGTCAGCAGTTAATGTTTTGTGTTTTTTAATAGATGCTTTATTTGATGTACTTAGCTTATTTTGATTTATATTCAATTTTCTATAACACTTTGTATGATAGCCAAGAGTTTCTTTGGATTCAATAGAGAGTCTAATGTTTCCATATTTAAAATTTCTACTTTTACGAATTACTAACATATTCAGAACTTTATTAATAGATTCGCCAGTCAAGTTAATAACTTTTGTAGATTCATCATGAATCTCACAAACAAAACACTTTTTCATTTTGAAAATTTAAATATTAAGCACAGACTTGAAAAACAATAAGTATGAAAAACTAATTCCAAATTATTTTGTAACACATGTGTCAGTAAATATAAAAATAAAAAGTGTACTTCTTTAAAGCTTTTTCCGATAATTTTGTTTCGCGCACTTTTCCACACTTGCATCAAGCAATATGACTAACGTTAGATCAATCACAATGTACTGATCAACAGATTAATAGCGAGAGTGATTTCTGACGTTTTTTTTTAAATGAGAGCTAAGTTAACAGTTATGATTTTTAGTAATAACTTTACTTATTTTTGCTGCCTCTTCTCTTGAGATAAAAGTAGAGAGTTAAGAGATTTTATTAATTTGTCATTTTTATAATTTAAATAGATCTTCGATGCTTTTACAACAAAAAATTTTTTTTAAATTTTAATTTGCATTCAATATTTCAAAGGCTAGAAAATTTGTTTGGCTACTCTGGGCTTATTTTGTTAATAGTTCAGTATTAAGGTGTGTTTTAAGTATGAGTAGTGAACACTTAATAAAATTAGATTATTCTTATAAAGTTTTTTTTTATGAATAAAAGTGTTTTTATGTTACAAATCACAATAAAGGTAAAGCAAATAGTGTTGAAGAGAAACCCTTGTAAGTATGTAAGTAGTAAGTAATTCTTTGTTAAAGGGACAAATGTAGGTTATCTTTGTATTGTAAATAAATATCTATTTCATCATTTGATCAAGTAAGTTTCCTTTAGAAGTAAAGATTATACATTATTTTTCATCGAAGAAGCGGGGGGGGGAGGGGGGTAAGGTATTGTGGATATCTAAAAAATCACTGGATTTGATAAATATACTATTCTGGCTTTGTTTTATAGTAATATTATACATTTGCAATAATTTTTTAGACATTTGAAGTTAAAAAATAAGAGAAAGTCGTTTTTGTATTTTGTTTCTAAAATTGTTTGGGGGGAGGGTTATTCCCTAAGAAAGTCTGCCCGACCAATGGTTTTGAAAAGAAGAATGTCTTGCCTTTGCTTTGGTACTAATTTCATCCATTTCCCGATGAGGTAGGTTTTCATAAAAAAAAACCGTTATTTGAGTTGGTCGGGGAAGCGTTTATTCCTTGATTTTTTTTGCCCGACCAAAAGTTTTCAAACCTAGATATAAAACCCATCCTACCCTGTATAAAGATTTTCGTTCTTCCGATGAGGTAGTTTCTCTTCAAAAAACGGTACCGGAAGTGATCGTTTTCAACCCAAACTTCCCTGAAAAAGTTTGCCCGACCAGTGGATTTACAAATGTTTTTATGAACACTATCGACTAATTATAGCTTTTTTCTATCTCCGGATGAGGTAGGTAATCTTGCGGTCGCCTCCAGTATTATAAAGTCTGGTCAGAAGAAAGTATGCCTGATGAATGGAACCTCAGCATCGTTTGCCGGATCCACAAAAATTAAACCCTCTAAACTGCGCCAACTATAAAGGAATAAGTCTCCTGAATATCGCGTACAAAATCCTTTCTGCTGTATTATGTGAACGTCTGAAACTATTTGTCAGCAACCAGATTGGACCCTATCAGTGCGGTTTCAGGCGAGGAAAATCCACAATCGATCAAATGTTCACGCTACGGCAGATCCTGGAATCTACCCAAGAACTCCAAATCGATACCCACCATTTTTTTATCGATTTAAAGGCCGCGTACGATAGCTTTTATAGAGACGAGCTATACAGAGCCATGTCTGGTTTTGGCATCCCCACAAAGCTCATCCGACTGTGTAGGATGACGATGGACAACTATCGCTACTCCGTCAAGGTTGGTACTGACTTCACAGAAGCTTTTGATGTGAAAAAGGAATCCGATTAAGTGATGCGCTATCGTGCGATTTCTTCAACTTAATACTTGAAAAAATTGTAAGAAATTCCCAAGTTAACTCTACTGGCAAAATTTTTTTAAGTCTGTGCAATTGTTAGCATACGCTGATGACATAGACATCATTGGTAGAACCCAGCGAGCTGTCACGGGAGCGTTTGCTAACATTGAAGCTGAAGCGGCTAAGATGGGACTAGCAGTCAATGAGGCCAAAATTAGGTACCTGCTGTCCTCAAAAAGGGACACACAACACCGGCGGATTGGACAAAACGTCCCAATAGACAGGTACAACTTTGATGTGGTTAGGGACTTTGTCTACCTCGAATCCGCTATAGCATTTAACAACAACATCTCATTAGAAATAAAGCGAAGAATAACTCTTGCCAATCGCTGTTCCTATGGGCTAGGGAGGCAATTGAGTAGTTCTTCCCAAAATTTTCGGCCCTATCTGCGTCAACGGGCTTTGGAGGAGAGGGTTCAACCACGAACTATACGAGCTGTACAGCGACATTGACCTGGTACAAAAAATACGTATATCACGTTTAAGATGGCAAGGTCATGTAGAGCGTATGGACAACAATGCTCCGGCTCACAATATCTTCGATTCCAACCCAGAGGGAAGATGCAGTCAAGGAAGACCTCGCCTAAGGTGGCGCGCTCAGGTGGAAGAAAGTAAACGTGGAAGTAAGTAAACGTCTTCTTGTGAGTTCTTATAACTGGCTCGTTTTATTAATTCTCAATTTGGTTAAATATATTTTTTCAAAGCAAAATATGCAAAAATTTGCTTAATACTATTGTTGCTGATTATTACTTAATGCTATTGATTTATAGAGTGCTGATTAATACAAAAAGAAGTGTGTAGGAAATAAAATATAGGGTGCTGTGTATAGGAATCTGCTGGTGTAGGAATGTGGAAAAATATGGTGATTAGGGATTTGGATTGTTAACTTATACGGACAGACCTTAAATTCACTGTAAATGTATGTATGTAATTTGCGTTTTATTCGAATTTTTAATAATAATATCAATCAAAATTTAATTATATTCAAATAGACCTTACTGACGATGGAAGCATAGCTTACCAAATGCACATTTAAGGAAGTAAAATAATAAGAGTCCTACTTAAAATAAAATCTTTAATTTATTAAAACTGAGCTTCCTTCAAGCCTATAAACCATTTATCAATTCAATTTTTGCATTCCAATTTGGATTTAAAACCTGACTTTTTTTGTCATGACGTTGATGTGTATTAGTTCCAAATGTTGGTATTCCTACTCAGCTATCGACTAAAATATTAATTTTAATTCATAGTGGTTTTTTTAAAAAGAGGATTAAATTTACCGAAAAATCAAAACCTGTAAAATTGATTTCTGATCAAGAAAAACATTTTTAAATTATTGGAAGGCAACCAAATAGTTGGGACATAATATATAATTACTCAATGATATAAATCTTTCATTTTATCTTAACAAAGTTTGTAAGTGCGAATATGTAACATACTTGCACCATTTATTACACTTTACGTATCTAGGAGCCATTTGCAAAATTGTCTGTCCTTTTTTTTGATGAAATCTGTAAGTTTCCAGAAAGACCCTTAAATACAAACACGTCCGTTTGATTGAAGAACAGAAAAATATAATAATAATTTATTGATAACATTTGATAACAAAGTCGATAAAATACTGTACAATTATTTCGACAAAGTGTTTAAGTACGAGTAGTTTTACATTCAATTTCAACAGTTTCTTACTTTTTGGCTTTATCTTCGTAATAACAATTTTTTTTCAGGAAATCCCATCATCGTTGCACGAATTAAGTAGCCTTAGCGTGCTTAATATTAGTGGTAATGTCGATATTACCGATCTACCACCTCACCTTGGACTTTTATCAAGACTCTGGAACTTAAATACTAGGGGCTGCCTTCTCCAAGATCCCCTTAAGTCCATGATAGAGAGTAAGAAATACAAGACTATGGACATAATTGGTTATTTAAAATCAATTTACGAGGATGCACAACCATACGCACGCATGAAACTTATGGTAGTTGGTGTTCAGGGCATTGGAAAAACAACTTTGCTCGATATCTTAACGCAAGGTGGTTCCCAAAAAAGTCGATCATCCGAAAATCACTGGGCCAGGCGCATGGGTCATACCAAAAATATATCAAAAACGAACCGTGGGATGAATATTTCAACGGTTGGTGTTGATATTGGTACATGGATTTGTGAGAAACGTAAAAAAGGAACAGGTTCACGCGGGCCAGTCGTTTTTCGAACCTGGGATTTTGGGGGACAGAAAGAGTAAGTTGGTTTGGTTCTAGTGGACACTGACAAATTTACTGCTTAAATATGATTCTAGATACTATGCAACCCATCAGTATTTTTTATCAAAAAGGAGTTTGTATTTGGTTTTATGGAAAATAACTGATGGTTCTAAAGGTTTGGCAGAGATTCTGCAATGGCTGGGAAATATTCAGGTATTTAAAAAATGTTACATTAGCCCCGAAAATTTTATAAACTTTATCTTTTTGTTATCAAGGCAAGAGCACCCAACTCGCCTGTCATAATAGTTGGAACATATTTTGATGTATTAGGTGAGAATTTTCCACCTCAAAAAGCAGAGGAGCTACAGCAAATTATTCGCGAGAAATTTATTGCAATACCAGATGCTGAGAAGATTGGATTACCTCGTGTGATTGATTCTATTGAAATCAGTTGTAAGACTTTTCATAATATTCGCCTACTCTCCAACATAATTTACGACACAGCATTTATGTTGCGTTCTCCGGGCTCCAAGGAACCTCTTCTCATGCAAAAAATTCCTGCCAGCTATATTGCGTTGGAGGATATTGTAAATTTAATATCTTGTAATCTGAAATCAGTAGGAATGGATCCCGTGTTGGATGCAGAAAGTTATAAGCAAATGGTAACTGAAGAGATGAGAATACATAACTATAAAAGTTTTAGGTATGATTCAGACATTTTAAATTCGTTTGATATTTTTACTATTATTAATTTCTTCTAATAAAGAGATATCGCAGAATTGAATCAAGCGACCATGTTTCTTCACGATAACGGTGTTGTCTTACATTATGATGACGCGACTTTACGCGATTTTTATTTTCTTGACCCACAATGGTTATGCGATATGTTGGCTCATGTTGTGACGGTGCGGGAGATAAATCCTTTTGCAAGAACTGGAGTAATGAAATTAGAGGATTTACAATTGCTGTTTCGAAACACGAATTCATCCTCTCACAACAATAGAAGGTAATTTACTTTATATGATTTTTTTAAAATAATGGTAACATTATAAGTCTATGCCATTATACTATGTATGTTCAATATAGTTTTGAGATTACAAAATGCAAGATCTCTTTGAAGTCTCAATGAAATCACATTATTGTTGCGAGCTATTCATAATACACGGAAGGCTCGGGGGTGTGGTTCGAGCTGTACCACAAGTATGTGCGCAAATAACACACATCAAAGAAATCTATATATCTATTTTTTGCCGACTGCCTACTAACCTTTCACCCCGTACAGACGTCCTTAGTGTTAATTTTATTTTATCAAAGGAAAAGTGTAAAGTGTCTGTTGTATTTTTTTTTCTCTCGGTTGAACAATAAAAATTGATAACGCAATTCTATATAAAACAATAATTACCAACCAAAATTCAAGTGTTGATTTTAAATAAAATTAAATTCGATGTTCAAACGTTTTTTCAATGCTATTTTGGTTACTTTTTCTGATATGCACATAAAATAACTCTACTTCATATATTTACCCTACGTTTCGTTGGATTTTCCCAACTCCTTCAGGGGTTGTTTATTTAAACCTAACAAATAAAATTTGTTTATACATTTTAGAGTTTTGTTTTTTCTAATTGGGCTTTAGGTCAATAAATGAAACAAAAGTTGATTTGTTTCCACGACGTTTCGTCCATGTCTATGGATCTCATCAGGTGAAATCACAATGTTCTATATTTGCATTGAAAAGTTACAAATTAAAATTGATAACACATTAAGAATAACAATAAAATAATGACTTACACTAATTACATTTATATCGTACAAATACATCAAAAAGACTATAACTTAACACTTTAAAGTGAGACAAGTAACATGTTATGTTCATAAAAGTTTATAAACATCTCCATGGAGATGCATTGGTTTTTTTCTTTTCAAGAACCCAGTAGAAATTTCAAAAAATTCATGCATGAAACACCAACTTTTTCAACAATGAGTGGAAGCTACACCCCATGAATTTGGTATGAAAACATCGATGAATTTAACATGGGGCTGTCATAGGCGGTCACCAAGTGATTTTCGGAGTGAATATTTAACAGTGAAATCACGAAGTAGGGGTAACTAGTTTATTCATAAGCAAATTATATGTGATGAAAAATGGCATGAACGGTAAGCTGTGAAATCACTAGTTGACTTAGAGTTGCTTATTCAGCAGGTGAAATATGGCATGAATGCTCATCCATTAATTCACTGTTAATGTGATATGATAAAAAATGCCATGCAATGCAAAATCTTAAACCTATTTTTTGTGCTTATGGTTAATTTTCGTTCTGTTTCATTACTCTATCTGTAAAAATAAGGTGTGTTGAACTTAAGTTTGACTAACGTAGCCCTAAAGATCCACTTTAATTAGAAGAGTTGTTTAGTGTGTTTAAAATTAAGACAAAATTAGACAAGGGCTGGCAACTAAATGCCTGTTGTTTAACTAGAGTTGGATTTATTCTCTAAACGAGGACTGTTTATTTAAAACTTGGGCCAATGTTTTTGAACTAAAATGCGTATCAAATAAGTTTAGCAATAAATCGCTTAACATGATAGAATACATATTAAAATGATACAATACATCTTCAACAATTCAAAATTTAGTGCAAGGGCTCGTTTTTATTGCATTAAGCTTACATTTTTTTCAAACGCTTTTAAGTGAATACAAAAGAGCAAATTCCGTGCCAATGTGGTGATGATTTAAATACACTCCGTATCAAAAAGTGTTGTTAAAATTCACAGTTTTTTGTGGAATTCCCATTTTAGAATTAATTTGTCTGGCCAAAATCGATTTTTTTCTGAACAAAATCGATTTTATTCCTTTCAAACAAACAATTTATTTTTAGCAAGATTTCATCTACTTTCCGCACACTGGCAGGATTTGACATTTCTCTTATGTCAATTCTTAATTTTCCATTTTATATTTATGGAAATCAAATATATCTTTTGTTCCTATATTTTACAGTAGTTATATAATAAACTATTAATAATAATTAGCTGCGTTTTATTATCACATCGTCGCGTCGGCCCAGAATTTTAGGGTTCTATGTCGACCGACCCCTGATTTAAGTTATTAGAATGGTGCGACCACTCTTGTGAAAATCTAAGAAAAAAGACTTGCGCTGCTTAATTTGCTTAGAAAATTCAACATCAATCAACATAAAGTATATTGATACCAAGAAACAATTCAAGAAACTATGTAGAGAAAAAAGGAAAACATACGAAGAAAATCTAAAAATTATCGAAATTTCGCTGGATGATTTAAGAAATCATTTTGCAGGATTACTGAGTTCCACTTCTGATCAACGTTCATGGAGCTACGCAAAACCACATACCACACGCAGAAGACGATAGTTTGGATGCTGAGATAACTTTGATTGAAGTAGAAAGGGTACTAGAATCACTTAAATATGGAACAGACGTTATTCCTTCAGAGTTTTTTAAATAAACTTCAACTGCGTTTAAGGTAAAATTAACTTAAGCACTAAATGTCATCTACAACTTTGCAGTACATCCAGATTGCTTCGACGAGGAAATCATTTGGCCAATACATAAAAAAGGTGGCCCAAATGACCCAAAAAACTACAGGGGAATATCATTTCTCAATGCCAGTCTGAAAGTTTACACTTCACTTCTCAATAGAAGACTTACGAATTGCGTGAATACTAATGGGAAATTGAGTGAGTATCAATCTGGATTTCGACAAGGATATTCTACAATCGACAACATTTTTATGCTGGAATATCTTATACGATTAAAACTTAGTCATAATGCAAAACTTTACACCTTCTTTGTTGACTTCAAGGCTGCATTCGACACAATTAATAGAAAACATTGTTCTATAAACCATATAACCTAGGTGTATCATCAAAATTCGTTAAAGCGCTGGAAAAACTTTATTATCAAACAACGGCAAAGGTTTATAACGGCTGTGGCAAATCATAGCAGTTACAAATAAATAGGGGACTTCGTCAAGGTTTTACTCTCAGTCCGCTGTTATTTGGGTTATTCCTCGACCACATTATAAATTGGCTTCCTTGCGGTGTGGATTTTGAAAATCTCAAAATAAAGGTTCTAATGTATGCTGATGGCATTGTCATTGCTGGAACGAATAAGACATCTCTCAATATAATTGGATACCAATTCTCGCCATCATAAGCTTGCAAGTGAACATCACCACAAGAAACACTTCATAACTTTGTAGAATCTCTAATTTCGACTTGAACGGGAATATCCAAAACTCGTATATTTGTTAAGCACTTCAGATTTCCAGTCAGATGTTTGGTAGCACCACTGTCCTTAATCCACAAATCACGTTTGTTTGACCACATTTAAAACATTTCCAAATTTACCTGACTGTTTTTGTTGCCCAAACCCTGCTGACTTCTTTAGTCAAACAAAACTCCGCCGTATCTGTTCTTTCTTGTATCTGTCGTGATTTCCAATGACGACATTACGAAACGTTTCTGCCTCACGACCTTGCAGTCTTATTTCTTCTTCTTGAAGACGATCACGTAATTTTTGGAGAATTTTGCCTACGCCTTTAACTGATTTCCAAGTAGCATGAAAGTCAAACTTAGCTGGCAATGAATTTATAATTCTTGACATTATCCAACTATCTTTCACTTCTTCACCATTCGAACGTATCATTGTAGCAATTTTCTCATCTACATTGAGACCAATTATTGCGTGTGCTTCCATGTTTGCATCCAATTAGTTTTAGCAACTCATTCAGTTGGCATTGAAGTCATACCAGTAGAAATTTTCAAAAGATTTTTTATTCGCAACAACAAATTCAGCTTGAATCCAAGATACATATTTTGACTTTCCATTTCCTTCGCCAGATTCCGCTAACTTTTCAAGACTTAGTTTGCTATCCATTTTTCAAAAAAATTTCTTTAAATAAAATAAATTAATTAATCTTTATTTTAAGGTTACTGGGCCTACAGGTTATAGGTTATATGATAAACCAATGATTAATTTTTTTTTTGTTTTTATAATCTACACGCGCTCAAGGGATTATAAATACCCTTTAAATGTTTCAACACAGCGCGGGCGTGAGGGTGAGGTTAAAGAAGAGAAAGAATGATATGAAAGATGTGTGGCGCGATATTCGGAGACTGTAGGTGGTTGTTGTCTCAGATTTTTTATCTCCGGGGATGGCGGCTGAACTAATGCGGAGAAATTTCCGTGTCTTATTTATCTCTGTCCTTTATAATTCGCATTAATTTTTTTATTCTTTGTCATATTTTATCGTTATACTAGTTTTACTCAATCACATGTTGTTAGCTCTATGCCTAAACAGCATGTAATGAGTAAACCAGCAACTCATTGTATGACATTTATTTTTAGAATTGGTGTTTTAATGGAAAAATAAGAAGACATAGACTACGGCAGGGATCGAACCTGTGACCATGAGGTTCACAGGCGAACACACAACTATCGCGCCACGGCCACCTCCATACTTTAATTTATTATTTACCTACAATTATATTCCTTTTAAACATTTATTAAAAATGTAATTAACATGTTGTTCAATGAAAAGTTAGAATAGAATGAAAATTATTTTCTTGTTTGAACAAATATAAATATTAAACAAAAATCGAAGCTACATACAATATTAAACTAATACAGTAGAAGCTGCTTACACTTAATACAAAGTGTAACTTTTATCATTTCCATCAATATTGTTCCGGTATAGTGTGCCGACATGGCATGTAAAAAAGTTCGGAATGGTTTACCGATGCGGTTTGATTTTTTTGTAATTTACCTGTTGCTTAGATTGTTTTGAAGTAAGCGAGTGAATGAAATTGGCCGAAGATGTTAAATGTATCTGGCTTCAACCTGAAGTAACTATTCTGTTAGAAATGATTAAAGATAATAACATGAAAATCTATTAAAAATAGTATCTAACTAGTTGTAGGACAGAAACATTTTTAAATTATCGTCCATTTTTATTTCAACAATTTTTTTTTGATTTTTGACAATTGATTTTTGACATCCCCACACCGGCATTCATGGTGTGTAAATGTCCCTACAGAAACGGGTTGCTTTGCCGGTAAGGTGTTTCGATACTGGCGTGTAATAATGATATATCTATAGCTTGAACCAAATCACTTGGCTAACGGTCGGTTCCGCAGAGAGAGAATTTAAGAGAACAAAAATGGTGCGCAAGAGATTTAATGGAAAAAAATGAAAACTGCACAAAAAACCACGATCATTCGTCATACCTCATATTAATAAAGTTTATCCCTGGAACGTGATTCTGTGTATCTGTCAAAATTAATCAGATATCGAAGAAATATGAAGAGAGCTGCGCAGTAGAATGGCCAAGTGAATTGGTTCAAGATATACATACTAGGTTCTAGGCAGGTACACAATGTCCAACCCAATCATTTAATTTAAACTTTCAAAAATATTCGAAAATATCTCAGGATCGTGCTCGGTTTCTTCAGCTTCGGAGAGAAGTTGATTTTTTGAACAAATTTTTGTATCATCAGTACATAAATGCTTCTGAAAGCAATATAAAACAGAATAGTAAATCATGTTGGGTCTTTCTGATTTCCAAACGTAAAACACCCTTTTTGCCAACATCAATGGAACTTGATGACGAAAAATCAAGCGATATTCAATCGTCTTGTTATACTTTCAATCGTATTATAATACAGATGTTATCTCAAATATTAATGACTTTTATTCAAACGTCTCACCCATCACAGATTTCGATTTAAAGCGTTTTTCGAAACAAGAAGTTCTTGACGGTTTGATTGAAGTCGATTCAACTAGAAAATCTGGAGTGGATAAAATTCCCCCGCTCTTATTGTCAAAATGTGCCACGAGTCTCTGCTACGCTCTTAAAATTATTTTTAACAAATCTTTATCATCTGGTGTTTTTATTGATGATTGGAAGTTATCGTTTGTTAACCCAATTTACAAAAGTGGCCTTAAACACATCGTTAAAAATTACAGACCAATATCAAAACTTTCTGATGTACCAAAGTTATTTGAAAAGTTAGTGACTCAGAGGCTACTTTTCGTAGTCAAGGAATCAAGAACGTAACAACATGTATATATTAGTGGCCGATCAACTTCGACTAATTTGTGCCTTTTTTCCCAACATTGTTTAAAATCAAGTCGATGTCTTATACACAGATTTTGTTAAGGCATTTGACAGAGTTCACCATGGACTATTATTGCACAAACTTCTAAAGCTGGGACTTAATACAAATTAAGCAGATACAAGTAAGCAGATCGTCCAGATTTATGGTTTTACATCAATATTTATAGAGGTGTAAGCTTTCAAAAGGATATTGATTTATTTTTAAATTTGTGCTTAAACAATCATCTCGAACTAAATACATCAAAATGTAAAATTTTTAGTGCTTACAGAACGTTAACTCCGTTAACTTTTACTTATAAATTTGGAATGGAAACTCTCTTAAGGGTCACTGAGGTGAAAGATATGGGTGTTGTCTTTGATTCCAAGCTCACATTTTCTTCCCACATTGATTTTATTGTATCGAAAGCTAATTCTATGTTAGGTTTCCTCAAACGAACTTCTCGCGTTTTTAAGGATGTGTATACTTTGAAGACAATTTTTATTTAATTAGTGTTGCCCATATTAGAGGACGTTTGTGTAGTTTGGTCACCATTTTACGAAAATGCAATTACAAGAATAGAAAAGATACAAAAAAGGTTCTCGAGTTTCGCGTTACGAAATATGAGATGGTCCGACGGAATGCCTGCATACTTTTCAAGAAGTGCGTTATTAGATTTAAAAACCTTTAAAAGCCGCAGACAAGCCCAAATGCGTCCTTTTTATAAAAGACATATCAACTAATTGTATAAATTCAGAAAAATTACTTGCGCAAGTTTCTTGTTACGTTCCGGAAAGAAATTTAAGAATACGAAATGATCAGTTGTATGTTCCCACTCATCGTACAAATTATGGTTTAAATAATCCTGTAACTCGTTCTTTATCATTGCATAACTCCATTTGCAGTGAAGTCGACCTGTCAATGAGTAGGGATAATTTCAAAAATTTTGTTCAAAATATATTTAATTCAAGATGAGCTAGAATAAGTAAATTAAAATTAATGTAAATGGATACCTATTTGTTATCAGCAGATTGTTAAATCAAATCCATTGATGAATAAATAAATAAAACAATAAATCTCCTGTAACGATATCACCACCCGATGTTAGCACAAACTTCCACCAAGTCCTAGTTGACGAAAAACAGGACGTACCTACCGAACTACATAATAACATTTTTTTTATATCTTCTGTCGTTTTTTTAAAAGATCACTGTCCATACCCATTTCCAAAATATGGACTATGTGCGGAATGCGGACAATGGATTTCCATAGAAGCAACAAAAACCAGTAGATGTGATAACTGATGAGAGATTGCAAAAAAATACAAGAAAATGAAACACATATTCCAATATATCACACATTCATATACTCCTATAGCTCTCAGTATTAAATAAAAGTAACTATTAAAATTTAGTTTTAATTTAATTCGAAATCTTAATCTTATTTAAGTTCAAAAAATATACAAAATAAATGTTTTCAAGTTGCAATATTACTACGTCGCTATGTGTTCGTTCGCTTTGATCTACGCCAAGTGAATAGTTGAATCACACCGCAATGTTATCCAGTTAACTTCACTGGGATACCATACGATCGCATTTTCTTCTATTTCAGTTATTCTCGCACCGTTGCTTTTAGTTAGGTTTATAAGAAGTGTATATAACGGGTGATTTTTTTGCTACTTGGTTTTTGACGTTTATATTTTTGACAGATCACACATGACAAATTCCACGAACATTTGACATTTCGATTCAGTATTGTTTGCCATTTCATCATGAATAGACTTACGCCTGAACAACGTTTGCAAATTATTGAAATTTATTATCAAAATTCGTGCTCTGTGAAAAATGTGTTTCGCAAGCTTTTATCGCAAAATTGTCTTCAGCGACGAGGCTCATTTGTGGCTAAGTGGATAAGTGAATAAGCAGAATTGCCGCATTTGGAGTGAAGAGCAGCCAGAGGCAATTCAGCAGCTACCAATGCATCCCGAAAAATGCACTGTTTGGTGCGGTTTATGGGCAGGCGACATCATTGGGCCGTACTTCTTCAAGGACGATGAAGGCCGCAGGGTTACGGTCAATGGAGAAAAGTACCGTTCGATGATAACAGATTTTTTTTGCCGAAAATGCAAGAATTGAACTCGGTCGACATGTGGTTCCAACAGGACGGTGCCACATGCCACACTGCACGCGAAACCATGCATCAATTGAGAGGCGAATTTGGTGAGCAGTTGATCTCACGTTTTGGCGCAGTCAATTGGCCACCAAGATCATGTGATTTGACCCCGTTAGACTATTTTTTGTGGGGCTATGTTAAGTCTATTGTCTATGGGGACAAGCCAAACACGATTGCTGCCTTGGAAGCCAACATTGAACACGTCATTGGTGAGATTCCGGCCGAAATGTGTGAAAAAGTTTGCCAAAATTGGACCTTCAGAATGGACCACCTGAAGCGTAGCTGCGGGTAACATTTAAGTGAAATTATGTTTAAAAAGTAAATGCCAGAAATTGATTTATCGATCCAAATCAAAATTTCATTCACTTTTTACAAGTTTCTGTGTTTTTTTGAATTTTCAAAAACCAAGCTCTTAAAAAATCACCGTTTAATACTTAACAAAATGATTGCTGTCGATGATTTGTGCAGTGTTGACGTTGCGGTGGGAAAGCACCACACTCCTAAGTAGCCACCCAAGACTTACCTGCATATTTATGTACATATGTGCATACCTACATAAAATTTAACCAAAAACTATTTTTTCAACAATGCGAGTTTGACACATTCACACCACGACCTACCTAGTATGTAACTGCCTTTAATCAACAAAATCACTATGACTGCGCATGTGCAATACACTTGAATACTATGACTTAACTCCCTTTCTTCCTCTAAACCTCCAACGACAATACAAAAAATACATCTTCTAGTCATATTCAAATCATGATGCATGACCTAGCACAAATTGACAAAGCTACGAGTAAAAAAATATCAGTGAATATCTAACAACTGTTTTTTTTACATTTTATGCATATGCGAGATAGGCAAAGAAGATACCTACAAAAGCAACGCACAAATGTCCCAAATCGGATCCTAGACGCTAAATATAATTGTGCAAGATATTGCACAATATTATTGGCTAGATTCCCCAGATGGTGCAATATTTCTCCCACTTCACTTATTAAACCACTCGCGGAGGTATTCACTTCTCGACACTTGACAAATAACTAACAAATATTGTTCAATAATACAATAGTACAAGGTTGCGCAATAAATATTGCAAAGGTTTTGATTTTACACAATATATTGCACAACCTTGCAATATTATCTACAGACGAACAATGATATTGTGCAATATCGCACATTGCGTAATAATATTGAGCGTCTAGCTATAGGGACCGCTTAAAAACAAATATATGCGAGTAGGTGTGCCATATACTTTTTTCAATTGAACCACTCCATCACAATATAATTCCTGTCCAAACACCGAAAAGAGAGTAATAATGATTATTAGATGTACCTTCTTTGACTGAAAATAAAAATAAAAAAAAATATCAATCAATATCCAACAACATAAAAAAGCTATATATATTTTTAAAAAATCAGGAAAATATATGTACAAACTATAAGCCTGTGTAGTGCGCTGGCTAGGCGTTATAAAAGGGAAGGCGATTACTTCATAAGCGCTTCGCTACAATCCACGGAAAGTGAAGAGCAAAGGGCGACTGTGCTACTTAACACGAATTTTCCAGACAGTCTACCAACGCAACGGTAGAAAACTCACTAGAGAGAATACCTCTCAAACCAAACAGATAAGACTGGAAGACTGCAGCAAACATATGCTCAGGAAAAAGGATCGAGTGGCGATTAGTAACTTTCAACCATTTAAATCACCATGGGTAGATGGTATCTTCCCAGCCCTTTTGCAAAAGGGCAAGGACTTATTAGTATTCTTCGAAGAAGTATTGATCGTGGGTATATACCAAGCCTGTGATGAAGAGCTAAGGTAATCTTTATTCCAAAATTTATAAAAACCCATCCAAAGTCTTTCAGGCCAATAATAATAGACAACTTCATAAGATCAAAAGTTTTAGTAAAACGGTCTCTCAATCTACGACAACATGCCTACAGAGCGGGTAGATCCACAGAAACTGCCCTATACGTGCTCACTTACACCCTACAAAAAGCTTTAGGTGCAAAGGAAACGCCACTAGCTGCCTTCCTAGATATACAAGGTGCTTTAGACAACACCTCTCATGATTCAGTCAACAAAGCTCTTGTCAGGAAGTGTGTACCCATCACCATAACCAGACGGATTAGAGAAATGCTAAGCAGTAGAGTATTATCACCTTGCTGTGGAGTCTTGTAGTGGATGAACTGCTAGAAAATCTAACCTCCAAATGTCTACACTGTATTGGCATTCGATGACATCGTTATTACAGCCCTAGGGAAGTTTGAAGAAACTTTATGTGATATAATCTAAAAAGGATTAATAATCACAAGGAAATGGTTTCTTTCTGTAGGCCTAAATATCAACCCTACACAAACGACGATTATAATATTTAAAATGTGGAATCAACCGTGGGGAAAACCACAAAGGCCTTAATGATATGCAAGAGACTTGCAGGCAAATCTCGGAGTTACAAGTCGAAAATTCTCAGATAGATGTACACCATGATGGGAAGACCCATCATTACCTCTGGTACGGTCGCATGGCACTAACGAACCGAACTATTAACAACTAGGAAAACTCTAGAGAAGGTACAAAGGCTCTCATGTTTAGGTATAACTGGAGCAATTAGAACCTGCCCTGCATCAGCTATGGATGTTACCCTTCATCTGTCTCCTCTACACGAGGTTATTGGAAGTGTTGCAAACGGAGCCATTATGAGATTTGCCAAAGAGGGAACTATGACTGTCAAATGTATAAGTCTGATGGAAAGAGACAACATTCAGAAGTCTTCAGTAACAAACCTTATTGACATTCCAATAGATGTTATGATTAAAAAATATAACTTCGAGAAAAACTTTCAAACGGAGTTAAGTAGCAAGAAAAACTGGGTAGGGGAAACTGTTAACGACACTCTGAAAGCAAACACCATCAGTGGTACACTGATGGATCGAGTTCTTTTTGGGCCAAGAACCAAACTTTCTATACCGAAAGTCTACTAGTATTTTCCAACCTGAAGTACAAGCTATAGGAAAATGTGCAGATCGTAAGTGAAAATGTGATTAGGAAGAGAATCTAAAAGGAAGAGGAGGCCATAAGATCCAACAATTGAAAAAAAAACCTCCCCAAACTGAGACAGGCCAAAATACTACTTGGGAATCATAAGACTGTATAAGCTAAAGCAGAAACAACCTCAGAATAATAACGGGTCTCCTTATAGTACACTGCAAATTAAAAAGACACCTAAATATGCTTGGACTAGCAAGTATTGCCATATGTAGTTTCTGTGATACAAAAGAGGAAACACCTGCCCATATTCTGAGCAATTGTGATGTACTTGTCCACCAAAGAAAAAAACACCTACGATAATACCAGGTGGAAGATACTGAGTGACTTACCATTCCTAAAAATTCTTCTTATATTCAAATTCCTGAGGGAAATAATTCTTTAGGAAGAGCTGTAAAATGAGCTATTCTCATCCAGCTCTAGCCGGGGCACAATAGATATCAAGGTCGCAGTGCAATAAGCCCGTAAAACTATTAATTCATAAACCAGCGCATGTGCTGTATACCAGATAGAATAGGGAGCGGAATTCTTGGGAACGAAAACTTTTTTGTGTACGTGTGCAAACAAATTTGTAGTTAAAAAATACAATATAGACATCGGGGCACTTTAACACTTTCGCTTGTACATATTTCGGATCGAGGTGTTGGTCGTGCGAAGGGCTATTTGATACATTTAATTTTAGTAACTTTTTAGGCATTAACTTAATGACACAAACATTTATATGTGTGCTTTCAGTTACATTGTAAACTTGCTGAATAAATTTGAAGTTGCACTAACCTGGGATGCAAGAACACTCCTAATACCATCGCTTTTACCACTTAACGAAGATGTTAATCCGAATGCAGGAACGGCAGTTAAGGTATAGAGTTTATTTTTAAATGCAAAAAGCCCTTTTTTTGAAATAAGTTTACAGATCTCACAGCGTACTCGGGGACGTAATATAAGCCTTGGTCGCTCGGTGTCTAGCGTTGTCAACCTAAACAATTTATCTTATGAATCATTCCCTAGAGACAATGAATGTGGTATTCGTAGAATACTTCTTATGACTTATTTTCCATCAGGATTTTGGTCAAGGTTATTAACACGCCTTCTTTCTGATGAACAGATTATAGAGGCAGTTAAAATTTCATATAGGGCTGTTAACCAGGTTTGTATTTATCTTTTCATATTTATTATACAATTTAAAGTTATATGTATAATATTTGTAATAAAATACTATTCTATCTCATTCCAGAATTCTGTTGAATTTGATTTAAAAACCTGTCTGGAACAGGAGACTCAATGGAACATTTGGCAAACGGGTGTGTCGCTTTATTTTGGCAATATTTTGCTTATGAAAATCTGGGAAGTTCCTTTTGCCCATAACTCAATTCTTCGAAATACTAATAATCGTTTTAAACTAAGACAAGATGGGATATGGAATGATGTTATGATGGCTACATCGAGCCTACTTGAAATATATTTCCCATTATTGAGTGTCAACATTAGCCAAGAACTCGACGACAATGCTAAGCAAATGGTTGCCTCTATTGAACCCAATTTTCCAGTTATTTCCAAACTTTTGGCGCTTTCTGTAGATCACATTGATTTGCTACTAGAAGATTGGTATCCATCCCTAGGTACGCGTTTCGTCCACACATCTGAAGGAAGATTTTTAATAACTCGTTTGGTGCTTTGTCCTAAATGTTTAAGAAAAATTAGTGATAATCACATATTATTGGATGTCAATCAGGAAAATGCTGTTCGATCACACAACTGTGGAGGATTCCTTAGAAGAAGCCCTGCTGTTGGTGGTGTTGAACCAGAATATTGTAGCTCACGAAGAGAGAGGAGATCTGAAGTAAACTTAACTAATAGCTTTTAAATGTTTTTTTTAACTTACAATGCGGTTAAAAATTTAAGGACTCCCTGTGTTTATCAGATGCAGATTCTGGTGTTGGACCGGATTCAGCTGGATCTTCAAGAAACACTTCAGTTGATGGACACCCTCTTTATAATCTGCCAGATATTTCAAATGTTTGCTATACCTGGATGATTGAAGAGTGCATACTTTCAGTCTATAATCAAACAAAGATATCCTGTCCAGTGCATTTAGAAGTAAACATGATCAAAATAGCTCCAGATGTTTTATTTGCTGATATACCCGAAAAGTATACAATAAACCCAGGAGGTATAGTGAAAGGTTCACTACTTGGACGTGGTGCTTTTGGATTTGTTTTCAAGGCAACGTGCAAAGTTAAAGGCTCTCGATCATTCAGGTATATCGCCATGAAAATGTTGCAACCAGTACCACCTGGTCCCAGAGCTAAAGATGTAATTCTATACAAAAATAAAATATGTGATATTATAGGTATGAATTATCCTTCTAGAGTGCCCTTATGGCGTACAAAGTAGCACTTGGGAAATGGGATCGTGATCCTCTGCAGCACTCGTGCAAGGCCTACTGCACAGCAAGACAGGAGTTAGCTGTACTTCTTACCCTAAAGCACCCAAATATAGTTCCTCTAGTGGGAATTTGTATAAAACCTTTGGCACTGGTTCTTGATCTCGCTCCAATGGTAACACTTCTAAAAAAAATGTAAAATAAACCAAGTGTATAAATCATATTTTTATATAATAAGGGAGGATTAGACTCAATTCTGCGACAATATCGTCGAAGTGGAGCTCACATTGGGCCACATACATTCCAAATTCTAGTGCTACAGGCTGCGCGAGCAATTGAATATCTCCATCGTCGAAGGATTATATATCGTGATTTAAAATCTGAAAATGTTCTTGTCTGGGATTTTCCTCTACCTCACAGGTTCCAATTAAGTTTGTCCTTTTCGCTTAACAATTATCAGATCAAACATTATAATTCACAGCGAGGATAGTCCAAAAATTTGTATTCATATAAAATTAGCTGATTATGGTATCAGCAGACTGACAGCACCAAGTGGTTCTAAAGGTTTTGGAGGCACTGAAGGATTCATGGCCCCTGAGATAATTCGATACAACGGAGAAGAAGAATACACCGAAAAGGTAAAACTTCGTATTAAATTTGTATGAAACATATTTATAGTACTGTTTATTTCTAGGTTGACTGCTTTTCGTTTGGAATGTTTATTTATGAAAATATAAGCTTACGACAGCCATTTGAGGGACAAGAATCTATTAAAGAATGTATCTTAGAGGGCAGCCGTCCACAGTTGACACAAAGAGAAATACAGTTTCCAACATATTGTCTTGACTTGATGGTTCTTTGTTGGGATGAACTTCCAAAAGTAAGATTTTCTTCGATTTATTGTTCTACTAGCCGACCCGTGCTCGCGTTGCTTCGCAAGTTTTTAAAATACTTTTTAATATGAGTAAACTCATAGCATATGCTCAATGAGACCGACCACAATTTCTACTATAGTCGTTTTTCTTTTTTCGTTCAGAGCTGAGCCCTGGACAGAGTTTGAGTCCATAGAGTGTTGTTTGAAATTGTTCCGAACATAGCAAGCTCTGAACACTGTATAGTTTTTAAAACAATTTTGAACCAAACAAACCAGAATAAATAATCATTTTAACCATAAAAAGCAATACAACAACACAAAACAACACTTATTTTGTACACAGATACAGAAAATCAACAAGGGACCAAATAATTTCGCCATTTTTATTGTATCTGATTATTTTTTCTTCACATTTCCTTCTCGACACACGTGACATTTCATGTGCTCAGCAATTTACTCATAATGCTCCGACGATTATATTCAAGCACATCGAGCGCGCTTTGCACATGCTCAGAACGAAAACAGAAACACACATTTGGAGCCCTTAACGCTCTGAGTGAAAAAGAAACACAAATTTTTTGACAATTCAAACTCTGCTCTGAACTTTAAAAAGAAAACACTCCTTATATTATTACCTAACAAAAAATAAACTCATTAAAATTCACGTTCGAGCATGCACAGTATATGTTAATTTCAATTATTTTTTATTTCATAGTTTCAACAAATAAAACATTAGCAGTTTTATTATTTCAGGACGAAGTCAATACTAAGTTTTTTTTTAGCACACTCTTGGAAGGACGAAAAAAAACTTCCCCTAATATCCTTTTCCACCGAAAGATATCTTTGAGAAAGTGTATTATTTATATATTATTTATTTAAATCACAGGTAAGAATACAAATATATTTGTACCGTGCGGTGCGGAATACACTACGCTGGGGAACTTAGCCCTTATGCCTGGCTGTTTTATAATAGTTTAATATGTAAATACATTTAAGAAGATGCTATTGTTCTTAACAAAATAATTCGTATAAGGTTAATCATATATTGATTATACTATAATATTTAATTGATACTCAATTAAGAGATAATAAATTGAAGAAAAGGAAACAGTTAGTTTTTTCATATAAATTTGACTGATTTTATGCTTTTTGAGCAGTGAAAATAATAAGGATTTGTCTAGATGTTTAGTTGTGTCAGGAAGCTTTTGTTAAGGTGGGATGTTATTTGAAAAGTGTTATCTTGTTAATGAACGTCTTTGTAAGATATGGTCTATGGAAAGTTTCCCCAAAGAAACTGCAAAGCGAATGAAGCTCATTTTTGAAAACATGCTTTTGTTAAAAAGAGCATGAACAAGTCTTATTTTGCAGAGCTGGACCGATTGCAGACGGGTCAATAACTCGTTGTATATCACTTGTCACCTAAGCTATTTCAACGTACATATGTCTGCTTCTCTACATATGTTCTTTGAAGTTGTATTAGCCATAGATGATTCGAAAGGTGGAATGGTGAAGATCAAATACATTTTGATGGCTTCACGAGCGACAAAATCCGCCTTCTCATTGTCTGCATTTCCTACGTGGCCTGGGTACCATATCAAATGAACTCTTGGGTAATTGGACCGTATGATAGAAGATAAAAACAGAATAATTGGTGTATGTATTGTTTTTGTTATTGATGATACTGCGAATTGCACTCAAAGAGTCGGTACAAATAGCTGTTTTCTCGTTTCTTTCTTTAGCATATTTGAATGCGTCGACCAATGCCATTACTTCTCCAATAAAAGGACTTTTGAATGGTGTTGTGAGTTTGTGTGAGATGATGTTGTCGTATTCCATAGCGCATCCGTAGACGCAATAACTAGTTATTTCATTTGTTGTAGAAGCGTCATTGTACAATAAACAATCTAATTGTCCTTTCGTAATTATTTCCGCAAATTTTTTCCTGCAAATGACGGGAAGTGTACTTATCTTAGATGTTTGGTCTAGGGATGTGTTGATTGTGTTTTTTGGGTAAAGCCAGGGTGTTGTGTCCCTAAGTAAACGCATTTGGAATGGTGATGTAGATTGCTGCCACGTCGAATCGACTTGAAGAGTGCGCTTTTTATTTTCGTTTTTTTTTGGACGCTGACCAACCAACTCTGCATACTTCATGTAATGGATATTTGCTGTCTATTAGGCTTTTCGGTGCCATGAAATAAAGTCCTATGCAATAAAGTCCAACATTAAAAGTGCAATAAAGCCATTTGACTTTATTGCATTCGCCTATTTCTGAAGCAAACTAAAGCAAAAGCTCGGCGCGTAAGGGAGGAATGCTGCTGCCTTGCAACTGGCTTGGGCCAGTTATAGAATTTGGGGTGCGGTCTAGTTTGGGTGTATACCAGGTTTTTTTGGATTTAATTTAAAATTGGAAATTAAAAACGGTAAACATACATTTGTTTTTACTTTCAAATTAAGCCAAGCATATTCTTAATATTTTGTCTGTTTGGATGTTATTACACTTTTTTGGTTGTTGTTGTTGTTATTGTTGTTGTTGGTGTTGTTGTTGGTGTTGTTGATGATTTTATTGTTGGTGTCGTTCTAGTTGTTGTTGTTGTGGCTGGAGTTGAGGTTGGGGTTGTTGTTGCTGCGGCTGATGATGATAGTCTAGTTGTTGTTTTTATTGTCGTTGGTGGTGACATTGCTGTTGTTGATATTGCCGGTGCTGTTATTGTTGTTGTTGTTGGTGTTGCTGCTGTTGTTGTTGGTGTTGTTGTGTGTAGTGTTGTTGGAGATGTTGTTATTGTTGCTGTTGCTGTTGCTATTGATGTTGTTATTGGTGTTGCTGTTGCTGTGGCTGTTGCTGTTGCTGTTGCTGTTGCTGTTGCTGTTGCTGTTGCTGTTGCTGTTGCTGTTGCTGTTGCTGTTGCTGTTGCTGTTGCTGTTGCTGTTGCTGTTGCTGTTGCTGTTGCTGTTGCTGTTGCTGTTGCTGTTGCTGTTGCTGTTGCTGTTGCTGTTGCTGTTGCTGTTGCTGTTGCTGTTGCTGTTGCTGTTGCTGTTGCTGTTGCTGTTGCTGTTGCTGTTGCTGTTGCTGTTGCTGTTGCTGTTGCTGTTGCTGTTGCTGTTGCTGTTGCTGTTGCTGTTGCTGTTGCTGTTGCTGTTGCTGTTGCTGTTGCTGTTGCTGTTGCTGTTGCTGCTGCTGTTGCTGTTGCTGTTGTTGCTGTTGTTGTTGCTGTTGCTGTTGATATTGCTGTTACTGTTGCTATTGCAAGGTTGGTTTTGGACTTTATTGCATTGGACTTTATTTCAAGGCACCGGCTTTCCGCAATTATTTTCGTTTGTATCTTCTTTTTAATATACACAAAATATGGTGTATTAGTTTCGGCTAATAATGCATCATTTGGGGTTGGTGGTGAAGCTCCAGTGGGTTTTCGTAATAAGGCATTGATTTTATTATATGGATAATATATGAAAATGCTATGTTGTATCGCTCCACTTATCAGAACTTGGGCTATGTTTAGTGATGTATTCAGGTGCGGTCCTTTGTGTTTTTGGCAGATAACTTTGAGTAGGTTTAAAGATTTGACATTTCCAGCTTTTCGTGCAGATAAGGCCAATAATTCTTGTTTTTTCTTTGAGGGGAAGAACAGAGCCACAAAGATTTATGCATGTACCTATTTGAGCTAGACCTTTTTCTACATATATGCAAAACTTCCATTTTTGCAACGGGTAATTAAGCACCAGTATTTTGACACCACTCTTGAGATTTTTGTATGGTTTGATGAAAAGTATGTGAGACTTATTCTTGTTTTTCAGGGCCAAAAATGAAAATATCAGCGAAAGTTATCATAGGCATTATACAGCATCGTTGAGATTGGAGATCTCTGAGGAACCCATTTTCGATTTTATGTTCGGATGAATAATGGCAATTAGCTCCAACTCAAACTGTTCTATCAAACATTAAGGAAAGATTACCTTTAATAGGTTCGAATTGATTCCCCAGTCATGGAGTTGTTTTATTACACCTAATGAAGTTACTTTCTCGAAAGACTTTTCTAAGTCCGTGAACAAGAGGATTGAATGATTTTGTGAGGCTAACTCTGAGTACACTGCTTAACCAAGCATATGCAGCAAAGTATGTGTGCCCCTATATGGTCTAAAACCATGTTGACCATTATTAAGATTTATTTCAAGTGCCTACTTAAGGTTATTTGCAATTATATTTTTCAAATAACTTTGATAGAACGGAGAGGAGAAAAATCGGTCGATTATTATCGATAGACTGAATCTGTATTTGGTATTAGTATCAAATCATCATGTGGAAATTTTCAATTTTTTTTAAATATTGTTATATAGCTTAATCAATCTTAACTTGAAATCATCTAGTACATTTCTTAACACCTTAAACGATAATTTATCTGAACCGGGCGTAGAGTCTTTTGTTGAACTGAAACGTAGTGGTTCTATTAATTTGGTTATAGTGATATCTGGATAACAGGTGGATGAAAGGGAATCTATGAAAAATGTATTTTCTTGTTGTAGAATGTGATCGGGGAAATTTGCATCAGCTTATAGCTTTAACCGTATTTCAAAGAGTCTTAGAATCCATGGATGGATTAATAGATGCTAGGAAATTTCCTAAGGTATCTCTTTTTGCCTCACGAACTGTTCGTTTGATTTTGTCAGCCAGGAGGGTCATTTCGTAAGGTTCAAAACGATAATCGTCAAAACGATGGTCGTCGACGAGATCGTCTTTAATTTGCTTCATGAAACTCAACCACTATCGTCTCGTCAATCGTTTATAACTTGAGAGCATTTGGTATATTTCAGAAACTCTTAAACTTTAGTTGTGTTGTCAAATGGACTGTCAAGGCTTATTATTGGAGGTATATAGGTTGAACGTTGTATGAATAAAATAAATACAACCGACTACGTTTTTAGTTTCATCAAGACTCAATCTTGGTGTGTTACTGTGCCGATTGCGAACCCTAAGTTCAGCAGTGGTTCATAGTCGGCACGTTTGCCGACTCAACACAAATCAATTATTGTCATATTGCACTTTAAATGACCCAAATAAACACTAGTAAGGTGATATTACTGAACAATCGATGTGAACAAGACAGTTGAAGTGCATAGAGTTCAACGTACGACGATTTCCTTTGCTAGGCATAGGCGGACGTACAACAAACGACACCCGCTTCATAAATTTATTGTTTCAAGTACCATCACGAATGCTTCCTTTGATAGTAGAAAGCTTTCAACAAAATTATGATACATAAATTATTACATTTATACATTTTTACTATATGAAAAAACATTCGCACATATATATGGTTTGGAAGAGATAAGGGATTTGATTTATCTCTCAACTGTCTTCCATTCGTTTTAATTATATTTTTTACCAACTTGCGTTTATTTCCACTTTCTAACCAAAGAAAATTGCTGCGCCGAAACATTTTAACTTTAATTTGCAAATGCAACAGATATACACAAACAAAATTAATTTGATAGTGGATATTTTTAACTTGTTTTTTTAATTATAAATTAAAGATTTTATTTCAATATTTCAAATTTTGCTTATATGTACATTTCGGAAGCTATGCTTCCATCATCAGTAATTATTAATTATTATTTAAACAGAGCTTACTGACGATGGAAGCATAGCTTCCGAAATGTACATATAAGCAAAAATAAATAATGTAAGCCTTATTTATAGATGCATTATAGCGAGTACATAACGCTATGTACTTCTTATGCAACATTTAATGGAGCCATTATAAGCTAAACGCGCTTATAGGTTGAATAGAGCCTACATAACGAATTTATAGTGCCGAAATGTCATTTTGAGTTTGGACATAAAACAAAAAAAAACAAAATGCCTTTAAATTTTGTATCCTTTTTAAATGATTTTAATAATTTAAATGCAATACTTCCAAAGCCAAGAAGAAGAAAACTGTATAAAAAACGATTCAATCAAGTGAATCATTGAAATAGACTTACAAAATGCAGGTTTTCAAAAGCAAATATGCTTGAAATTGTTCGCTTGGACATTTTTTGTTTGTGTGACACGCGTCTTTCCACGGCGAAAGCCGGTAGCCAACCTGCTTAAATTAAAGCTAAACCTAAATTAAAGATATTATTTTAACAACTTAAACACACAAATTATTTATTTTTGCTTATATGTACATTACAGTAAGCTCTATTTAAATAATAATCACATTTTTATATTATTATTAAAATTCAAGACAAAACAAATTCAAGACAAAGAAAAAATTACACAAACAAATTTACAGTGAACTTATGGTCTAATATAAACTTTTTTGAAAATTGGATTTCTTATTGGTCCATCGTCACTATTCATTAAATTATTTTTATTTTTAAATATATAAAGAGATTCAAAAGCATCTAGCTTATAAGGATTATTTACATTACGTATTCATTTTTGTAAACTAAAATGATGGTTATTATCACTACTGAATTAGGCCTACTGGGTATACACTTCAAAAACGCACCTTTTATATTACCTCATGGTGGTGTGGAAAATATAAATGTGTTTTAATTTTTATAAACAAAATGATTAAATAAAAAATCTTATCGAAAAAAAGAGCGGTAACCCCACACACTATACTATTCTATTCTTTTACTTGGGTCCGTTTAAAATACACACTACGAAAACCCTGTGAGAGCTTTATTGAGTGACAGATTTATGCAATCTACTATAGCTAGAATGAGAGGCAAACGTCCTATCTTGCCTACACTGCCTATTTTTCTGGGACAGAGTATAGTGTTAGTAGGACTGTTTTAAGCTTCTTTTGACGGTAGTGAGGTTTTTTTATTTCTAAGTTATTCCAAATAGGTTGCTTAGCATTGCTGGGTGGATGAAAGGATGGAGTAGAAGTTGAGGCAGATTATCTTATAATTTTTCTTAAATTTGCTGTTTCTTTGTTAATATTTTTTGACATTGGAATTATGCTAGAAATTTGACTTACACTGTTTGAAAATTTGTACCAATAATGCTTTTGTTTCAACAAAACAGGATTCAAATTTTTTCTTAGAGTGTATATTGATCCTGATCAAGAAGTATGGGGAAGTGGTCACTTACTTCTAGATCATTGTGGGTTCTCCAAGTCGCATTATTTGCAATTGATGGTGAAGCCATTGTCAAGTCAATTGCAGTAAAAGTATTTCTTGCAGAGCCATAGTTCAACACAAATTGGTCAGAATGTTGCAACCATTCAGCTACAGTTGTTCCTGCACTCTTTTGATATGGAGACCCCCACATTATATTATTGGCGTTGAAGTTACCTAACACAATGCTTTGTGTCAGGGTTTGCGGCCAGATCAAGTTATTCTTGCTGAGATATGATTTCGTCAGATTGTCTGTAAATATTTTGTATAGGTAGAGGATGAGGTAGGTTGATTGTTATAGCGAGTTTCATTCAAGAAAAGATCTGCTCTTGCTGACAAAAGATTTCATCTTTTTGAATTTTGAGAGTTTCATTCCAACAAAACGAGCAAATCTAGATCAAATCTTAACAGACAGATTGGATCTCTGATGGATTGGCAGATTTGATCTGAATGCACACATAAGTACATGTAAAAAGTCTTTTCTGTCAAGAGTCAAATGGAAAATATTTTGTTATTAATTTGTTGTGAACTTGTGAAATTCAGTGGAGTTTTTGATTGCTTCGTCTTCGTCTTACTCGTCATCTGATGATGAAGATGTGTTTTTTTTCAGAAATGTGTGCCAGTCATTCACCAATACTATAATTAAATCTCAAAAAAAATTTAATTGAAAAGATCAAATCTGGATTTTGAAAGGAGATCATTGAAATTTGAATGAATCTGGCTATTAGAGTTGGGTCAACATGCCATTTAGGCAACTTGTGTGTATATGTGGGGTATATTAGATTTTATGAAGACAGCTGTTCTATCTTTATTTCGCTCGTGTGGCTTATTACTAAAATAAGAAGCAATGTAGTTTTTATATTTTAATGGTGCTTTTACAACAAGAACTTTAGTTTCTTGTAAAGCAATGATTTCGGGATTACATTTTTGAATAAGAACATCCCCAATGAAATACCCTTGGATATTCCATTGGAGAATTTTTATATTAATTTCTTTGTTCACTTTGATTGTTGGATTATTATTATTTTGAAATGTGTTTGTTGTTGACAAATTTTTATGTTGGTCAAATATTGTTGGCCGAGGCAACTCTAGCCGGAGGGAGGACAAGGGGACTACATGCAACAGTTCCTGTTCCACCTCCTGCCAGAGACATCAACAACCTTATGTTTGGAATATTTGGGTTGTTATTAGATATCAGCATCTATATCCAGTGAAAAATTTCAAATCCTGCTAAAATAGTGGTTTTAGCAAAATTTTTTGAATACAAATACTGCTAAGAAAAATGCAATTTTTTTTGTAAAAAAAAATACCCAACATCCTGCCAACTCAGGAAATCCTGTAATTAGAACGCAAAAAAACTTAAATAGTTTATATTTTTTTGTAGTTTTTTTTTTACTTTATTTATTTATTTTGTTAAGTTTATTTATTTATTTTGTTCAGTTTATTTAAAAAAAGGAAATTACTTTACAATTAGTTATTAATCCATTTCGCAATATAAAGAAACAAAAACAAAATCAGGTACCAGAGTATGTTAATCTAATTAAGTGAAAGGTATTTATATAAATTTTTTACTCAAAAGTTTTCTGCTTCATTTAAAGCACAAAAATTTCGCAAAATGCTTGTTTTTCTTCTACGGTAAAATACATTTTTGACGAAGCAACTTGTTTGATTATATTAGGCGGAATATAGAAGGCATCACAACATTTCTTAGATAAATTATCTCGGATAAAAAGTATATTATTTAACATATCAATTTCCATTCTATTCATTCTTTTATCCTTTACAAGATTCATTAACCTAAACCCACTTTCAACTGCAGCATTTCACAGAGGCAAAACTAAAAACCAATTGACAAAGTCTGATAACTCTTTCTAAGGGTCTTCATTGAATGCATCGGTGAAGCTATTTACCTCGCACTAAAATTCAACAGTATTTTCAATATTTTCCCATATATTTGGATTTATGTTGTCCCATTGCGATTGAATTTTGTAAATAATTTCAGAATTCATGTTTTTATCTTTCAACAATCGTTTAATGGTTGCTTATGAATCCGCAAACATTTTTTAACAGAAACGAAATGTACTTGCTGCAAAATTCGTAGATTTTGTGGAGTTCGCGATTGAAGCTCTGTAATGAGCGATACGCATTTATGTTTGATTGAGTTTTTAAAGTAATATTTTATTTTAGGTTTGAGAAATATGAAAACCTGCTAGATTTCTTGCTAAAACCAAATTTGCTGCTAAAAAAAACTACGGGCAGGATTTGAAAAAAAAAATGCTAAAAGCAAACTTTTCCGGCTAAATTTAGCAGGACAAATGCTGAATTGGCCACACTGTCTATATCAGAGGAGGACATAAAATATGACTCTTTTTGTATTAAGTTAGATGTTATAATTGAAAAGGGTGAGTTTTGTGGGGAGTTGTTTTGAAAGGTTGGTTTTATTAGTTGGTTAAGTAAATTTTCTTGGTTATTTGTTCGGTAGCGGTGGCAGTGGGCGGATTGGGGTATTCTGACTGGTCGGTGCAATAATTGTTTGTGAAGATGAAGTAGGGACTGAATGTAAGGATTCAGTTGCATTAGTTGTTTTTGGCGATGAACTGGTGTGTGGAGTTGTTTTTAAACTATTGTTTGAAGATTTATTTAGACTAACCGACCCAGCTCTGGTTCGAGTGCCAATTTATTTATTCATTATCATTCAATAAAAGACAGAGAATTCATGATTTTTTTTAAATTGTTGAATGCAATGAGAAGTACCTACTAAGCACTCAGTCCTAGAGTCCAAATGAAAACTGTTAAACCTACATATACACATTTTTGACACATTAACAATTTTTGTTTCAATTCTTTCTTGTCATTGTCTCTCAGCTGTTGTTATGGCCTTAATATTGGAATCGAACCAACGTCCGGAGTGACGACGTCAACCTGTGAATTTTGTGTTACATACATATGAATTTTGCTACATTTTAAAATTTCACTCTCATCATTTTTTCATAACGCGCCTAAAGAAATATATGCTAACTTCAAAAACGTAAATTCAATTTACTTTTGTAAAACTTTTTTTGTTTGCACATCGACCGGCCAGCTGTTTATTGTCAACCAAAAATGACATGAATGGAAGTGATCCGAAAATGAGGTAGGTTTTAGCTCACGAAACGCTTTCAGCCATGGAGATTTAAATTTGTATCGTAAGTCATGTTCGTCTCCATTTTTGACGACGCTACATCTCAAGTCTGCATTTTCTATCTTCTCTCTTTCCCTGACAAATACATTTCGAGTATTTTGTATTCTCTTTTTTCGAAAATCTTTAAAATTCAAATGCAGACCAATGTAAATACGTTTTGAAAATAATTTACTTCTACAAATACGCAGAGCTTACAATTTTGCATGAATACCCCTATTATTGTAAAGCCATAACTGCAATGAACTTGAAAAGCGAAAATGTTAAAAACAATCTGCTCTCCTTTTCCAACTCAATTTAAATTTTATCTCCCATCTCAAAAAACCAAAAAGTAAATGTTTCACTATTTGAAAACACTAATACATTGAATAAATCGGTCAAGGAACAACGAAGTTGACATGGAGCTCCGTCAAATAACAAGAAAGTTGACATTTTTTGCCCTTCCGTGTTTTGAAAATCTGTTTTATTGTAACTTATCCAAAATACAAAAGAAGTACTTATACTACCTACATAATTAAGTAATTAGGTACTATTCCTGGGTACACATCAATCTAACTACATAATCTATATAATGTATCTAACAACCCCACAGTCTTTAATTTCTAATCATCTTCCTCTTTAAAGATATTACTATATACATACCTACATATATCTATAGATATCTATATTTCTATAGTGTATATACCTTCTGTATCCACAATAATCTGAATACAAGGACAAATGTTCCTGGTTTTTACTCTTGCACCTTTCATTTTTCCATGCTAAACCAAAATACGTAAATACAACAATACTGGCGCCTTAAAAAATTCAAGAAACATCAAAATAAGCCAGTAGGAAATTTGAAAAAATTCATGCATGAATCACCAACTTTTTCATCAATGAGTTGAAGCTACACCCCATGAATTTGGTATGAAAACATCGATGAATTTAACATGGGGCTGTCATAGGCGTTCACCAAGTGATTTTCGGGGGAATATTTTAGTTTATTCATAAGCAAATTATATGTGATGAAAATTGGCATGAACGGTAAGCTGTGAAATCACTAGTTGACTTAGAGTTGCTTATTCAGAAAAATGGCATGAATGCTCATCCATTAATTCACTCTGTTAATGTAACTCGTTAATTCGCATATGATTTTTATTTGATGAAAAATGCCATGAATGTTCATTATGAATTCACTAGGTAAAGCCCGTATGATACCTTCTTCTTTTTTTCCTCATTTTGTATGCATTAAATAACATGAAAGTGTCAGTTTTCTGTGAAAGAGGAAATGTTTTTTTTAAGGAAACAGAAACATTGCATATGTAAGTTATACCCCCAAACATCATTTTATTAATTTAATTCGACGATTATTCAATAATATAAATCTTCACTTAAGAAGAAAAAAATATGTTTAGCTAATAATAATTAAAATGTAGTCTTGATAAAATCTTGATGCGAAAGTAAACCTTATCAATAAATTGATTCTTTTAAATTTGATCTGATGTCGGTCTTAGCAATTCATTTTGTTAATTCTGCTGCGTAGGTTTTGCACTTTCAGTCGACAGAATTACGTATTGAGTAGATATAATGCGCTAAAAGAAATCTTGGCATTTTTAAATTTTGTTTTGAATAAAGTCGAAGAAATTCCCACCAGTCGCCAAATATCTTAAGGTTAATAATGAAACCTTTCAGCTGGCTCAATACAATTTCTGAACAAAAAAAAAAAATGATAAAAAAATAAACTTTTGTTGCTGTGTTAAATGATGATAATGATCGCGAACAAAACTGGTATTTCTGGTTTATATGTTTTTTCACTTTCTCTAAAAAAAAAACCACGAACTCATGTCATGACCAGCGAAGACTGACTACTGAGCGCATTTCTCGTTGCAGGTAGAAAAAAGGCAATGTTCGTCACGCTTCCCATGGCAGATAAAACCTCTTTTTTTAAGGCTCTTTTGTTTACATTTTTTCCCGGGAAAAAAACAAAACAACCACCGCACCGCAGAGAACCAAACATCATTTGCGAACTCATGAGCCTATACATTACTCTTCATCAGTGGAATCATCGTTTATGATTTTGTAACTGAAAATGTAGTGAATTGTAAGCATTCAATTCATTTGAATTTAGTTAACTGCTGAAAAAAAGCGCAACCGTTTTCTTATGAAATCATAACATACTACTCATCAATGGAAATAGTCGATTAATCCATTGATGAATTCACCAAAAAAATTCATTGATGTCGAAATTTCCTACTGGGAACCCAAAACAATGGATTTGGAGATGGACACGCTTCACACACCTGGTATTTTCACCACACTTTACCTCTTATGAAATGCCACCACATATGAAATAAATAATGATTGTTTTAATTTGCATAAATTCAATTATATTAACTTCGAAAATGAAAATTAATTATTTTCTAAATTTATTGTGACGGTCTTTGTTCAAGTTGTACATAAGTTTTCATTAGAAATTAAATATTTATTTACACTTTTCCACCACTTTCCTGTACTCAGCTATTCACCATCCTGGTATTGCCCAGCACTAACACAATTCAATAAATAAGTATGCAACGAACACTCAAGAGTATGCAATTTCTAATTCCTTATATATAATTCATTAAATGCACAAACCATTTTCTTTTCCCAGCAACAGATATCGCTAGTGTAGGCGTGTATTTTTTTGCATTTTTATTTATTGTTTTAAACAATTTCTGTGTAGTATATTTAAATAATTTTGGCATTCTGCACATCTATGCAAAAAATGCCTTCGTTTGATATGTAATTTATGCCCCTTCGGTTTTTGTGGGTCGCGAAAAGTGTACCACAAAAAACATGTTCGCCGTTTAATTATATGATATAGATTATTTTCTGTTTAATTTGTATTAGTTTTATTTGTTTCTGCAGATGGGATAAATTTCTCCGAAACATAAAGAGCTTGTCGGGGCCTTGAAGCGTATGTTTAGGATTTTAAGATTGGTTGATTGGGGTACATTTGGTTCTTAAAATACAATTATTTACATAGTAGTGTTTTTAGTTTTTGAGTTACATTAAATTAAAAAAGAAATAAAATGTACGAATCGATCGCACGAACTTGCTCTTATGTTCGATCACATCGAATGCAAAAGATTTCTGTTAAAAATCTAAATATATATTTAAAGCAGTTTTTTACTTCATTTTTTATATATACAAATCTAATCATAGTCATATCTAATTTTTTTCTAAAAAAAATTGGTATGACAGTCTTAAATATTATAATATAAACTTAAAATCAAAATATTAAATCGGCTTAATCAAAAAAAAAATAATTCAAAATTCTGAAATAAATACTTTAACCAATTTAAGCTCAAAAAAAGTACGCCATTTTATTTGTTAGATAAATTTGAAACCTATATACGTGTGAAATTTCGAAAGAATCGGTTGAGCCGTTTATGAGATAGTTGAAAGCAAAAAAACTGTCCTATAGAAAGTAACGTTTTTCTAATTTTTTTATTCCTTTTCCGAGATAAATAGGTTTGAAAAAAAAATTCAATTTCCCCTCTGTACAATACCTAAAAAACTCTATATACCAAGTTTGAAGCAATTCGGTCCACCCGTTTGGGCTGTAGGTGTCTATACATACATACAGACAGACTGACAGACATACAGACGGAGTGAATTTTTATACCATCTATTTTCGTCTTCGCTATCGTCGTAATGTCAGGTTTGATTGTTACCTCAAAACTTTTTTTTTTCGACGAATGCATAACTTGCATTACATAGTACCTATAATCGCAAGTAAAAAGGAACCATCTTGGATTTATTTTCAAAAGGCTTCGTTGATGATTTGTTGGCGATATTTAATAGCAGTTTTTATATAGTCAGAGAGATTTCATCAGATGTCAGTGTGATTTTACGCCAAATTGATCTTCGTATCGAGATTAGGACGGGACAGATTCCAATTAGAAGAATTATATATTCTGTGCTTCGTAGATTGCACAAAGTACATTCGGTGTTTTGCTCATTTCTATAGTGCAGATAGTTGAGATTGATAAGCTCACTTCGTATTTTAAATATCGTGCAGATAAAATCGTGACTATAGTCATCAAAGTAGTTTTTTCCGCAAAATATCGTATTGCAGTAGCTTATAGGTATTCCTTGTTTCACATTGGGTACGTCCAGCCTTATTTATAATTGCATTTTAGCGAGTATATAGCGCCATGCACTTCTTATAATGCCTCTGAACTCGAAAATCTCATTTATAAAGCTTATGTAACGTTAAATAGAGCCATTGTAAGCTTAACGCGCTTATAGGTTGAATAGAGCCTACATAAGGAAATTATAGTGTCGAAATGTCATTTTGAGTGTGCACATAAAACAAAAAAGAACAAAATGCCTTTAAATTTTGTATCCTTTCTAAATGATTTCAACAATTTAAATTCAATACTTCCAACGCCAAGAAGAAGAAAACTATATAAAAAAATGATTGAATCCAATGAATCTTAGAAATGAAAACTTCAAAAAAATACAGGTTTTCCAAAGCAAATATGCTTAAAATTATTGAAATTGTTCGCTTATATCTCAGCAGCAACAATAGAGGAGCCCACATCCCAATAGACAAATAATCTAATTCAACAAACATATTTAACAAATAAAAAATATCCAATAACATTCTTAAAAAATAAGGAAAATTATAAAATTGTTTTTTTATATAATAGTAAATATATCCTTATTTTTTTTTTTTGTATTTTTAGAAAAGACCATCCGGCAGCCAAATTGTTTCAATTCTTTCTGCTCCAGAGTGCATACACCTGTTGGATGTGACAGCACTATCGCATAGTGAGAAAGTTGTATGTGGAGCTTTCAATATTCTGTTCTCAAATGAAGGTAATTTTGAATTTAAGTCACAAGTTTTTTAATATTCATTTTAAATATTAACAATTTTTTTTTGTAACTTTTCCACTATAAATAATAGTAATAGACTCCTTTGTCTTCCCAACTAATTTAATTATCTTCCCAACGTTTCGTGAGTATTCTTAAATAAGAATATAATAATAATAACTGGCACTTTAATAATAATATAATAATAGAACGATGATAATTTAATATAATAATAAAAGAGTAATAACCCAACCGCCAAGACTATACTCAATGTAAAATCTAATATAAAACAAATTAATTCCTTTTGCAATTGGAAACAGGATCGCATATGATTGTCTAATCACGCACTCCGCATGGAGTATATATTAGCTCCAAAACTAACTCTATCTAAGGTGTCCTCTTGTCCATTATACGATGAGATGATGTCAATGTCAACACTTCATCTAAGTACAACAAGGACTACTAAAATACTGGAAGAAAGGAGGAGCCAAAACCTAAGCTAGATAAAGGCTAAATTACAGGTTAAAGCTTAAGTCAGTTGGCGGACAAACTTGAAGCGGAACGGGTTCCAAATCGAAACTTTGCCAAAGTTAGAATAAATTAATTTTCCGAGATATATCTACAAATCGTAAGGGTGGTCAGTTAGATTGTTCCATCTTTTGTTGAATTCCGTGAGTAAAATTGAACCAAGTTTGCCCTTCATAACCAGCTCATCTGCCCCTTCAAATCTCTCGATGCCACTGTGTTCTAGAACTAAGATTAAAGTGATTCTATGGTTAATGTCCAAGTTATCAAACTAATTTCGGCATTGTTGGACCAGTTTTTAAGATATTTTTGTCGAATTTTGCGGCTTTGATAGCCGCATGCCTATGTGTCTTTATTGCCGAATTTAGATTGTGAGTTGAATTTAGCTAAAAAAAATTTGCATGCTTCTATTATAGCTAGTACTTTAGCTTGAAATACGCTAGCAAAGCCGGGAAGTCGGAAAGATCTAGAGACTTTTAGCGACTCTGAGAAAACTCCTGCTCATACACCGCACTCTATTTTAGATCCGTCGTCGGTAAAAATTTGTATGTCGAAACCTTTCGACACTTCGTCGTCTTCCCAATTATTCCTGGAAGAGAAGAACTTTAAAACGTTTGCTGAGGTTCAGAGTAGGGATGCAGTTGTCAGTTGTGACCGTAAGGTTTGGCAAACCAGCATTTTGCATCTGAGTCTTAGCGCGCGGCAACTCAACATATGTTGAAGTACTTGATGCTCAACTGTAATATAAGTGTCGTTGTTAATGATTGCATTTGATAAAAATGTTTGCCTGATTGCGCCTAATTTATTATTTATTTAGTTTTTTGTGTTCACTTTTGTTTCAGTATCGTCTGGGAATAATGTAATAGTAGGATATAAAAGGCAGATTATGTAGGTTTAGAACATACTGAAGAATACCCCAGAAACTTTGGGGAAATAATGGAAACAAATTGTTTTATTCGCACTTCTTACAAATACACCACAAGAGTCTAGTTATTTACAGTGGAAAATTTAAATGAAAAATCATAAAATAATATAATAAATTCGCCCTAACTGTTTCAAGTTTATAGAACACGAAAATAAGACAACACATTTTTATAAATGTAATAATAAGAAGAAATATATAAGATCATGATTGAGTTCACTCATATTTTTCCTTCTTAAATGTTATTTTTTTTATGTTTGAATCGATTAGCGGGCTAAAGGTCCGACCTTTAGCCCACTAATCGATTCAAACATTTTAAAGACTTACATAAGGTCACATAAATTACTATTTATTGTTATTTTTTTTATGACAGACGATAACATAGGCTTTGAACTATTTCTTCCGACCAACAATTCACGCATTGATATTCTTCACACGTCCGCGTTTGGTAACTACTTTCAATATAGTAGTATTCTCTGTGAGAATACAATTCATTTGGAATCGCCTCAAGTGCAAGTAAATCGAAAGGCGCACAAATTAAATATGCTGTGTTGTTGCGTGATTGAGGATAGATTCTGGACCGGAGACTCAGCTGGAAACTTACACGTTTATAGGTAAATATATGATCAATACCTGATTACCATACCGAATCACTTGGCCATTCTACTGCGCAGCTCTCTTTAAATTTCGTTGCTAATATCTTGAAATTTGAAAGATAGTCAGGTATTACACAGCGCGTGGTTGTAACGCGCAAGTTTTGGTTATTTTCTTTTGAACTTCTATTCGGTAACGCGCGTGTGATTACGCAAAGCCTTTTTCTCGTTTTCAGTACTGCGCGTTTATTTGACAGCTATCTTTCATTTTATCTTCTTCTTCTTTGCCCTGTGCAGATATTGAACAAAAAATAATTTTTAGAAGAAAAATGGAAGGCAAAGTTATTTATATAGGTATTCCGGATGACCAAGACAAGGATTGTAGGGAATGGGTTTAATTTGGTAATTTAAAATAAGCTTAGAAGTTTTTTCTTTGCTCCATTTAAATTCGTCAGCCATTTGGATTGGTGTTCAGTCATTTACAGCGAAAATTTAATGAAGCAAATCCGAAAAAATAAAGAAAGAGTAGAAACAGAAACGTCAAAAACACGCAAGGAAAATCCTACCCGCGCGTGTTCAGATAGATTTATTTCTGTTTCATCGTTTCGTTCTTTCTTTCTCTTTCGCACTTCACTCACGAGGGGGTAAACACGCGCTGTGTAATACCGGACAAACACACAATCATCTTCCAGGGATTAACTTCATTTACATGAGGTATAATCGTGGTTTATTCTGTGGTTTTCAAAAGAGCGTGGTTACACGAGCGTAAAAAAGAATCAGTTTTGTGGATATACACAAAAACTAAATTGAGTGAGCATATAAGGGAATTAGATGGTAAATTAGGAACCAAGTCTGTTACAAATACAACGAAATGGAAATGGTACGAGGAAACAAAGCTATTGGGTAGTACCTTCTCCTTCGGCGGTAAAATAAAAATGAAAATATCTGCCAAACGGGAACGTTTTGGAATGAAAGATGATTTTTAATGCAATACTCATTTGAAGATGATAAAACTTGGCCTTTTTTTCATCCCTTTCTTTCATTCGAAAAATCAACCGCTCTCTTTCTTAAGTTGATTACTTTTTACGCTCGTCTAACCAGGCACCAAAAGTATTTCAACATTGGCATTGTACTCATTAAATTTTAAATCTCTTGCGCACCATTTTTGTTCTCTTAAATCCTCTCTCTGCGCAACCGACCTTTGGAAAGCGGAAAAATTCCAATTTTTTCCAAATTAAGCCTAGTACGCTGCTGATGCGAAACGAAAAATCCCATACAAAAATGACACGACGAAATCATGAACGAAAAATTTCGTTCTACTTTTCGTTTTCCAGTACGCTGCTGAACGACGAAATGTGTAATTTTAGTGGATAGCTGTAGTAGATTTCTTAGTACAATTCTCCACTCTTTTCGTTCTCAATTTAATTGACCTGAACATTAATTGCTTGCGAAATTTTGACATTTCATTTTTTTTATAAAAAAAAAGTCAAGCTCTTGTAATGCTTACTTGATTTTTCTTTGGCTTTGTTTTTTCTCTAGTGTCTGGTTTTTCTGTGCATTTCCTGTATTAAAATATTCAAAATACATTCAATTCTAATTTTTTATCAAAACCAATTTCAAAATCGACTAAACTAAATCTGCAAAATGAAAATGGGAAGTTGGAAAGAAGCACACCCTTCACATATCTTATCGGCGAACAAGATATAGCAGATCTTTATTTGGAGTGCTGATTATAAGCAACTATCGACTTTTCTCATACCTAGTGCTAGTGCTTAGATTAAAAATAACCTATGTCCTTTTAAAATTAATTTATTTTGAGTGACTACTAAATAAAAATATAATCAAGATTCAGTAGTTTGTTCTGCAATTAACTGTCCATGTCATGATTTTTAAAATATATTTGTTACTCCGACTTTTAAATTCTATGCGACCTTTGACACCATATAAATATAAAAAAAACACTCACCATTTCTAGCTATATACTTTACTACATACGAATATGAATTTCCGACCTGGTCGGGACAAGGAAGCCAAAGGTAAGCGGCCTTCCGCTGCACCAACGACAATTAAGGAAATCATCGTTACCACAATAATGTTTGGTTGCAAAAAGGTCATCTTAAACGATACCCACCTCTATTTAGAAAGCCTGTTTCCGATCTCATTGATTGGCGATTTTATACCATACCCCAGAACTTATTTCTCAAGTTAAGATAATCTGTTTAATGTTTACTTCGTGAAAATCGGCACGGGATGGACATTGTTATTTAGTCTACAATTTCAGGTGATGACCTCGCTAGTCCTTTGTTGTGTTGATAGAAAGAAGATGATGACAAATCACTTACCTCGCATTGCCATCGCTACCTTCTTTTTCTTTTCTGGACGAAGTTTTTTTTTTTAATGTAATTGAACCATCGTATGGCAGATGCCCTGCTCGTGAATTTGAAAACAAATCAAGCTGCTTGCAAGCTGGTCACTTGTCAATTGGATTTGACATATAAGGCCATGCATTTTTACTATTCATTCGATTTTAGTATTAATTGAGGAAGCAAGACCTATAGTTCAAATGGGAATCGATCAAAGAGCATTCGCAGAGTAGCAGAGCGGTCAAGTACAAACCCACTAAGAAAACTCACTGATGAACAAGTGAAAATGCAACTCGTTCCAAAAATATATTCTAAAAGCTATTCACTCTTCTCTTGGAATATATAATCTGAAAATACTTTGAAGTGTATCTTTGGAACGGGTTATCCTAAAAACTTGGTGCTCTCAAAATCAGCATCAAAAGTTTTTATGTAGAAGCCTTATTGCAAAAAATCACTCTTGAAATACGCATATTTAGAATGATGTATGCGTATTCCTAGAGCTATTGTTTTTAATACAACTTCTTTGCAAAAAATATTGATGCTTCCTTTGAAAGTATGAAGTGCTGATTCTAAAAAGATATCGCTCGCCTTTATTGGATAACCCGTTCCAAAGATACACTTCAAAGTATTTTCAGATTATGTATTTCAAGGTGAACAGTGAATAGGTTTTGAACTATATCTTTGGAACGGGTTGTCCAATAAAGGCGAGCGATATCTTTTTAGAATCAGCACTTCATACTTTCAAAGGAAGCATCAATATTTTTTGCAAAGAAGTTGTATTAAAAAAAATAGCTCCAGGAATACGCATACATCATTCTAAATATGCGTATTTCAAGAGTGATTTTTTGCAATGAGGCTTCTACATAAAAACTTTTGATGGTGCTTTTGAGAGCATCAAGAGTAGATTACAAAAAGGTATCAACCAAGTTTTTAGGATAACCCGTTCCAAAGATACACTTCAAAGTATTTTCAGATTATGTATTTCAAAGAACTATCTTTGGAACGGGTTGTCCAATAAAGGCGAGCGATATCTTTTTTGAATCAAAACTTCGTACTTTCAAAGGAAGCATTAACAAAACCAAAAGTAATTTTGTCACCAAATTACTTTTAGATGTATTTTTTTGTCACCAAATTTCCTTTATATATAATTTTTTTGAACTTATTCTTTGACTTGAAAATGGTATCCGGAATTAGTAAGAAACCATAAATTTGATCTCATAACCGTTTACACCATTCCAATGAAGGACGTAGTTTTCGAATTATAGAGTGGTTTACCTCCCTATTTCATTGATTTTCTTAAAATTGATAGAAATTTCATCAAATCGGCAGATAAACCAGTTAATTAGTCCCAAAGTATTTGCTTAATTTCTATCATTTAAACGGTTCTGAGTTTTATTTTAAATCCTCTATGTGTAACAAGAACAATTTTTAAATCCAAGAATTATTTCAAGAAAATTACATCTAAAAGTAATTTGGCGACAAAAAATTTTCCATCTAAAAATAATTTGGTGACAAAATTACTTTTTTTTTTACAACTTGTCATTTGTTTTTGACAGCTTACAGAACTCTCCGCAAATATTTTTCCGCTGTGGTTTTCGTTAGCATTTCGCTCTCCTAGTGGAGACCACCGAAAAATTTCGTTTCGCATCAGCGGCGTACTAGGCTTAACTCTAAACCTATACTATAGGTTCTTTTGAAAAAAGTTGTAGGTACGCATTGTAGCTCATGTTATTCTACACAAAGAAGATTAAGACAGTTTTCATGGTATAATTAATAGATTTGAAGGAAAATGGTCGAAAACAGTGGAGTGTAATACATTTTTTCAAAAAATGAAGTTAATTTATGTTCTTGAGTGGGGAAATTTTCTTTTTAGTTATGTTTGGACAAACATGTTAGTTGTAGTAATTTGAAAAAAAAAACAGAATTTTCCCCTCTTTCCCATGTAAAGCTAATTATTTCAATAAGAAGAAGTGCACATTGAATTTAAATAAAAGACTTTATTTAATTACTAATAATAGCTTAACTTAAAGGGTAATATAAATTTCTGTTCAAGATTTATCATAAGACGACTGCCGCACACAAGAGCTTAAATGTAATTATGTACGTTAGATTGAATTTTCTTCTTCTTTCGTTTGTGATCAGTACTAAAATCAGTGGCGTGGGGAGTTTTAAGACAAAATTCAGTTGAGTGAAATGATCACTACATTCCCCTCTTCCAGCCGAAGGCGACTGAACAATTATAATAAATGAAAAAGAAAAGAATAAAAAAAATATGATTTCGTATTCATTTAAAAGTTTCGACAATTTATTTTTAAGAACCAATCGCAATTGTGACTTTTTTACAATTTCTCTCTGATGCGATGAATCAATTACAAAGGCGGGCTTTAGACGGTTCAGGGATATGAAAACATTTTTACCTTTTATTTGCAAAATGTAAAACTTTTAATTCCCTCATAGGGACATTCTTTTTTTTTAATGCCGTTCTGATTCCCAAAAGAACCATGGGTAGATCTTCATTCCAATGTGTAGTATTTTCGCTGCATTTGATGGCTGATTTAAGTACTCGGTGGAACCTTTTCACTAAACCATTAGCCTCCGAATGGTAGGCGGTCGTTCTTATTTTATGAGATCTTAACAGTTTTGAAAGTTCGAAAAACAGTTTCGACTCAAACTGCCCCCTTGATCGGTGGTGATTTGCTGTGGAACACCAAATCGACTAATATATTCGGACACGAAAACTTTGACAATTGTTTCAGTACACATGTCTTTAATAGGGTATGCCTCTGGCCAGCGAGTATATCTGTATACTATGGTTAAAACATAACGATTTCCGTTCGATATATCGAGAGGCCCTACCAAATCTATGTGGACAAGCTCAAAACGATCGGTAGGAGCTTTAAAGTTACCTAGAGGTGTTTTGGTGTGTCTATGAATCTTTGAGCGCTGACATTTAATGCAAGATTGCACATTCTCTTGATGTCCGCATTCATCTTTGGCCAAAAGTATCTATCTGTTAGTAATTTTCTTGAACCTCGGATTCCAGGGTGTGGAAGAGAATGCAAACTAGAGAAAACTGCATGCCTAAGCCATTTCGGTGTGTATGGTCTATTCCCTTTGGTGGATGATTCACACCATATGGGCGGATTAACAATCGGAATGCTATTTTCTCGAGTTTAAATGATGACTTTGTTTTGAGCGTTAAAAGGTGTTCAGCTCTTCATCACATTCCTGAGCATTTATAACGTTTTCAGGTGAAAACACTTGCAAATTATCAGATGAATTACTGGTAATAGCGTTTTCTTCAGGTCGCGACAGAAAGTCAGCAATCTTGTTGTCTTTACCTTTGATATGTCTAATGTCATTCGTATACTGGGTTATCCATTCTAAATGCCTAGTTTGTCTGGGGCTTCTAGTTGCTTTGGAAAATAAAGCTGTAGTAAGAGGCTTATGATCTGTGTACACAACAAATGTTATGCCTTCCAAGAAGTAATTAAAATGTCGTACTGAAAGATAGATTGCTAAAAGTTTTCGATCAAAAGCTGAAAACTTAACTTCAGATAAACTAAGCTTCTTCGAATAAAACCCTAGAGGTTTCCATTCTTTTCCACTAAACTGCTCTAGCACGGATCCAGCTGCAAAGTTTGATGTATATAGAGTGAGTCGTGTAGGTGAATTTTCGCTCGGATGCACTAGTAAAGTTGCTTCAGACAGAGCTGTTTTGATTTTTGAAAAAGTATTTGAATACTCCGCAGGCCAAACGTTCGCTTTTTTGCTCTTATTGTTGCTAAGAATTTTAATTTGCTCATAAACTGGTGTTAATAGTTCAGCAAGTTTAGGGATGAATCGATTGTAGAAGTTTACCATTCCAACGAAACGTTGGATTTGCTTTAAAGATGATGGGTTGGGAAAATTTTTAATTGCTTTTACCCGCTCATTTGAAGGTAAGATTCCCGATATTCCCCTAAGATATCTAGGGAGAACAGGTGGGCGTTGTAGAAGGCCGACAGATACCTAGCTTTTGCATGTGCTCGAATTCCGCCTTAGCAGTTTTATATTTTGAACTATCTAAGCGCCTTGGTGTCGAAACTAGTAAGTGTCCGGAGGTTACGATATAGTGAACAACTTTATGTTTAATAGGCATGGTGTAATCTGAAGGGCTCGTTAGTGAATGGAATTGTCTTAGTAAATATCCGTTTTCATTATCGACGATGGAAAGGCGTGGCGATTCATAATCCGATTTGTCCAGGACTATGCTTGCACAGGTGGATAGATTGGTTAAACGATCAGTGAGTCGGTGGTGTTTAATATCCACCAGTAAGTTAAAAAAGCCCAGAAAATCTGCACTTATAATTAGCCTAGTGACTGCAGCCAGAGTGAATGGAAAAGAAAACTCGCGTCGAAGGCCTAAGTCTAGATGTAGTAGCTTTGATCCGTATGTTTTAATTTGAGATCCATTTGCCGATATAAGATATTCTTCTGACGGGGAATTTGTTTGATTTGTGTAGAGACTATGTGGTAAAACCGAAATTTCAGCCCCAGTATCAATAAGAAATTCTAATCTAATCTAAGTTAGCGAAAGTTTATATGCCGAGGTCCGCCGTGGATACACCCGGCGAATCTAGTTTTTTGAGTTATTATTTTTCATTTTAAAATAGCATTGATGATTACAATTTCTTGCTCTCTCGCCATGGACACGATGAAACCAACATATTCTTTGGTGGCCACCGCTTTTACTTCGATTTTCTCTTTTGAAATTTTTAAAACCAACGGAACGATGTGGCGAACGGCCTCTTTCTCGAAAAGATAGGTTTTTGACAGACGATCTGAACTCATTTATTTCTTTCATTAACCTTTCTTTCCCAGAGAGACTTTATTAAATGCTCACATAAGGTGGAAATCTTTCCGACCGTGGTTGTCATATTGACGGTATAAATCTGATTGATTCCGGTCACCTAGATTTTCCGCTGATAAAAGTTGCTCTAAACGGCGTTGTACAGACAGACCATGGCGTTTTATTAAAATATCTTTCAAATGTTGGTATTTGTTAGCCTCAGAAGAATTATTCAACACGTCTATTATATTGTTTATTGCATCGACTGGAAGTGAGGCTAATACGTATGTATATTTAGTATCATCTTTAGAAATCTTTCTCGTTGCTACCTGTGCTTCAACAGCAATAAACCATGCTGCTGGTGCCTTCTCCTAAAAGGTCGGGAGTTTTATGGATGACATTTCAAAAGTGTTATCAACTTGTTCAATATTAGAAAACTGCGTCTGTGGCGTTGAAGTTTGAGGTGCGTTACCTTAATTTTTATAGCATTTTCACTCATATTAAAAAGTAATGTTTGATGAAAAGAAAGAAGATGAAATAAAAGAGAATTCGAATTTTCCTTGTGTAATTTTTTTTTCTTATTTTAATTTTGCGTTAATATGTGTTCAATTAGGGGTCACCAACATTTAAAGCTAATTATTTCAATAAGAAGAAATGCACATTGAATTTAAATAAGGCTTTATTTCATTACTATAATAGCTTAACTTAAACTTAAAGGTTAATATAAATTTCTGTTCAAGATTTATCATAAGACGTCTGCCGCACACGAGAGCTAGTTTTCAACTAACTCACTGAGAATATAATTATGTACGTTATATTAAATCTTCTTCTTCTTTCATTTGTGGTCAGTACTAAAATCAGTGGGGTAGGGAGTTTTAATACAAAATTCAGTTGAGTGTAATGATCACTACACCCCTCCATTCAAATTTTTGCTTCGCTCCAAATTTAGGGTACTTTTTAGGAAATGTTAAGGACATAAAAATGAAGCTCTCCACCAAAATTCAGATTTGTCGGAATTTTTTCGTAGTGAATGCCTTATTTTCCTGGACTATATCCAAATCATACCTTTTTTTTTGTTATGTTATGAACAAAATATGTACATAATTTGTGAATCGAGTCGGAACTATTTTGAACCGACTTGGCTGGACGGCGTAGATAAGCCTTGACCAGACCGTGTATAGTTATGTACAAATACAAAAGTTTCGGCAAGAGTACGATAACACAGGCGACGTAACATAATAACGAATTTTTTTAAGAGGGGCTTAATACAAGAATTTTGGTTGCTATTAGAGGGTGTGTATCTCCCTCCTTTTAGGCGAGAGGGACATTTAAAAAAAAAAAAAAATACTTAAAATTTAAAAACAAAAGGTAAAAACACTTGCAATAAAAAATTTAGGTTTTCTTAATCCAAAAACTTTCCTCTTATTATTTGTTTCAATCTAGTTTTTTGCGGTAATAGTATTTGAAAAAAATACCTTCAAACTAAACAGTTATTGCTGCTGCCTCCAACCCCCCTGCAAGGAAACACTATACTCTTTAGCTGAGTGCGAGGGTGGGCGTATGCAAGGTTTCTTTTGCATTGCAGAGTCTGGATTTAAAGAAACTTTGATTTTATCCTATATATCCAATGTCAACATCTGTTTTATAAATAAATTTTAAACAAAAAAACAAGAAATAAGAATATCAAAAACAGCAGTTTTGCTAATTTTTAATTTTAAATTAGAGGACATAAATCTAGTTTTTAATTTTCAATTACGAATTTATAATGACATCTTATAATTAAAGCCAATTAGTACTTAGTTTCACTACTTGGAATAAAAAAAATTTAAATGCCTGATAAATTGTGTGTTTGAAGGTATTTTTTTTTCAAAAACCATTAAGGCAATTAACAAAGATGAAACAAATGATAAGAGGACAAGTTTCTGGCTTCAGAAAGCCAATTATTTTTTTTATTGTACGTGTTGCCGTTGTTCTTGATTTTTTTTTTTAAATTCTAAGTCATTTTTTAGAAAATTTTCCCGGATGGAGAAATACCACCTCTTCTGAATGAAAAAATGATTGTATTAACACTTCTACAAAAATCCGTTATTATTCTGCGGCACCGTAAGTATCTTAGTCTCCCCTCAAAGTGAGATCACCCTAAAATACACAAAATAAATCTCATGAAAAAGTATTAGTAGTAAAAGTTTTTTTTAAGAATTAATCAAAGCAACGATTTTCTAAAAAAAAATATTATATAAGTTTAAAGTTTTGAAAAATTACACTTTTAACTCTTTTTTTACTTGCGATATAGGTACTATAACCTAAAGGGCAAGTTTTGCCTTTAGAAGAAAATCGAACTCGAGATTTTAATCAAAATTGGCAATACGATGATAGAGAACACCAAAAAAGTTGGTCCCGCAATTCCATCTGTCTATCTGTTCAACGCCCGAAACTAACGGTACCTGTCATACACATTTCCCACCATCTTAATATCTCGAAAACAACTCTAACGATTTTGATAACCAAAAAATATGTGCACTAGTATAGGTAAAGCCTACATCTTGGTTAAAACTTTTTTTTTTTTACAAATTTTGTTATAAACGGTGCCTTTCCGTGATTTTGGACTTTCTCGTAAACGGATTTCGATTAAAATCTTTTTGTAGGAAGTCCTTTGAATTCTAAATAATACTGCATGCCGAAATTTTTGGAAAATATTTTTTTTGGATTTTTGAAATTTTTTTTTTTTGAAAATTCAATGATTTCAATGGGTGGACGGTTTTTTCTTGAAACTCAGTATGTACATTTATATTAATGCTTAAAATTGTCATACTAAACATTTTTTTTAATGCACGACTGGTTCGTACGAATATTGACTCGTTTAGTAGGTGGTAATCAAGTTATCTTATGGTAACATTACTTTGATTCTTAGTATTAGTAAATATAATGAATTGGTGAATGGTTGATTTAAGTAATAGTTACATAGGTACCTACTTACAAATGTATTTCTAAATCTAGGTTATAGATTTAAATTATGTAAGTTAGGAGAGAAATATGTACCTGCATACATGGATGGAACCTAAGTATGTAAATATGTACGTAAAAGTGAATGACGTACGTATAACTTTATAATTTAGGTGTAATATGCATACATACGATTCATGTGATTCTTAAAGATACATAATGTATATATAAATGTATGAGGGCCTAAATTATATGTAGTATTCGGTTAGTGACATACGCAAAAATTCGAAAGAAGGGAATATAATAATATAGAAATAAATGGATGATACATAAAATAAAATCGTTTTATATTGCTTAAAGTTATTATAGTTGGAGGGAAAACAGAGATGCCATTTCAATGTCTGGATAAATAAGAATATGTATATCAAAAAAAAAAAAATTAAAAATAGTTGGAACGGTTTTTAAAAAAAAATATTTTTTTAGGTATATAATTTTAAAAACATTCTTAGAAAAAAAATTGAAAAGATAATTAAAAAAAAAAAATTCAGTGACTGGTTTTTGAAATATTAAAAAAAAAAACTATTTGTTATACTATATATATTGATCAAATCCTTGAATTTATTAGTTGTTTTTCTTATGGGCTTTATTGATAATTCTTTTCTCCCTACGTTTCGTTGATTTTTGTCAATTTCTCCAGGGACAACGATTTATTGGATCTTTTTAAATTATAAATAATACAATTTGGAAAACATAAATAAAGTTGTTTTTTGAACATTTCTCTAAAAAATATTAAGTGAATAAAATTAAATTGAACTTACTCTTTTTTGTCAAAGTTACATTAAATTTGTTTAAAAATATGTTAAGAATATATCTTTCTAATCAAATCTAAAAGAAAGTCGTGTTAGTAACACTTTTAATAACTCAAGAACGGCTTAACCGATTTGGCTGAAGATTGGTGAGGAAGTAGCTTAGAACCAGGAGATGGACATAGGATACTTTTTGTCCAATTCGACCGCGTTCGCGTGTGACGTGACATAAAACGTCAAAGAGAATGCAAGTCACTATAAAACGTGGTATAACAAAAACGTATCTGACACTGGATAACAATTAAATGACGAATTTGATAATTATAATTTTTTTTAGAAATCAATAAGCAGTAATAATTAGGGAATGCTTGTATTTGCGATTGATTCTGGTAAATGAGGGTGGACCAACGTCATTTGAGACACTACGGATTGTTAATGGTATAATATTTCCAACATATCGTACTGCATGTGAATAACTCAATTTACTAGAAAACGATACCCATTGGGATTCGACAATCATTGAAGCCATTATCGCTGCATCTCCAAGTCAGACGCACATTATTTGCTATCATCATTTCGACATGCTTCCTATCGCATCCACCTGTGGCACAAATACAGGGATAATATGTCAGAAGATATTTTACATCTAATTTGTGTCAGTTCCAGAAATCACGATATTTAGATGAATGAGGAGATACATAATCGGGCTTTACTCTTGATCGAAGACATGTGTTACCTCATGTGCGGTAGTTTGTTAGTCAGGTTATGGATGCCAGCGCCAAATCGTGACATGAATTACACCTTTAACCGAGAATTGGAACGGGAACGTGAGTATGATCATACAAAAAAAGAAAGTTTGTGTTACATTAATGATGGCTATAATGAGCGATCCCGTACTACTCAATCAGCATTAAAACTGCCGTTAAATCTTCAAACAACATGTACTATTGCCAACAACTCAGCAATAGGAAAACTTTTATCAGCATCAAAAATCATCATCTGGGACGAATGCCCAATGGCGCAAAAACGTGCATTAGAAGCATTGAACCGCAATAAATCGAGATGTTTTGTAAGAGCAATGGTTTTACTGTCTGTAGATTTCCGCCAAACACTGTCAGTTATTCCAAGACCAACGGCTGCCGACGAAATAGCCTCAACTCATCGAATCTATGGTACTATTTGAAGAAACTTCAGCTGATATCAAACGTGAGAGTTGCATTTCTTAATGATACATCTGCTGAAGATTTCTCTGAGCAATTGCTGACTATCGGTAATGGTTGAGTTCCTGTCGACAAATCGAGCGGATTGATAATAGTTGGTTGAGTAAGCGAGCAATTTTAGCGGCTAAGAATAAAGATGTAAATGATCTAAACTACATGATTGCAACAATGCATTCATTCAAATATATTGACTGTGTACCAAAATAATGAAGAGAAGCCATCAACTATCCAATTGAATTTTTAAACTCCTTGGATGTGCCTGGCTTACCACCGCACAATTTAAGCCTAAATGTTGGCTCCGTAGTAACCATGTTTCGAAACATAAGCCAACCAAAACTGTGCAACTTTACGCGTTTGGTGTTAAGTAAATTGATGAATAATTGGGGGCCGTGCCGTGATAGTTGTGTGCTCGCCTATCAACCTCGTGGTTGCAGGTTCGATTCTTGCAGTTGTCTATGTCTTCTTATATTCTATTAAAAACCAATTCTAAAATTGTCATAAAATAAGTTGCTGCTTTGCTCATTACATGCTGTTTAGGCATAACACTAACAACATGTGATTGAGTAAACTAGCATACCCATAAAATATGACAACGAAATAAATAAAATAATGCGAATTATAAGGGACTTAAGGATTAAAAAAGACACGGTAATTTTCTCCGCATTAGTTCAGCCGCAATCCCTGGAGATAAATCTGAGACAACAACCAGCTCTAGTCTCAGAACATCGCGCCACACATCTTTCCTATCCGTCTTTCTCTTCTTCCACCGGATGCCGCGCTGTGTTAAGAAAAACATATAAAGGGTATTCATAATCCCTTAAGCGCGTGCAAAAGTTATAAAAAAAAAAATGTGATTTACGCGACGATACTCCCAGGAAAATTCGAACGTGAGGAAGTTCTCATTCCGAGGATCCCGATGATCCCAACCAATATACCGCTTGAGCTTAAAAGAGTTCATCTTCCGATCCGTCTATTCCATTCGCTATGACCATTAACAAATCACGAGGCCAATGCTTGAGAGTTTGGTTTGAATCTGGATTATCCATGTTTTTCTTATGGTCAATTATATGTGACATGTTCACGGGTCGGAAGTTGTTTGTTCTAGCGGCTGATAATAAAACCAAAAATGTCGTGTATTAGAAGGTACTTAGCTGAAGAGGGCAACCTATGCACCAAAATACATAAACAATAAAAAATCATCAATATTTTTAATTTTTTTTAGTTTATATTTGCTAACCAAAAATTGAACTTAATAAAATCCCAAATCTGCTTATTTAAGGCGGAAAAGAGTTCGCCGGGTCAGTAAATAAACAAAGTTTTTATGAACAATTTAAACCAAACTGAAGAACTTTATCACATTAGTGTAAATTGTGCACAGCTTTTCTTTCTCTTCTTTTGTGTTCATAGTTCGTTCAATATTTTGTTGAATGCGTAAGCTCTCCAGTGTATATCGAGTGTTTTCTCTGTTCTCTTTATCTAGTATTCGCACATTGTCAAAGTCAGCTGTGTGTCAATTATCCATTATGTGCTGTGCGAGAGCGGTCGATGTGCGTTTGTTTCTTATGTCGGCTTGATGTTCCGTCAGTCTTTTTTGATAGTAGGCGTTTTGTTGTTCCAATGTAGATCATCGTGCATTCCTCGTTATCCGTGCCCCTGCATGGTATCTCGTATACCACATTCTGCTGGTCTGCATTCGATTTTGGTGGTTTTGTGCTAGTGAATATGTTCCGTAGAGTTGAGTTTGATCGGTGTGCAAATATAATTTTTCCTTTTCTTTTTTGTTTGTGTCTAATATTACATGTAGGTTTTTGTTGTCTGTCAGCCCAGGTATATACACCAAGGAGTGGCAGGCATTGCCAGGTGCATCTTTTTCCGAGTTTATCTTCAGTTGTTTTGTTTTACGTTGGTTTAATAATTTAAAAGTTCGTCTATTATCCTGTTTGGGAAGTTATTCTTTTTAAGTATTGATTTTATAATTTGAATGTTTTTTGTGTGGAACTGAGGGTGACTAATAGCAATGATTTTATTTATTAGATTTCTAGCACTATTTATTTTGTATTTCATGAGTTGAGTGGAAAAAAAGTTGATCATTCTACCAGACGCCATCGATTTCGCATACCAATCAATAATGATTTTATCGCTTGTTCTATAAAGTTTGGTGTCCAGATTTGGAAGTGATTTGTTTGTTTCCATTTCTACTGTGAACTGTATTTTTTTCATGATATTCGTTGAGAGTGTTCATTATCACTATTCGATCTTGTATCAAATTGTATTATTTATAATTTATAAGGATCCAATAAATCGTTGCCCCTGTAGACTTTGACAAAAATCAACGAAACGTAGGGAGAAATTATGGCATTGTTTTAATTCACATAAAGAAAGGAATGATCAATAAAGCCCATAATAAAAACAAATAAAAACTATTTATTTTTTTAAAAATCGAAAAACTTTTTTTTTTGTTAATTTTGGGTATTCAGCTTTATAACCCTTTTGGGAAGCATTTGCATAAAAAAAATAATTTTAACCGGTTCATCTAATAGTGAGAAAGTCGAAAATATGAAAAGTGGTTCTATATGGGGAGTGGCGTTAATATGTACGCAAAATAAAATATTTTTGTACCTAAAAGTGGACTGTGCTAATCCAATAACACACATATTTTTGTATAAAATTTCTTGGAGCCGTTTTCGAGAAATAATTTTTTTTACGGATTTTTTTGAGATTTGTATGGGAAGTCATTTTTTATTTAATGAATATTTTTTTTAACTATTGAAGATAATGTCAAAAAACTACGCAATACGAAGTTTCGAAAAAATCCATTCAGTTATTTTTGAAGTTTTGGGTTTTCAAATGAAAAGATTTTATTTTTTAATTAAAAAAAGTGTTTAAAAGTAACGGGTTTTCAGAAAATCGAAAACTAAAAAAATGGCACTACTAGAGGTATCAAAGCTAACTATTTTTTCCAAATAAAAAATTACCAACATGTTTTTCTTATAAAAATCGTTGGAGCCGTTCTTGGGAAAAATAAGACTTTTTTTGGCCAAAAAAATGTATGGCAGATAACATTATTTTTCGCCTTAAAAAAAGAAAAAAAACGCGTAGGCATATTACCGAAAAAACAATGTGTATGTACCAAGTTTGAAGCAAATCCATCCAACTGTTAACTCGAGTACAGACATACAGATGGACAGATGGAATTGCGGAACCCACTTTTTTGGTGATCTCTATGATCGCAATGTCATGTCTGAGTGATACAAATTTTTTTTTTACGAATCCATAACTGGCCTTATAGTAGCTATAACCGCAAGTAAAAAATTAAGTAAAAAAGACTAAGAACACATTGAGCTTATTTTTCTAAAAGAAATGAAATAATTATTGACAAAATTTTATTTTTGTTTGGATAATATATTTAAAAATTTAATGGTTATTTAATTATTTTACAAGATATTTTACTTAATTAACCGACGGGTTTTAGATAATACGAGTAGTATCCATCTTCGGGCTTCTGTTGTTAGATTAAGCTTTGTTTTTAAAGTTGGTGCTGGTGTCTCTTTCTTTATTTCGTTTTATAAAAGGTTTATATATGTTTGCCGCTTTTCATCTTGTATGGTGTCGAATTGCGGTGTCATATAACGCGTTGGTTTTTATAGTTAAATTGTCATTTAAAAAACTGTTCTGTTCTCTCTTATTTGCATTGTACCTTGATCTCCTCTAGTGCGTCAAGTTTTCTTTTTTTTTTTTTTTAATTCATTTTTATTTACTTTTAACTTATAAAGTATTTTCAGATTATGTATTTCGAGGTGAACAGTGAATAGATTTTGAACTATATCTTTGCAACGGGTTGTCCAATAAAGGTGAGCGATATCTTTTTAGAATCAGCACTTCATACTTTCAAAGGAAGCATCAACATTTTTAGCAAAGAAGTTGTATTAAAAAAAATAGCTCCAGGAATACGCATACATCATTCTAAATATTCGTATTTTAAGAGTGATTTTTTGCAATAAGGCTTCTACATAAAAACTTTTGATGCTGATTTTGAGAGTATCAAGAGTAGATTACAAAAAGGTATCAACCAAGTTTTTAGGATAACCCGTTCCAAAGATACACTCCAAAGTATTTTCAGATTATATATTCCAAGAGAACAGTGAATAGCTTTTAGAATATATTTTTGGAACGGGTTGCATTTTCACTTGTTCATCAGTGAGTTTTCTTAGTGGGTTTGTACTTGACCGCTCTGCTACGCTGCGAATGCTCTTTGATCGATTCCCATTTTAACTATAGGTCTTGCTTCCTCAATTAATACTAAAATCGAATGAATAGTAAAAATGCATGGCCTTATATGTCAAATCCAATTGACAAGTGACCAGCTTGCAAGCAGCTTGATTTGCTATCAAATTCACGAGCAGGGCATCTGCCATACGATGGTTCAATTACATTAAAAAAAAAAACTTCGTCCAGAAAAGAAAAAGAAGGTAGCGATGGCAATGCGAGGTAAGTGATTTGTCATCATCTTCTTTCTATCAACACAACAAAGGACTAGCGAGGTCATCACCTGAAATTGTAGACTAAATAACAATGTCCATCCCGTGCCGATTCTCACGAAGTAAACATTAAACAGATTATCTTAACTTGAGAAATAAGTTCTGGGGTATGGTATAAAATCGCCAATCAATGAGATCGGAAACAGGCTTTCTAAATAGAGGTGGGTATCGTTTAAGATGGCCTTTTTGCAACCAAACATTATTGTGGTAACGATGATTTCCTTAATTGTCGTTGGTGCAGCGGAAGGCCGCTTACCTTTGGCTTCCTTGTCCCGACCAGGTCGGAAATTCATATTCGTACTGCCAGTAGCGGGCGGTCGATTTAATTTTTTCTTTGTGGCAATTGAGTTAATTTATGTGTTGAAAGTATGTAGTTAGAAATGGTGAGTGTTTTTTTATATTTATATGGTGTAAATGTCGGAGTAACAAATGTATTTTAAAAATCATGACATGGACAGTTAATTGCAGAACAAACTACTGAATCTTGATTATAATATTTTTCTTTAGTAGTCACTTAAAATAAATTAATTTTAAAAGGACATAGGTTATTTTTAATCTAAGCACTAGCACTAGGTATGAGAAAAGTCGATTGTCGTTGGTTATAATCAGCACTCCAAATAAAGATCAGCTATATCTTGTTCGCCGATAAGATATGTGAAGGGTGTACTTCTTTCCAACTTCCCATTTTCATTTTGCAGATTTAGTTTAGTCGATTTTGAAATTGGTTTTGATACAAAATTAGAATTGAATGTATTTTGAATAATTTAATACAGGAAATGCACAGAAAAACCAGACACTAGAGAAAAAACAAAGCCAAAGGAAAATCAAGTAAGCATTACAAGAGCTTGACTTTTTTTTTTATAAAAAAAATGAAATGTCAAAATTTCGCAAGCAATTAATGTGCAGGTCAATTAAATTGAGAACGAAAAGAGTGGAGAATTGTACTAAGAAATCTACTACAGCTATCCACTAAAATTACACATTTCGTCGTTCAGCAGCGTACTGGAAAACGAAAAGTAGAACGAAATTTTTCGTTCATGATTTCGTCGTGTCATTTTTGTATGGGATTTTTCGTTTCGCATCAGCAGCGTACTAGGCTTTAAGGATAGAAATTCATCTATAATTTAAGGCCCGACTAGCATCTTCTTTTTTAAAAATAGCAAATATGAGAGCTTTTGTGAAACCCATAGGAACGCAAGCATTGCTTTAAATCAGATTGTATAAATCCACAATATGAAGTTTGAGTTGTTCAGTTGCATTTTTGTAAAACTCAACTGGAATACCATCACTTCCAGGGGCTTTTTTGTTTTTCATATCCATCAAAGTTTGTTCAAGTTCACACAAGGATATTGGAGGGTCAAGTTCTGCATTTTTGGATCATTAATCGCGTAGCTAAAAGCATATAGATTCTCCTCCGCTGACAAAAGAGTTTTAAAATGTGCTGCTAGTGTTTCAAATATTTAAAAGAAAGCAGTCTTTGTCGAACCATTTATTCTTAGGCGTGAGCGTATGGTAATGGTTTACTTGTTGGGCTGAAACTCTAAATGCCGTCCTCAACTTCATCCACATCGTTCATTGATTGAAGCGGGAGAGTATTATAGTGGAACCGCCATAGTGTATAATAACGACGCGCTTTGTGGTCAATCTAACTTAGTTTTCGAACAGTATCTGTAGCCCTTAACCGCATTTCCCTTGAAAAATGGCTTGCCCCATAGTTGGCATATGCGCTGAAAAGTTGGCCATGAGCATTAGGAAGTCTTCAACCGCTTTTAACCACTCACCAGACATTGCACAAAAATCGATAACAGATTGACCTTGGCCGCTAATTAATGTGAACTCACCACGCTTGTCACCATTTGCCATCCCGTTTATCACAAACATACCAAAAGTCATCCAAAAGTTCGGATAAAAGCCTTCCATTTCTGTTACCCGTTACGTCTTTGGAGTTTCTGTTTATATCAAACATTAATTGGCCTTATAAGGTATGAGCGGACGAATTCTGATAGTCACCAATACGGGCATTGAGATCACCGATAATCAATAAATTCTCCAATGAAATTCTGTTAATAAACTCTCGTAAACTATCAAAATCACAATACCAAACTTATTACAATTAAGGTAGACTGGTGCAATAAAAAATTTAAGTTGTTTATTTGAAATTTTGATAACAAGCCTATTTTCAATCATTGGAAATTGAAAGAAGTGATAAAAATTAGCTTTAATACCACATGAAATACTTCCGCTCGCTCTCCCATGTAAATTAGATCTAGTTGCTGGAATAATTTTATAATCTTTAAGATATTGTTATTGTTATATTATTGATGTAGTTTTTTTAGGATTTCAATTTGGCTTAGAGTTCCATCGAAGATTATTAATGTGTCGTTCACATACCTGGTGTAATAAATGATTTTTTGTTGTTGTTTGTTGAGTTTTGACAAAATGTATTTATTTTCGTAGTAGTTAAGGTAAACATCTGCCATTAGTCCGCTTAGGGGGGATCCTATTGCTAATAGTTCTTCTTGTCTGTAATATTTGTTGTTGTGGGTTGTACGATTGTCTTTAATATATTTATTGTATGGTCAATTGGTATATTTGTGTGAATGTTGGTTATATCCAGGGAGATAAGTTAGGTGATATGTTGAGGTTTACTGTTGATTTTATAAATTCTTTGTATTATTACTTATGCTCTTATTGTTTTTTAAATAGATGCTTGTTCTTATTATAAATATTAAGTAGGGTTTTGGCATCTTTGTACCATGGTGCAGTAGAGTAATTGATTAATGGGCGAATTTGTATTCCGACCTTGTGTATTTTTGGTATACCTGTAAATCTACGAAGTAGATACGCTGAAGCACTGGCAACGAGACCATTGGCTTTAAACATCACATACATTAATACAACAAAGAGAGACAGAGAAAGCAAGAACACACAACAGAAGAAACACATGTCAACAGCACGTGGTTAGTTTCCGACGGTCCTCCATCTTAGTACTAACCACGCGCAAAGATGCCTGACTTCGCTGATCTATGGGAAGCGATGCTTTCATCGGAGTCAAGGCCGTTGACTGTGTTAGGTTTTAGGTATACTGTTGTCTCATTTTTTTATTATTAATTTTTGTATTTTAGTTTGTTGTTTTTTTGTGTTTTCTTTTGCTATTTGTTTAGTGCATTGATGTATGTTGGAGGTGAATTTAGATTTCTTTTTGTATTAATATTTTATTTCTTCTTTTATACTGATTTTTTGTGTTTAAATTGCGGTTATTAACTGAACAAGAATTAAATATTGAGTTGTTTTTACTAAAAATCTTGTGCTTAAGATCTGATCGAATGTAAGAGCAAGTACGTGGGATCCAGTCGTGCATTTTATTTATCTCTTTTTCCCAAAGTTTGAGTTTCAAACCCGTTTTTTTTAAACTATGCATAGATTTCACTTGATTTAATAACTAACCAGATTAAGGTGTTGGCTTTAAAAAAAGTTATAACACTTATTTGTACTTATTACCGTTATTTTTAAATATTTGTTTCATTTTTTAGTACTTTTTGTGAAATTTCCCCTCCCGATCAAACGGAGGGAGTTAGACCCCCTCTTATGTTTAAAATACTTATAACTAACTGTCCTCCAAGAATCCATTTGTATTTTTTGGCGCCTGAGTTATCGTAGTCTCCCCAAAGGTGCTTGTACCTTTGTATGTTGGGGTGTGAATGTATTAATGCCCCTTACAGTTGGTTGGGGAAGCAATAATATCAAATGAACACAACAACCTTTTAATCGTAAATGATAGAATTTTATTAGCTTACAATATTATTTATACACTTATCTTACTACCTAGTTAAGTTTACAATTACCTAAAATATACAAAAACAATATGGTACAATTTATGAACAAGAAACATGATATATTTTGGCCAGGTACACTCTGCACCTGAAATGCAGAAAACTGCTTACTATTGTGAGAAAATAAATGTGAATCTAATGCATACAGAAAAGCTGTGAATATAAAATACAGTAATAAAAACAAACAGATAATCTTTAGTTGGGTAAATGCGAAAAATTGTGTTCTATGGAAATCTGATGGATTAGATGGCTTCTACCTATTTAGATTTGTTTAAATGTGAACTACAAGAAAACTTTCAGTATTTTAAAATTAATGTCGGTATAATTTTTCACAGCACAACGAATTATACACATGTATTTTCCTACATGTTTGATCCGTCAATAAAAAGCCCTATCATAAGTCTTGTGTACTTGAAGAATATTGAACGAGTCGCAGTTGGTTTACACAATGGCCGAGTATTTCTTGTTGATTCTACCAAAGTACCAACAAACTGTGCTTTCGCCGAAGGATCATTTGTCCTAACCGAAATTTGTTCAGGTCAAATTCTTCATAGTGCTGTAGCTGTTTTATTGGATGAGTGAGTATTTCTAATAAAATTTATCGAGAGGTTATTTGATTACTTTATTTTTTAGCACCTATGAATTATGGTGCGGTGAAACAGGTGGAAAAATAAACATTTTTCCACTAAGCAAGTCTGGAGTATCTGGTCATCAAGCAGTATGTCACAGTGAAGAACTTAATATCATAGAAGATTTAAAAGTCGCTCGCTTGTGCACCAACGATCAATATGTATATTCCTGTCTTTATCCTGGCTTTATGGTCTTCCAATGGAACATTAAAACAAAAGCTATCGAAAATAAACTAGATTGTTCCAAGTTGCTCCCATGTTCTGAAAGCCTTAAAAGCATATCAATTGATGAGCATTTAAGTTTAATTAAATGCCAGGTAACAATTTGAGTTTATGTTCGTGTCAAATAATTTAACTTTTGTTTATCTTAAAGATATCTGCTTTAGCAGTTCATGTAAATGAGTTGTACGTTGGTACAACTTGGGGCTGCTTAATCATAGCAGAGATGAATAGTCTACGTCCTATTACTGTGTTTCGTCCTTATGAAAATGAGGTAAGCAAAATTTATCTTGTTTTTTTTTATGTACGTACTTATTTTGTAAATTCAATTTTTTTTATAAGATCAAAGCTATTATCCCTGTGCCAAGTAAGACATCTGCCCTTATTGCCACAATAGGACGTCGTTACAGATCACTGATATCACGTTATATGGATAATATAGATAGTAGTCGACAACCGAGTGCATCACATTTTGTACATCACAAAAGTCCAAAGATATTGCCACCTGACGTAGAATACAATATGCACTGTTTGTTGTGGCGCGCCAATAATTGGACATAATATTAACATTGTGTTTGTTATTTTTTATTTGATTTATTTATTTAATAGAGTATTGAAGGTGACGTTTTGTCTCTAATAAATTGTTTTTTTTTATTTTCAATAAAAAATACGTTTTCTTGTAAAAACAGTTTAGTTTTTAAAGTTTCTAATATAAACAATATACAACCTTAGGGAGCGCATACGAATGATTACATAAAAGTCGTTTTCCTCCTCATACTGTCGGAAGAGAATGTAGCAATTACAGCGAAGATACACATGCTTCTTCAATCTGTGGAATTAAAGGAGCCTGAACTTTATATCTCCTTTATATTATGGAAACCTTCTTCCGTATAATTTGACCAGCTTGGTTGAAAAACGTCAAAAATGCAAAAGCTAAAAGTTAGACAATTGTTGCAGCGGCGAATACAGGTCATTCTACAGCAGCATTGCTCTATTGATAGCTCTATTATAGGTGCAGTTCCAGTAGCAGCTCCGTCACCATTGTGTTTAGCCAGTTAGTAATATTCCGCCAGGTGTATGAATGCAACGTGGCAGCTAGGTGTTTATATTAGGAGCCCTTGGATTTTTCGATATTACAAGCTGCGTCCATACTGATGACATAAGGTATGCGTCTTATTGTGTCGTTTACTTAAACGAACGACAGAAAAATATTTTGATAACTTTTGTTGTATATTAAGAGTACCAACAGGCATTTTTCACGCGGATACTCCAATGAATGCGATATTTGATATAATATATATAAATCTTTGCTCACAAGGTAAAGCGGCTTAAGTCGATTTTTTGCATTTTTCAGGAGAACGAATAACTCTTTAAAAAAAATATATATAAGGAGAACCGTTTTAAATAGAAACATGGAGTTTAGACACAAGCATTATAATTTTCTTCTCTTTTTGTGTTCATTTAAGGATTAATAAAAATAGTTTAATTAAAGTATTTATTCGCAGAATTTCGCACTTAAGCCATTTCACCTTTTTATAATTTGTGTCTCAATTGGGCTTATGTTATTTGCGCCGGTTTTCCGTATTTCATTTCAATTCTTGTGTGTACTTATACATAAGCAATTTCTCCTTTTTTAAATTTAACTATATTGTTACTCAAGACTTTTTTCTCTAAGGAAATTTTTATTAAGTTTTATTGAAATAAAAGTTATTGAAGGACAAAAAAAAACATAAAAATAGGTTAATACAAAAATTAGACTTCAATAGAAGAATAAACTTAATACAACCAAGTCAAAAGAACCATATTCGACTTCTTCTATAAGATCAGGATGAAAGTCTGGTGCAAAGAGTCTTATAAAGGTCATGAAATTTCTCATCGTTCAAAGGGAGCAGCTCCAGAAGATCTTGTCTTTTTTGCTTTGTTGATTTTGTCGTACATCGTACACTATTTCAAGGGAGCCTGTGTTTAGAACATTACAGCCTCGTAATTTAACTGGACTGTTTTCGAATATAGAGACTCTCGTATGCAGGGATATTCATAAGAACTTATTTTTATTGCATCTGAAATTTTATAAGACTTTCTTCGCATATCCCTTATTACATCGGACCTAAGGATTCGATTTGTTTGGAATAACGGTCAGTTTCATTTGTTTTTGAATCATTTTTGAGTGCGTAAACTTTTTATTTCGCGGTTTTCCACTCTTATAAATAGATTTTTTTTGTGCGATTGAAATTAGTCCAGACACAAACGCCAACATAAGATTATAGTTGGCAAATACTGTTTAAAAATAATTTTTGTTTTGATGGTGAAATTTTCTGCATTTTCTTTTTCAATCCTAGTTCCAGTACTGTTTAAGCAGTTTTGGCCTAAATTTTGTTCTAATTGGGCGGCCATTTCTTCAATGTCTGAATTAGAAAATAAAGTTTATGGTGATTTTTCTGGCAAAAAAAAGTCTGGATCTTTAACGCTATCATCATCTTCATCTTTGTCTAATGATTCATCTGACATCATATCAGTGGCCAACGTAGATTTCAAATCAGTGATGGTTGCATCTGTCAGCTCATGGACGCTGGTTGTAGCTTTAATTAGCCACAACTGGCACAAATATGCCGTTTTCTATATTTAATAAAGCGAAAGCTAACTTAAATTCATTCACCTAGATAATAATATCTACATCTAAATTTTACCATCAAACTCCCTAGGCGCGTTGAAGTTCGTACATTTTCCCCAGGGCAACTTAGAATTAAAACCATTTCAACTTATGGAAAATAATAATTCTATCTAACGTGAATGATCTGCTTTTTATTATTAAAACATTTTTTTTCTTAAGGGTTTAATATTGGTATAAGTACTAAGGGTATTCAATTAATTCAAGTGTAAAATGATATGTTGACATAAAAGTTTGCATGGACGGCTTCATAATTTATTTACTTAGATGCTGTGTAATACTTGAATATCTATTCTTCAAATGCCAAATTGCTTTTTATGATTTATAAATTGGTGTACAATTTAATAGTCACAATGTTTGGTTCATTTTATGATACAAATTTTATTAATAATTTTCCGCAGCAATATCCTTATCTTAGTGTTTGCGATCACTGGCTGAATAAATGTTTGTATTAGGTATGTGAAATAAAACATCAATCACATAGTTATAAAAGGTGATTTTTTAAAGAGCTTGGTTTTTGAAAATTCAAAAAAACACAGAAACTTGTAAAAAGTGAATGAAATTTTTATTTGGATCGATAAATCAATTTCTGCCATTTACTTTTTAAAAATAATTTCACTTAAATGTTGCCCGCGGCTACGCTTCAGGTGGTCCATTCTGAAGGTCCAATTTTGGCAAACTTTTTCACACATTTCGGCCGGAATCTCACCAATGACGCGTTCAATGTTGGCTTCCAAGGCAGCAATCGTGTTTGGCTTGTCCCCATAGACAATAGACTTAACATAGCCCCACAAAAAATAGTCTAATGGGGTCAAATCACATGATCTTGGTGGCCAATTGACTGCGCCAAAACGTGAGATCAACTGCTCACCAAATTCGCCTCTCAATTGATGCATGGTTTCGCGTGCAGTGTGGCATGTGGCACCGTCCTGTTGGAACCACATGTCGACCGAGTTCAATTCTTGCATTTTCGGCAAAAAAAAATCTGTTATCATCGAACGGTACCTTTCTCCCGAAAATTGGGGCTCTGCTGGGTAGTGGTGGTTGTTTCTGACTCGTAAGTCCGAAAGAAAAATCGGGCGGGGTCGCAGGGCGAATTGTAATAGTTTTTATGTGAACGATTATTGTCCACTGGCCGTGGTGCTTGTTGCTGACTTGTTTATATGTGAGAAAAAATCGGGCGTGGACGCAAGGCGAATTGTACGTATCACTGGGCGACAATAATCGTTTTTCGTATGAACGATTATGTCCACTGCCCGCTGGGCCTCACTGTCCCGCACACGCGATTTTATATTCCACACAATTTTGTCTATGACGCCAATTTGTGCTCTCAGTTGATGGTCGCTGCCCACTGCACACGCGATTTGTAGCTCGTCGGTGGTTGCTGGTATTCGAGGTAACCAATTTGTGCGGATCATAGAGGCACAATTATTTTAATTAGAAATACGGAACTCGGTGGACTTTTAATTTTACTATATATTCTTTATTTAGTTTTATAATTCTTATTCTAATTTCTAGTTATATCATTTAGTTTTATTTTAGTTTTTAGTTTTAAGTGACTAGTTTTAAGTTTTTAGTTGTCGCGTGTGTGTGAAAACGAATTTTTATTAGAGTTGGTATGCCAGAAATCGTATCTCATTTTAATATCGAAGCGAGCGCTAGGCGGCTGACTCGGGAATTAAAGTTGGCGTGTTTACACGTATGATTTCGTAATATTTGTTTGGTTTTTGCGTGTGCTTACACCTTAATTACGTGTGTAAGTCCCCTTTCACACAGGGAAACCAGTTGCTGGAGATTTTTTTGACGTTTTCCTTTAATTGCCTTGTACCTTTCACACGAGGAAATTGATGAGGAAACTGAGTTGCTCGTTTTTTGAATTGCTTTTGATTTGACATTCGCTTTTTGTAAACAAACAAACGCTTGTATGCGGATATATACTGCTTTATTGTCTGAATGCTGTTCTCTGGTCGTTATTTACATTGCTATTGCCATTTTCACGTATGTATATATATTTTTTTAATTTCCAATAAATAATAGAATCAATTTTAGTTTCATTTGTACATGCATCTTTGCGATTACGGAATCTGCGCAACAAAGTAGCTAATACTATAGAAAACTTTGGGCCAGCAACCCAAATGGGAGTTTTCCTCAACACAATGAATATTACAGGTGAAACTATTTTAAGTTAAATAAAAAGAATTTAATGTTAATAAATTGCATACCTTAATAAATGTTTTATTAAATTTGTTCTGAAATTATTTTTTTTGAAATTGTTTGTAGTAGTAGTAAGGTCTTATATGAGTCAGACATATCGCAAACTACCCGACTCTCAAAAGGTCTTCTGAAACGAGCATAATTTTTTACTCATGACCTTGCATTTTATAAGAATTAATTCATACATTGGTGGACGATTACTATTCCACAATTTATTTCCGTTTCTGTTATTTTTGACTTGGGTTTAATTAGTCGCGAAAATTATCTTTTCTTAACATCTTATCGCGATAGCGTTTTATTTCTTTTTGCCGAATCATTTTGTCGAGGTCACGATTTCGATGTTTTTTTGGACCCATTGTATGATGATTTCTCAAGTCAATCTTTGAACGTTCAGCAGCGTGATTTTTAGATGACAACGACGACTGTAATAGTGCGTTTTCATTAGAGCTCAAATTACATAATTTGGCAAATTACAGAATAAGTGTTTTCATTACAAATTATCTCATTTCGTTTGACATCTGGCTGAATTTGGCTGAATTTTATTTGACAATTGATTGACATTTAAAATTTATTAAATAACTTGTAAAATTATAAAATCCTTTTCCTGGATGTACTGTTCCCGCTTAATATAAGATAAAACCTATATTTGTGGATGCTGATCCTGTGAGCATTTATAATGAGTGAAATGAAATTAGAAGGCTCATATTTATTCTTGTTTTATTGTTCGTGCAGAAATGAATGAAGATAACGAATTAGATTTAAATGTTGCCCCTTATACCAACAATTTCTTTGTGAGACTTGATAACGCAAATGGAAGGTTTCCGTTTTTGGAAACAAAGCTAGTGGCACAGCCGATATCATCTATTCACCCTAAATGTAGTCGATTTGATAAAGATTCTGAAAAATAGCAGCTGGCGATCGCCTAAGTAGCCAGTACCAAGCTCGTTCTAGTCAGACTCCTAATAGTTTGTTAGTAGAAGTCTTAACGTTCCAATGTAGCAAATTTTTGTTATTTTCGAGACTTGCAAATCACCGTTTTATTATTAAAAAAAATTGCAAGAAAATGATTATTGTCAGCAAGACAAATGGCTTTAATTAATTTTGCACACATTTTTGACGTATCATAAACATTTTCATTGCAGGATATAAAGTCTGTGCGGGCGTCAACTCGGTGACATCTTAGACATTTAAAATTGTCGCTCCCGGACTAATAGCTCATCCCTAACCCACTTCATTGAATAAAGCTATGCAATAAGTGCCATATTAAAGTATGCAATGGACAATAGAGGCTCTTAAACCCAAGCGAATTAAATGAAATGCGAATTTTCGTTTTCGCACAATTTCATTCGTTTTTGAATAATGAACGGTCGCTTTCGTTTAGTTTATTATAGAATCTGGCCCCTGGAATGGAACTTGAACCTATGACAAAGATGAAAGAACGTCGTTGTGAAAAATTTTATGCTTTGAACGGATGCCCAGCTAGTCCTTGGAAATTTTGTTTCAATAGTTTTTTTTTTCTATCGTTCTAGGTTTGTATCCAAACCTGTTGCTCTACTGAAACCGAAAATAGTTTAAAAAACAAACCATCATCTTTCCCCTTTGAAGTCAAAATCAAATATATTATAAATATATAATCCTTTACTTTTATTCTACAAACTATAATAAAACTATTCTATGTTAAGTCCTTGTTTTTGTATTTGTTTATATAATGAACGAAAATGAATGATTAGACTAATCATGCCCCAACTCCAATCCACTGTACACTTTTTAGTGAGCGGAGACCGACACTTGCCAAACACGGATGGCGTTGTCTGATTAACCAGCGAGTAAGGTTTGGCCATATCGGTGGACCAAGCCAACGACAAGCACTGTGGTGGATCGGCCTTGGCGGATGGCGAAACAACCTCTGAGCGGAGTTCCTCGACAGTCTTCTTGCATGCCAAACGCACAGCCAGTAACGGTTGGTTGAGAAGCACAGGGCATTGATGATGTCGTTGTGATCCAAGGTTTACAATAAGTTCTTGCCGTCTTAAAGGTGTCGTATAAAAAAAAGATAAAAACGATCGGTGTCGTACTATTTATTCATTCTGTGAAAAAAAATTGTGAATAAAAATAACCAAAAAAAAAAAGATAAATATAATAGTAGATTACCTACTCGACTTGCTTGATACGACGTCTCCGAAATCATCATGATGCAAGACCTAACTATGACAGAAAAGAATTGTGAATATTCGAAAAAATCTGAAAATCCAACACCACCAGATAAAAATGACCAAAATCCCACCTCGTATATGGAAACAATTGTTCACCTGTTTAAAGGTAACATTGGTCCAGGGCTTTTTGCAATGTGTGACGCCTTCAAAAATGGTGGTCTTATAGTTTCTCCTGTACTCACAATTGTGATAGCGTTGATCTCAGTACACTGCCAGCATATTCTCTTAAATTGCTCAAAAAGGGTAAAACTTCTAAATCAATCCGAGCAATGTCCTGACTATGCGGAAACGGTTGGTCAATTTTTGCACAAGTGGTCCAGTTCATTGTATCATTAGGATTTCTTCTTGGCTATCCTCTGCAGTTCTTTGTAGCCATTCAAATTATGTTCTCAGCTGTCCAGCAGATGTTCAAACTTAACCAGAACTCAATAGCTGGTGAGCTAATTTTTAGAACTTCTATGGTTATAATTACATTGGCCATTGCAGAACTGGTGGCAAAGTTGAGTCTATTTATATCGTTGATTGGAGCACTTCGTTCCCAACTTTGGTTGAATTAATCGTCCGGACAGAAAATTCGAAACGTCCAGGTGTGCAAATTTTTGCAAAAAATATCTTTATTCTCATATCGGGCCTGTTGGGATTCTCATTAACGGTACGATCCCAACCGCACGGGACGATGATTGGGTTCGAGTGGTTTGGCGAGAAACGAACACAAGACACCCAGTAAGTGTAACCATCTTCTTGAATGGTGTACTTGCACTCAGCTAAGGTGTTCCACAACTTGATGGTCTTGTCCCGAGATCCAGAGACGATTTGACGGTTGTCAGCGGAAAAGGCAATAGACAGAACATCCTGCGAGTTGAAAAAAGAAATTACATTTGTTTCTAAATCAATGCAGATTTTAAAAAAAATGGAAAAGAATAACAAATATCTTTGAAAATTTAAAGAAACTTACAAGTGAGGGCAACCTTTCAACATGGTCTCCAGAGATGGCTACTCTGTAAGGCGTGTTGTCAACTCAACTGACTTCGCTTTTGTAGACTTCCTTCGTTTCACGGATCCTCAAATCAATCGACCTTCGGAAGTTCTACATTAGAGTTCTTTTAATGTCACTGCTGAACAATCTCAGCCAACCATTAGGCAGAAATGAACTTCAATTCCAAGTCAATGTGCATTGGTGATGGCGATAGCCGTTTTTCCAGTGCCAGGTCGGCGGCCGAGGAGCAGACCATGTCATGCTATCTTATAAGATTTTTTTCCGATCTACCAAGATGCCGGCGCGCCTCTGGTATTTTTCTGACCAACCAAGCCGGCAGCAATATCAATTGTTATGCCCCTATTATCGAGTCCTATGCATTTCACGTATCTGTGGGCAGCGATCTGTTGAGTACGGGCGGTGTTTACCAACTCGTGATGGATTGAATTTAATGCCGCCAATGGCATTGTCACAATCATCACAGGAACAGCCGCCGGGAAACCTTGCCTACAAGAATTAAAACTTAAAATTTTCTTTCACAATGAATTTATTTAAGTAGCTCACTTGGTTTGGTTAATGTAATAATATTATTGTAAGAAACAATTTCTCTTTAAAAAATATATGTTTGACTGATAGATCTGTCTCCGAAGACAGACGTCAAAATGGAAATCTAAGAAAATTTCAAAGCAAAACGTCAAAAAAATCTCTTCAAATCGTTGACCGGGGAGATTTTTTTCATTCCCCTTACTTCTTGCCCTTCTCACCCACAAGCTCCCAGTTGCCGGCAACTCAGTTGCCTTGTGTGAAAGGGGTATAAGCACACGCAAGAACCAAATTTCAAATTTGGTCTTATTTCGTTTGACGTTATATCACGTCACCTCGTTTTGGTACCAAAATAAAGGTAATAAGATACATAATTATTTATTGTCAAAAAATATTTTATTTGCTCTTGTATTTTGATTTTTCAATGATGTCAGCGGTTCATTGAAAACGCTTTCCATCATTGAAAAATCAAGAGTGAATTTACAAGAAAGTGGTAGAGCAAATAAAATATTTTTTTGACAAAAAATATTATAGGTATATCTTATTACCTTCATTTTGGTATCAAAACGACATCAGTTTTATTTGTTATTGCCTCAGAATTGATAGTCAAAGTTTTCAATGATAAGTTTCAATGAAAACTGTAACTGGCGTCTTATACATATTTAAATGAACTTGTCACGAATACCTACATTTTATTTACAAAATACATATACCTAGCTATGTATTTATTATTCATTCATAATTAAAACTGCGTTTCATGTAGTTAAGTACCCACCTACTTATAAAAAGCACTGGCAACCACCTACATCATTTCTGCAATAACCGACTGATGGATTTGCAATCCTCGCGCCTTTCAAAACGCGCCGGTGGGTGCCTACACCTAGCAGCTGGTAGGTATTCGTACCTACATAATATTTATATTTTATTCACAAATATATTACGCAGCACAGAAAAAAACTTAAACTTCAACTTCTAAAAATTTGAAGAGAATCGGAAAAAAGGCAAAAAATAGGACATCAAAACAAAACGAAGCTCAATGTAAAATTCATATAGGAGTACACGCACTGAATATTTTTCTACCTGGCCAGGCATGGCAATTGGCAATTTATCTGTTCTTTCTTTCTGCTTGAAATGGCAAAAAAAGATATTTCTCAGTTAAATCTCTTACTCTCTTCTCAAAATATTGCGACAAATCTTCTCTATGTTACAAAGTTCCATGTAGAAACTAGCGACACCGAGTGTCCTAATAGACTCTAAATAAAAACGGCCTCATGATATAACTATAGATTCTATATACAATGGCGACGGTTACCTCGTTAGGGTAACCGTCGATTTCCTGCGACATTTTGAAAATGTGTGTGAATCTCAATCGCTGCGCTGATGAACCAACATGTATGGGGCAGTATATACATTGGTTGAGGCTGGTTTCTGCTTTCTGCTTGTAAAAAAATATGGTTCATTCAAACCAGACAAAAATTGGTATAGCAGTAGCCCCAAAAAAAGCAACCGATTTATTTTTACTTATTTTATGAATTTATATGTACCTCTCCTTGGGCTGAATCCTGTGTCTTAAATTTTAAGGTTGCCATTCCACTATCCACTAACATTGATATTAGATTTAATTTATTTTTGGCAGAAAGTGCAGAAAATAACTGCAATTTCAATAATGTGGCACAACTGACCAAAATTAATTCAGCCAATCCCAATGAGGTATAAACTTATTTAAAAAAAATCAGTTTACAAGGAGAACACAGTGCAATACCTAAATTGATGTTGTGTTTGTTGTGAATTTTAAAAATGTTGAACATTTAGATTTGAAACAATCAAATTAAAAGTGTGAAAATTTTTGGGTAGTAAGTTTTAGTGAATCTGACTTTAATAGTTGTAGAATTATGGTTAGCTTAACAAATTTTCTCTTACAGGAGTCAAATAATTTTAATCGGCTTAATTTTATTCAGAAAAATCTCAAATTTTCCATGAAAATAGATTAAAAAGGAAAAGATGGTTTCGTTTCCCATTTAAGCGTTTCATTATAACAAAAGTATATACTTGATTGACAGGGAGCTGTAAATTAAATAAAATGTGTTGTTTTCCTTGCCTTCTTTTTTCAAAACTCTCCAAGTGCTTGGAGTGTTGTTCTACGGTACCTTTCGGAGAATGGAATTGAAGAAAGGCTTCTTGTTTTTTTTCACGTTAGTGAGTCTCGCAACTCAGATGAGTTGACAAAGCATATTTTAAATATACGTGATATATTCTCCTGCAAGGACAAACTAATTGGTCAATCTTAGGAGGGTGTGACAGTTATGTCTGCTGAATTGGGTGGTGTTAAAAAGAAAGTCCTTGATGCTTGCCCAATGGATAACTTTATTCCTGGCTATGCTCATGTTTTAAATTTAGTTTTATCGCGATCACTTGAAAACATATCGGAATTAAAACTTTTTTTGGCAGTATTAATAATATTGTCCGTTTTTTTTTTTATCAAATCAACTAAACATTCAAAGCTTTTAAAACAAATAGCCAAACGACGAAACCCTGGGCTATCGGAAACTCGCTGGTATTATCATTCGCGAATAGGATATTAGACAACCCTAGTGAATGGGATACTGACTCGTTTTGTTAACTTAATAAATACTTAATAAATCAATATACATATGATAATTTCGCAGTTTCCAATCCAGGTGGAAAAATATCTTCTTTAATACATTTTTCCCTGGAATTTTTGATTTTATAGCTTGAAAAATTAACTTAAAGTTTTGTTACAACTTATTCTCTTCGACAACTTGACGTTTTAGCACTTCATAACCATTTAAAAACGAAATATTGCGTGAAACATTTCCGCAAATTTTGAACTGAAGTGGCTATTTTTAACACTTCCGGCACCTAAGTTGTTTATTTAATATCACTTTTTTTATTTATTTATTACTTATGATAAAAAATTTGTGAATTAACAATATTTTTAACAATAAAATTATTGAAGATATTGTATTTCAATGGCATAAACAAAATCCGTTTGAATTGTTCAACTGTACGGTATGGTTTGATAATTTCAAGTAAACTTTCGAAATTTAATTTTTCGGTGACTAATTTTCCTTCGGCTTAATTTTTGAAATTATTCAGGCCTCGCCACAGATAGCTATATACAATAGTAACATATTTCAAAAATACACAATTAAAAAAACAGGTTGATTGTGAAGCTTGAGAGCCTATCTCAATTTTATTGACAAAGAAATTTTAAAAATACCTTACCTTAATACCTTACGAAGTATCAGGTTACTTCGATATGTTATATTGACTTGAAAATTTTAGCCGACCTACATATAGCCAAATTGTTAATATCGGGCCCTTTCCAAGTTAATGTCTTAATTCAATTTACATCCACTTATAGTGTAAGCAGCAATTAAAATGGCAAACTTCGTTTAAAATGTTCATGTCGAGTGGTTATTACCCTAATGTAACAATACTGAAATTAATCGAAATTCAAATTACCGGTTGAAATGAGAACTCTTTAAATCATTACTGGCAGCTAAAGTTTTGTATGAGACATAAATTAAACCGGTACATTTTTTTAGTTAGGTATATGCCAGTCAAGGCAACTCAATGTCACGGCTATGATTGCTTAGTAAAAATAAAACATTATACCTTTGAAATTTTACTGCCAAACTGTTCAATGCTCGCGTACGGTTAGCTGCAAAAATATATCATTTATGGTTCGGAAAATACCTACCAGTGCATAAACACTAGATCAAGTTGGCCTTAGTAAGAGCGGGATCTCATTTTTTACTATACCTACTCGTACCTATTGATGTTACTTACCTGTACTACATTGCAAATAAGGGTGACTTTTTTATACAGGTGGAATATATTTATTTTTGTTAACTAGTTCAATGAGTGATGAACTGTCATATGTCACTTAAATCAGCCCTTGTTGTTATGACAATTTTATTTCTGCATCAAAAGATGTCCATTTAGTGGAAATGTTTAATGATACAACATGTTGCTGAGGAATGGGTTTTAGTGCGTAATCTTTTTTTCATTCAAATGAAGAAGATTAAAAATAAAGGTATTTGAATGTTGTCATTGTGATGGGATATCAAATGAATAGAAAATACTTTGAATGAATATGGGCATACTGAATAAACGTAACCCTCTAAAACTACATCCTTTCCAACGGCCAGTTAGCATTTACATATATTTACTTCTGTATAATTTAATATGAATTATTATATGAACTTACCTCTGTTGATATAACAATTGGAGCAATTTGGATCGCCAAATTTACTATTTAGGGAACGTATAACTTTTCTGAGCAAAAAATCGATAATGATTATATAAGTTTCAAGTTGCGTATCCTTTTGACAGCTATCTTTCTTTTTAATTCCTTACATTACATTGTAAAGCTACGTTTTTATTCCATACTAAAGAGCATCCAAAATAAAAGGGAAGCGAATTAAAAAATGTAACAAAGAGAAACGTCAAAAAATACACAGGGAAAATCCTACTAATGAATGTTCTGAAAGATTTCTTTCTTTCTCATCTTTTCTTTATTTATTTCCTATTTGTATTTCCTTCATGGAGGGATAATACCGATCATAGTAAAATGTAATTAATTCAAAATTTATCACGGGGGACAAAGGAAAGTCAACTGTCATTGTTAACAGCGAATAAGACGTCGCCGTCGCCGTCGCCGTCGTATCGCAATGTTATCTACTGATGTTGAGTCGGTTATTGGCGGATTCCAGCGGTGGGGTCATTACCCCCCCCCCCCCCCCGCAGAACCCCAAAACAATGATAAACAATTTTCTCTTATAACCAAAAAGTAGGAACATAAAGAAAGGTTATGGTACATTTTTGGTAGGTTGGAATAAATTCAAAGGATATTTATTTTGATACTAAACAGAGATGGGACTTCTTATAAAAAACTATTCGGTACACAAAAACGTTAAGCCTCTGAGCCGACACGCACTTTTTTTAATTACTTCATATTATGTTAGAAGCGTTAGGTTTTTTGTTAAAAGGTGCATAGTATTTTAAACGCGAATGCAGTCTTATAATACATACATATTAATACATATATTTACAGCACGTTAAACTTAATTATAGCAATTATTTATTGATATTGATATTAAAATTGTATACAGTTAGCAACAAGAAAAACATAGTGCGCATCACTTTTAAAAAACATTAGAAAGGGGAATTTGTTTGTATTTCGTCGGTAGAGCGTAGCCGATTTATATTAATATATCTTATTTAAAAAAAAAGTGAGTAAATTACTTGAACAAGCTACTGCTAACCGATCAAAGGTGCAACATCTGTGCCAAATGATTGTGACAGAAATAAATAAGATAATGCTTTTGAATCCAGATTTTTTAAGTATTTTTAATGTTTTTCTGTTATTGCTCCTGGTTCTTATATCTAGATCATTTGATGAAAATAGGCTTGTCTCATGTAAAAAATCTATACAAAAAAAATTAAAATATTTATTTTTGATTCAATTGAATAAGTTTCAAGCTTAAGCAATTAAATATTTTAACCAAGTTGTAAATTTATTTCCAGAAATTATTTTGAATAATTTATATAATTATAAAATATGTGTTTTTCTTAATTCTGCGAGAAATCTTGTGCCATTAAGGGATCCAGGGGCCGAATTCCGCAAGCGTGAATGAATTTTCGTGAACATAAATTATTAAAGACGGGAGTCGTATACCAGTGTCTCTACCACCAGAAATGTCCGACGCTTATTAAGGACATTATTTATACCCAAACAATTCTCCATGCTTGGTTGCGGGCAAATATGGGAGATGATCGCCTCACCGTTATTGAATTAATGAACGTTCATTGCTTTATCGCAATCGATGTTGATTAAATTATAACAAGATTTGCTGAGAAAAAGAAAAAGAGTAGACTTTTAATAATATCCATTTCTTAAGGATATCTACATTCAAGCCTAAGGGAAGTAAGTAACACATGCTTTACATAAAGTTTTGTGTATTAAATTCTTTATCAATTTATTTTGGGAAGGGCTTCAATAAATCTTTTGTTTTACCAACTATTTACTAGACTGTTGATATGTTCGATGAACTCCGAAACAACCGATGGGATAGTTTTAAAGGTTTAATACTTAAAAATAATGTATTTGTTGTTTTTTATACAAAATAACTGCAAACCAAAATTTACGAAAAATATGAGACATTAAATTGATTTTTTTCAAAATAAGTCAATTGACTATATATTATTGATTTAAATGAGATCGACAATTTTCCCACTGAAATTCTTAATTCTCTGTATATGCCAGGAATGCCGCCACACAAGCTCTGTCTACAATTTTGTTCACCGGTCATTCCTTAGCATAATTTAAATCCATGAAAATTATGCAACGGCGTACGAGGTACTTGAAACAACGATATTGACTGGAAAGTTTGAAGAAAAACTCCTCGTTTACATCGAATACATATGATTCCATCAGAATCAACAATACCTTTTAATGCCTTTCAATTCCACAATTCCCTATACGTTTGGCTTTCGCGATGCGAAAAATAAGCTGCAAGAGTGCAAGGGCAGACAATTTGTGGCTTGGACTTGAAGAAACCGCGTTTCTCCCATGGATGGGCAGCTATATTTTGTATGCAACTTTTTAATAATATATTTGACACAGTCATTATCCCACAAAACTGGAAACCCGCAACCATAATTCCTTCCGAAACCAAATACAACCAATAACCGAGTTAATGGATATAGGGCAATATCACTCATTCCCTGCGACAAAAAAGTATTAGAGAAAATCGTTGCAAGGAGATTGCTTTGGTATTTAGAATCCAGGAACCTCATAAGCCCGAACCAAATTGCCTTCAAAGGTAATAGTAGATGTGCTGACGCACTGATACACATTGACTTTTACATCACAAAAGCTCTTGGACTTTGAAAAGGCCTTTGATGGAATAGGTATTCACCAAATTCTAAAAAATTATAATGGACGACTGGATCGCACGTACTTGCTCCTATGTTCGATCACATTATATTCAAAAGATTCTTAATAGAAACGGCTAAATTTATTTTTGAAGTCGTTTTTCACTTTATTTTGTATATATGTAGTTATAAAAATTCTAAATTTTTTTCTAAAAAAAATAATTGGTGTGAACATTTAAAATATTTATTTAATTTATTTTCAGAAAAAATCGTCCACCCGCTTTCGAAATATTGAAAGTTCAAAAATTATTTTTTTTTTCAAAAATCCAAAAAAACTATTTTTCGAAAATTTTGAAATGCAGTACTATTTAGAATTCGAAGGAGCTCCTGTATAAAAATTTTTATCGAAATCCGTTGAGCCGTTTATGGCAAAGTCGAACATCAATAAAATGTTTTTTTGGCAGGTACCGTTAATAACAAAATATTTAAACAAAAATTGCCCAAAATGTAGAAACTATCGAGAGTAGTACGCACACCAATTTTTATCAAAACCGTTAGAGCCGTTTTCGAGATAATTAAGATGGTACAAAAATTTGTATGGTAATTACAGTTATTTTTGGGTCTAAATCAACGATTCAAAAATATATTTTGGACAACCACCTAAAACGCCTAAGCACCAAGTTTGAACAAAATCGGTTGGGCCGTTTAGGCTGTAGATCGTTCTAGAGACAGACAGACGAAATGACGGGATCCACTTTTTTGGTGTTCTCTATCATCGTAATGTCAACTTTGATTAAAATCTCGAGTTCGATTTTTTTCCAAATGCAAAACTTGCCATATAGTACCTATATCGCAAGTAAAAATAAAGATTGGGGTGTTTGCGGAAAAATATTTTAATATGTACATACGTCAAAGCCTACTTAACAAACAGGAACATTTGAGTTAAGAAAAATAATTGTTTTTCAAAGTACAGGATGTCCTCTGGGAAGGTATACTACTTTGTTTATAATTTTTTTATAATTTTTGGTTAAATGAAAGAGAATGGATCTTATATTGATAAATATTTTATTTAATGTCGGCAATTATGTATGGAATACAATATCAGGTACATGCCTTGGAAAACAATCAAATTTATTTGTTTTAATGAAAGATAGATTAACGGGTTATTACTTTCATCATTCAGTTCTTAATTAAATGAAAGAACTGATTTCTACTAATTAGAATCCTTACCAATAACTACATTAACAACACCAACATTAATATCTAATAATTGAACGCAATACAATAAAGTCGTAGCAATGCGCGGCCGGGTCTGCTAGAATATTATATGATTATATTAAGTATAGGTACCTGTATCTAAGAAATTAATCTTTTATCGTATTCTGTCTTCGATCAACATTCCCCCCCCCCCCCCAAACTAAAATTTTGGATCCGCCACTGAGTCGGTAGATGTGTTATCTTGTGTTGCTGATTGGTTCTGCGATGGGTGATAATTTATTTCGGGTTATGGGATGGGTCCTATGGTGTTGCTGGATCGTTGGTGACGGTGGTGATTGGATACGGAGCGGCAGTCGGTGAGAGATTCTGTAACGGTTCGTTACAGTGTACACCAAAAGTCCAGAAATCATCAACATAAAATCCCAAATAGTTTCTTTGGGCATTACAGAAACAGTGTCATTCGGTCCGGATATATTTGAGGATGAGCACAAAGCAATAGAGACAAGGGAAAAACTCAATTTGAACTGCTTGTTATCAAGACTTTTTTCTGATACAATTAAGTACTCATATTTTTACCTAATAGAATCGTATACATTTCCGTATGATAAATCGATGTAATCGATGTATGAACGTAGATCTCCGAGGGAAAATACTCTAAAAAAACACGCTGGAAAATTTTATCTTTATACAATTTTGTGTGGAAATATTAATAAAATGAAAACGAAACTTACAAACCAAATGTGAGGATTTAAGTATGACTTTTCAAACACTGAGTTTTCGCCAATGGTTTGTTGAGCATCATTTGTCACATGTGAGTGCTTGCCAAAACCCAAAATCCAAGTACATAGGTACCTATGCACTTCGAAACTTGTTCCCTGAATTCTAACTAAACAATATGTTAGATTTTTTATACTTAACACATATTTAAAATAATTGATGATAAAAAGTCAAATAATCTTCTCTCCGCTTATTTCTCTTTTTCCATCATCATAGACAACAAAGTTGTGAAAGCTGTCCTAATATATGGCCAAAATAATAGCAACGTTCTTTACTTTGGGGTAATACTGTATCTTGCACTTTAGTTAGGCGAATATGTGAACAAATTGCTCTGCTATATAACGGTGTATATATTGTCAATTTATTCAACGTATGATCTTGTGGTTAAACAAAAGGTATTTGTAATATTATGCACTCAGAAGATTGCAACTACAAAATTAGCTGGACAAAAAAATAGCAACATTTGAATAAAAGCTCAAAAAAAAAATTGTTATTAGCTTGAAGAAGTCAAGATTTTTGTGAGATTTTTTTATCTGAGAATAATTTTGAAATTTTAGGCACATTTTTTTAATATATGGCCCTGGCAGTTAGAAATGGGAAGAGCGAAGCACTTCACTGAAGACCAACGCGAAGCCATTTTAGTTCTGCATAACAACTGAGGATCCATGAGACAGATTGCGACAGTCATTTGGTGCTCTGCAAGAATGGTGTGGAATGCTTTAAATTCCAAAATTTTTGAACAAACCAGAGGGATTTCCTCTAAAATGACTGCAAGACACAAATCTACGTTGGTGAGAAAAGCTAAAATGAATCCGATTATGTCCTCAAAAGATCTGCAGGGAGAAATAAAGACGCCAGTCAGTTCTAGAACTGTTCGTCGTATACGTAGGATGCTGAGCCTCACGCACGATCTCCAAGGAAGGTGTCCTTACTAAAAAAAAAATACATACTCAGCCTGGATCTGTTTTGCCAAAATGCATCACATCAAAGACGACCCACTTCAGGACCAGAAGCAGTAGATTAATTTGCTTTGGAGTGACTAAACGAAAATAAATAAAAAAGAAATAAAAAATGGATGGGAAATAGTTTGTTCTTCGCCCAAAGTGCGAGGCCTACAATCCGCGGTGCACAAAACCAACCGTGAAGCATGGAGGTGGCAGCATAATGTTATGGGGTTGTTTTTCTTGGTGGAGCGTTGGTCCAATATTCGTTATAAATGGCATTATGACCAAAAAGTCATATGTGGGCATACTGCAAAATGTTATGATTTCGTGGGCCGACGAAAATATTCCACTTAAATGGCGTTTTCAGCAAGACAACGACCCTAAGCATACGGCAGAGTCAACAAAGCTTTGGTTTCAGCGAAACAAATTGGACGTTATGGAGTGGCCTTCCCAATCACCGGACATGAACTGAAGATTAATGTTAGTAAGAATAAACCTGTCAACAAAAGGGATCTCTTTGAATAATTGTCCCAGAAGTATGGTATACAAGTCCACAAGAAAAGTGCCAGAAGTTGGTATACTCTATGCCAGATTGAATGGATGCACTGTTGAAAAATAAAGGTTTTTCAACGAAATATTAACTAAAATTTGCTAATAAATACAAACAAAAAATGGGGGTGGCCGTGACTCTATAGTTGTGTTCGCCTCTCAACCTTATGGTCACAGGTTCGATCCCTGCCGTAGTCTATGTCTTCTTATTTTTCCATTAAAAACCAATTCTATAAATAAATGTCATACAATGAGTTGCTGGTTTACTCATTACATGCTGTTTAGGCATAGAACTAACAACATGTGATTGAGTAAAACTAGTATACCGATAAAATATGACAAGAATAAACAAATTAATGCGAATTATAGGGGACATAGATAAATAAGACACGGAAATTTCTCCGCTTTAGTTCAGCCGCCATCCCTGGAGATAAAATCTGAGACAACAACCACCTACAGTCTCCGAATATTCCGGCACACATCTTTCCTATCATTCTTTCTCTTCCTTAACCTCACGCCCGTGCTGTGTTGAAACATTTAAAGGGTATTCATAATCCCTTGAGCGCGTGTAGATTATTTAAAAAAAAAAAAAAATTGGTTATCAAAATGTCTTTTTGTTAAATTAATCAAGTGTTGCTATTTTTATGACCAGCTTGTTGGGAATCCTAAAGCAATCGGACTACAAAATTTTGCAAATCCCCTTTTAGTTTCCAAAAAAAAATTATTTAAAATAGATTAACAACATACTTACCACTAATATTTAACACTAATATTTTTTAATATAATACTAGTATGAGTACTACACATAATATTACAATAAATTAGAGAGTGTTGTTATTATCTTAACCATATCTGCATAAGATACGAGTACATTATTCTTGATCAAAATTTCATCGAAAATATGTATATACATTATGTTCTACATTTTTACTTATTTCATGCAGTATATGTCAACGGTTGATCCTAATTTAAATAAAACTTCTTGTGGAAACTTGGTGGAAAATGTTTAGTTTCCATTCACTTGCACAAGGAGGAGAGCATTTCTAAAACGTGCATAATATCAGAATTCAATTCTTTGCCTTAAAAGCAGACTTTGTAGTCAAAAACATTTTCCATAAATTTCTTGTTTTTCTATCTAACAGCAACAGGAATAAAATTCAAGACTGGATTGCAGGAACTTGCTCTTATGTTCGTATACATCGTATGCGATTGGTCAACTTAAACCTATATACGTGTGAAATGCAAAAAATAGCACATCAAAACAAAACGAAACGCAATGTAAAATTCACATACAAGTACACGTACTGAATATTTTTCTACCTGGCCTGGAATGGCAAAGACAGTTGGCAATTTACCTGTTCTTTCTTTCTGCTTGAAATGGCTTCTCAGTTAAATTGGTTTCTCTCTTCTCAAAATGTTGCGACAAATCTTTTTTATGTTTCAAAGTTCCATATAGAAACTAGCGACGCCGAGTGTACAAATACACCCTAAATAAAAACGGTTCATAATATTACTATAGATTCTATTTATATACAAAGGCAATATTATTTATTTAGGGTCTATTTGGACACTCGGCATCGCTAGTTTTTACAAGGAACTTTGCATCATAGAGAAGAGAGTAAGAGATTTAACTGAGAAATATTTTTTTTAATTAAGAGGAGATTATGGCTTACAGCAATTGGCAAAATTGTGAAGAAATTTGAAGACCCGAATGTGTCGATTCCTCGTCGTACTTACGAATAAGGACTGTCTTACATTATGGCGTATTTTGCATTTGGATCTACACCTACATCCATATACAGTCCAGCTCACACAACAACTGAAGCCAGCTGACCATTCACAGCGTTGTAGACACGTCGAATGGGTGCTTGAACAACAGGCGGTGGACGTCGATTTTTCGAACAAAATTTGCTTCAGCGACGAAGCACATTTCTCACTCGATGGGTATGTTACTAAACAAAATTGTCGTATATGGGGTTCTGAGAATTCTCAACTAATTGAAGAGAGCCATTACATCCACAAAAAGTCACTGTTTGGGACGCTCTTTGGTCCGGAGGTGTGATTGGACCTTACTTCTTCGAAAACGACGATGGAACGACTGTCACCGTCAATTCGGAGCGTTATGGTCATATGATATCCGACTTTTTTTTTGCCTACTCTTGAAGAATACGACTTGGAGAATATGTGGTTTTAACAAGACGATGACACAACTCGAGCGAATATGGCTCTATTGAGAGAGACATTTGCTGGCCCCGTAATTTCTCGTCGTGGCGATATCAACTGGCCACCAAAATCATGCGATTTGACACCGGTGGACTTTTTTTTGTAGGGCTACGCGAAAAACCGTGGTTATGCAGATAAACCTTTAACTCTTGAGCACTTGAAAACTGACATTCCTCAAGTTATAGCTGAGATACCGCCCAATATGTGTCAAAAAGTGGTCGAAAATTACCTCAAAAGAATCGATTCTTGCAACAATTCGCGTTATGGTCATTTAAGTGCTGTAGTGTTTCACACATAATATAAGCGTTCGAACTTTATAATAAAAAAAGAAATATCATGAAAAAAATTATTTTATATGTGTTTTATTTACGTTTACTTTTGAAACCGCAAAATGCATAACCCGTTATAAATTTAAATCCAACGCCATCCGGAGCGCGGGATAAAAAGATATATTTGTTATTAACATGATTGCAAGGCAAGTGAAGAGACAGTCTAGTGAGTTGTTGTACTAAAATTTGCTCCAAGAAAATTTAAGATTTAGAGTTGGAAAAGGGTTTAAGAAAATACAAAAGTTGTCGCAGTTGATGTTTGATTGAGTGTGGCAACCATCTGAAATAGTCGAATCTAGCCAATCTAAGCTTAAGTCCATGAAAAAAAAAAATAAATAAATAAATAAAAATAGGTAGTTAAACTCAAACAAAAATATAAAAGTCCAGTGCTAAATGGTTTTTTTGTGTTTCACCAACCTGAACCGCAATGTGCAAAATTGTGTGAGTGTATCGTATTTAAATGTAGAACGTACACAAATACATAGGATAATATTGATTGATTAATTGGTTTTTATTTTCATTAACAGTTTTAAAATAATTATAAAATTCAATAAAACATGGCATTGCCGTCTGCCTGATTGACAAAACTTTTTAATACTTATATAGTTAAATCAATAAAGTTACAGTTATTAGCTAAAAGTATTCACCTAGTATTCTATTTCTATAATTAAATGCGATTTTGCAAAATTTTATCATCTTCGATATATCTATTTCGTTGAGTAGATCCACAGTTTCATTTTCTAATAAATACTCTGCACCCAGAATGTGTCTTCTGAACAGGACACCTTCCGAAAAAATGAAAAACATCCTCACTTTCTGCCAGATTATATATATCACAAAGTAGCGGTAGATCTTCACAATGGGGGAGAAGTTTAAGTTCAACAATTCTCCTCTTAGATGAAACATGTTTGAAATTTCTTCGATAGTATAATCATCCGGAAAGTAGTTTCTCTTATTAAGATCAAGATTCACCCTATTATATATCATCCTATGCAGTGAGTTTGACGCTTCTTCTCTGTACCTCTGTCTGAAGTTTTCATCCAAACTGGTAATTATCTGGTACATTGTCGATTTCCACGTACTCTGGTCGCTGATGTTTAGAGTAACCTCAGTCTCCTCCGCTAGATCGATCCATTATTGAATCCATCCTGTCTTACAGCTCACGGCATGTTTTGGCGCTTTCTTTGGAAGACGATCATTTGGCATATTTCAAACTTTGATTATGTAGTCTACTTGAAGTTTTAGCGTCTTCGTGAATAGTGGTGGTAAAGCTGTTTCCAGCATTATCATATATTAAGGAATAAAATCACAAAGAAAGCTAATGATACTCTTACGAACTACGGTGCGGTTCTAAATTTTGATGCGATCTTCAGTCGCCTCGATTTCGCATATGCCGATAAACGTCCAATCCATATGGTTGAACAACAATTAAGCATTTTGAGACAAGGTTCCTCATACTTAATTGAATACCATAATTTGGTCAATACAAAATTGAATAAAACGATTATGACACATGGTCCAGGCAGTTTATCCAAGGAGCTCAACGAAGCTCACCATAAGAATGCCTCACGTGTTTTTATCACTCCATTGAGCAACATAATATATTCTCTTAGTCCTAATGATTTACCCAGCGCTCTTGCTAAAGCGCAAGAATTAGAATGTAATAACCAGAGATCCCAGTTCGCTCTTCATTTCAATAAAAATATGCATTATAACGATAGTACAAATAATAGTGCAAATAACAATAACCTACGATTTTCTAAAAGATCTGTTTGGGAAACTAATCTAAACCACAATCGCCACCAAAATCAACATTCGTCACCAATGACACTTGGCAGTTCGAATATGAAAATGCCTAACCATAATAATTACCATAATAATAATTGGCGGTCTAATAATTACAATAATAACAATAATGTAGGACAACGTATGAATCCTTTTAGGCAAAACGAAAATAACTATAATAACAATTTTCAAAAAAGTTCATATGTAGATAAGAGACCACATAGTGTTCAAAATTACAGACCCAACATTCTACAAAATAGACAAGAATTGTCAATAAAAAAGAGAATTAATACAATAAATGGTTATTCCATTATAACGCATTATTATATAACATATATATTTGACAGGACGTCGTATTTTATGAAATTGAAAATTTAGAAAGTGATTTATTGATAGGATATATGTTATTAAAAGAAGCTTCTATAAATCTAGATTTTGAAAATGGTGTTTTAATTTATAATAATAAGGGGGAAAAAATCTTCTTATCCAAAGATTAAAATGATTCAAATTTAAAAAATAAACAATCAGAATTAAATAATACAAGGGAATCAGAGGATTCCGAAACTATATTAAAAGTGGAAACAGTAATTAGGGAAAATAGTGAAAATATTGAAGAATCAAAAAAATCTAAATTTAAAAAGATTGAAAGGATACATTCTGATATAAATTTAAATTCACTTTTCCGAACAAATGTTAATGCAGAAATAAGGACCACAGTCGATTCTCCTATATGGATCAGACAATACCCACACCCACTCTCAGTTAACACATTTGTTAATAACGAAATTAGAGATTTTCTGAAAGCAGGGATTATTCGTCAAAGTAGGAGTCCGTATAATTCACCGATTTGGGGTGTACCAAAAAAGGTACCAAAGAAGATGGTAGCCAAAAATTGAGAATGGTATCAGATTATAAGAAATTAAATGAAAAAACGATATCAGATAGATATCCTTTACCTGAGAGTAATGTTATATTGTCAAATTTAGGGAAAGCAGAATATTTCTCTACGATAGATTTAGAATCAGGCTTTCATCAAATACAAATGAAAGAATCAGATATTGAAAAAACGGCATAAATAATGGCAAATATGAATTTTTGAAAATACCATTTGGCTTAAAAAACGCTCCTAGTATTTTCCAAAGAGCTATGGACGATATATTGCGCGAATAAATAGGTAAAGTATGTCATGTATATACGGACGACATAAAAGTATACTCTAAGAATTTAACCGAACATACTAAACATTTAAATGAAATTGTAGATATACTAAAAAGAGCCAATATGAAGATTTCATTAGAGAAATCGAAATTTTAGAGAAATCAAAATTTTGTGAAAAAGAGACAGAATTTTTAGTTTACATAGTTGCTCATAATACTATTAAAACAGAACCGAATAAGATAGCCACAATAAATGATTACCCATTACCAAGAACATTACGTCAGTTAAGAAGTTTTCTAGGCATGACTGGTTACTACCGTAAGTTTGTTAAAAATTACGCTTCAGTAACAAAACCTTCAACTAAATATTTAGCCGGAAAAAAAGTTAGAATATCAAAAAATTTGTCCAAAAAGACCGACATAAATCTAGATGAAGAAGCCATTTTGGCTTGTAGAATTTTAAAAAATCTTTTACTAAACCAAATTGAATAAGTTCAACCAGACTTTAATAATGCTATAGCAGGCGTTTTAACTCAGCAAGGAAAACCTATAACCTTCATTTCAAAAACGTGTACCTTTTCAGTATCAGTACGAAACCAAAACGCCAAAATGAAAGGATGGAATGCATTTATTGAGGAGTTTGCTCCCAAAATTATATACAAACCAGGGACTACAAATGTAGTTGCAGATGCCTTGTCTAGGCAATATTTAAATCATATTTCTGGCGAAGACTCTTCTAGTACACCTACACAGCACTCTGCGGAGACTAGCGATAACATAGAAATTAGAGAAACTACCAAACCTCTTAATCAATTTAAGCAACAAATACTTTAAAGTCAAGGATTATTTACTGCACATGAAGAAGTAATTAATTTTTCCACAACAAGACATTTAATCGAATATGATACTCCAGAAAATTTAATAATCATTTTAAAACAATTCTTACAACAGGGAACTGTTGCAATTCATTACACACCGGAAGATCTTTATAATATTAAACAAAAGTTAAAAGAGACCTTTAACAATAATTTCCTTTACACGAAGAATTTCCCCATAGAAATAACAAACGAAGCAGATCAGCAAATTATTATACAACAAAGACACGTTAGAGAACATCATAGTTATGAAGAAATTTTAAAACAAATTTATGCCTCATATTATTGGCCACGAATGATGAAACAATTAAAAGAATTTGTCAGAAATTGTGAAATATGTAACGGTAATATATACGAAAGACATCCTTTTAAAGAGGAGAGGCTCCAATTGCTAAGAAAGAGGGGGAGCAATTGCACTTAGATATTTTCTTTGCCCAAAAATTGAAATTCTTAACTTGCATTGATACATATTCAAAGTTCCTAGTAGTTAAATTAATAGATTATAGGACAAAACTAGATGAGAAAGTATTAGAACTTTTATAAAGTTTCCCAGAAGCTAAGAAATTATGTGTCGATAATGAACCAGGTTTTTCAACACCCCATTTCAGAACATTAATGCAAAGACTAAAAATAGAAATGTTTTTCTGTTATCCTAAACACAGTACTTCCAACGGACAAGTAGAAAGAATCCCTTCCACAATAATAGAAATAGCCATATGTATGAAAGACGAATATTATTTAATAAATGATTTAGAATCAATTTTTAGAGCGGTACAACAGTACAATAAAACTATTCATTCAGTAAAAAACAAAAAACCATTTGAAGTCTTATTCAATAAGTTAGAGTATGAAGACTTACAACCAAAACTTTTATTAGCCCAAGAAATAATGTTAAAAAGAAATAATCCCAATGTGAAGTTAAAAACATATAAGGTAAATGAAATAATTTACGAAAAAATCATAGGAGCTAGCCAAAATATATAGAAAGCAAAGAATCAAAGAAGACTTAGGGAATAAGGTTAGGATATATTCCAAAGACAAAATAATACACAAAGATACTATTAAAACTTAAAATGAATCTCTTAATATTGTGGTAATGACAAACACGAAAACATTACATTGACAGACCTTATGGACGTATCAAAATTTAGAATCTTATAAAATAATGACGCGGTTGTTATATATATAAAATATCCAATTATAAAAAATAATTGTGAGTTATATGAGCCGTAAGTCAAAAAGATGGTAAGTTAAAAATTGAGAAAGAAATCATTAAATGTAAAAATAAATATTCAAATGTTGAAAATTGTAAAATGGAACTAAGAAATACATTTTGTAACTTGTCATTAAAACAAACTTGTTTATTTAAAATTTTGAATAAAGGAAATGGCGAATGTACTAAAATTAAAGAAAAGAATAAAAATATTGAAATAATTAAAGATGGTGCTATTTTGTTATCTGGTAACCATACAGTGGATAATAACTCTATTGAAGGAGTTTATTTAATAATTTTTGAAAACGAAACTATAATTGATAATGTAACGTATGAAAATCCAACTTCAAAAATATGGAATTATATTAGAACAACCCATGTTAATAATTATGTAATTACAAAATTTATAGAATCAGACAATGAAGACCTGAAATTCAAAAATATAAATTTAATGTCTAAAATTGCAAAGCATATTGAAAATCATTCAATTTCTATCGTCCTCTTATCAGTAATAACTATCTTAACATATGTAATACTTTCTAAGTATATTAAAATATTATATGTTAAAAAACAAAATAAAAAATGACGCCAAGATGATATCATGTTCGACAGTATAAACAAAAAAGTTATACCCCTTACAAAACATTTGGATGAAGATTCGGGATGCATCATTTAAGAAAGAGGGGAGTTATAATCACACGTCGTCCAAATATAAAATCACACTAAAAAGTGCTGATATAAAATTTTACTTTAGAATCGAAATCATCATTGGTCATGGTGATTACATATTAAATTAATCAAAAGACTAAAAGACTCATCCATCGATTTGCCATCGATCACAGACAACTTCACAACATGATATCGACTTACAAGATTTAATAAACACATCGTTTGGGAAGGATGATTTAGAAGGATGATTTAGATTTAAGATGATATTGTAAAATCAGTCTAAAAACAGGGAACTCATCAGAACAGTTTGGTTCTGGATGATAAATAAAATAGATATTTTTTAAAAAGTATAAAGAAAAGGAAATATATTAATTTGTATAGTGAATGTGAACAAGTTTGTTGGATTTTCCTTGCCCAAGTCGGTTTCTTATGACAAAAAACCAGTGCGAGAAAAACTTGAAAACGCCCAAAAAATCTATGACTATCTCTTATTTTTGTTCCTTTTATTCTGATAAAAACTTTAACTTGTTCAATAGTCACCAAATACAAAAGAAATGATAAATCAATATGAGTTCAATCTTCACAATGAAATGCCATTTCAGACGATTTGACAATTGAAAATACGTCTGCTACTCGTACACTTTGTTCCATTTACTACATTAACTACATTTAACTACATTGACTACGTAGCAGACGTAGTTATTGTAGTTAATATACAAAGGTGACAGTTCGGCTTACCCTGCTGGAGAGTTTAGTCCGGTATTACATAGCGCGTGTTTACCCCTGCGTGAATGAAGTGCGAAAGAGAAAGAAAGAACGAAAAGATGCAACAGAAATAAATCTATCTGAACACGCTCGGGTAGGATTTTCCTTGCGTGTTTTTGACGTTTTTCTTTCTACTCTTTCTTTATTTTTATTTTACGGATTTACTTCATTTAATTTTTGCTGTAGATAAATTATCATCAATCCCAATGGCTGACGAATTTAAATTGAGTAAAGAAAAAACATCTAAGCTTAATTTAAATTACCAAATGAAGCCCATTCTCTACAATCCTTATCTTTGTCATCCGGAATACCTCTTTTCATAACATTGCCTTCCATTTTTCTTTTAAAATCTATTTTTTGTTCAATATCTGCACTGGTTAAATAAGATAAAATGAAAGATAGCTGTCAAATAAACGCACAGTACTAAAAATGAGAAAAAAGCTTCGCGTAATAACACGCACGTTAGCGAATAGAAGTTCAAACGAAAGTAACCAAGACTTACGTCTTACAGTCACGCGCTTTTTTATACCTGACTTACGCATCCAACAAAAAGTTGAACAAACCATGATCACAAAAGAAGACAAAGATAAGCTGTGCACAATTTACACTTATATAAAAAAGTAATTCATCTGTGATATATGTAAGTGTTTTTCTGTTTATAGTGTTTTGGTTTAAATTGTTAATAAATCTTTATTTATTTTTTGCTTATCTCTACTTCTCTACTAATATAAATAAAATGCACGACTGGATTATACAAAATTGCTCTTGTGGCTAAATACTTTTGTAGGTAGTTTAGTTACTCTATGCAAGTTTCAAGTCGATGTAGGTATGAATACCTTGATTCTTAATATAATGAATTGTGGAATACATGATTCAAGGAATGGTTACATAAGCCGTGTTTTATTTTTCCCGTGATCCAGATCAGATCATCTATTTATTTGCGTTACAACAAGGAAAGGATTTAGTTTTGTTGTTGTAAAGCAAATAAAAAGATGATCTGATCTGGATCACGGGGAAAATAAAACACGGCTATAGAAACCTACCTACAAATGTATATTTAAATGGATTTGAATTATGTAAATTAGGAGGGTATATGTACCTACCAACATATAGTAAACCTAGATATGTGAATATGTACATACTACATATGTATATAATGAAAGTGAATGATGTATAGGTGGATAACAATCATTTGTTCAACTTATAAAAACTGCCAAACCCATCACTTTAATCAGTTTCTCGAAAAACGAAGAACGCCATTACATGCCGCGGATCAATGAAAATTTTATAAAAAGTATTTCTCGAAAATTGTAGGATGGATTTTGATGAAATCCTGTTTTTTTTTATTTTTAGTGTTTTGAAAGCAATAGTTTTTTGACATTTTGGTATGCAGTTTTTTAGAGTTTGTTAATATACATGTGATTGTAAAATTCACAATTATTTATTTGATTAGTTTTAAAAATATTGATTTTTGAAAAAAAGTTAAAAATTAATTTTTATTAGAAAAAAAAAAGTTATTCAAAATTTTGATATGCAGAATTAGTTTGGCTACTTAGGTCTTTTCAGATATAAGATTTTAAAGAAATCCAATGTACCGTTACCGAGATAGCTAACATTAAAAAAAAAAACGTTATATGAAAGGTACCGTTATAAGACTTTTCCCGTAAACTTGGTGCAGATTAAATGATAATGACCAACAAAAAAACTAGCAAAAGTTTTTTTTATCAAAATCGTTGGAGCCGTTTTCGAGAAAATTAAGATTTTACTAATCGGTTATATGGCATGTACCGTTATTTTTAGGCCTACATATAAAATTTCAATCTCCACTCTGAGGAATGCCAAAAGAATCACACATAATAAATTTGAAGGTAATCGCTCAAGCCGTTTAGGCTGTAGCTCGTTATACATACACACGGACAGACTGACATTTTTTGCCGATCACTTTTTTGGACTTCTCTATGATCGTAATGTCATGTTTGATTGTATTTTTTTTACGAATGCATAACTTGCCTTATAGTACCTATAATCGCAAGTGAAAAGTGTAATTTTGTTTTGATGTCAGTTTGTCTGTATGACAGATAAACTGACGACGTGCCATTTGACAGGCAAAAAAAATGATTGTATCTTCTTCTGTTATCCTTTGGCCAGCTTAATTTAATTTAACTAGCCGACCCGGCTTTTATTTAATTCTTTATCATTCAATAGAAGACAGAGAATTTATGATTTTCTTAAATTGTTGAATGCAATGAGAAGTACCTACTAAGTACTCAATCCTAGAGTCCAAAGGAAAACAGTTAATGATACACAAACTTTCAAACCTATACACATTTTTGACAGATTCTTACTCTTGCACCTTTCATTATTTCCATGCTAAACCAAAATACGTACATACAACATTACTGTCGCCTTAAAAAAATTCAAGAAATCTCAAAATAACCCAAAACAATGGATTTAGAGATGGGTACGGTTCACACACCGCGTATTTTGACCACACCTTACCTCTTATGAAATGCCACAAAAGGTGATTTTGCAGTTTTGTACCGATTGTGTGGTAATGATGATGAATAATGATTGTTTTAATTTGTATAAATTCAATTATATTAACTTCTAATATGAAACTTATTTATTTTCTAAATTTATTGAGACGCTCTTTGTTACAGTTGTACGTAAGTTTTCATTAGAAATTAAATATTTATTTCCACTTTTCCACCACTTTCCTGTACTCAGCTATTCAACATCCTAGTATTGCCCAGCACTAACACAATTCAATAAATAAGTATGCAACGAACACTCAAGAGTATGTAATTTCTAATTCCTTTTTTATATTTTATTAAATTATCCAATGCACAAACCATTTTCTTTTTTAGCAACAGATATCGCTAGGGTATGTGTGCATTTTTTTACATTTTTATTTATTGTTTTAAACAATTTGTGTGTAGTATATTTAAATAATTTTGGCATTGTGCACATCTATGCAAAAAATTCTTTCATTTAATATGTAATGTATGTCCCTTCGGTTTTTGTGGGCCGCGAAAAGTGTACCACAAAAAATATGTTCGTCGTTTTATTATATGATATAAACGGTGATTTTTTAAGAGCTTGGTTTTTGAAAATTCAAAAAAACACAGAAACTTGTAAAAAGTGAATGAAATTTTTATTTGGATCGATAAATCAATTTCTGCCATTTACTTTTTAAAAATAATTTCACTTAAATGTTGCCCGCGGCTACGCTTCAGGTGGTCCATTCTGAAGGTCCAATTTTGGCAAACTTTTTCACACATTTCGGCCGGAATCTCACCAATGACGCGTTCAATGTTGGCTTCCAAGGCAGCAATCGTGTTTGGCTTGTCCCCATAGACAATAGTCTTAACATAGCCCCACAAAAAATAGTCTAACGGGGTCAAATCACATGCTCTTGGTGGCCAATTGACTGCGCCAAAACGTGAGATCAACTGCTCACCAAATTCGCCTTTCAATTGATGCACGGTTTCGCGTGCAGTGTGGCATGTGGCACCGTCCTGTTGGAACCACATGTCGACCGAGTTCAATTCTTGCATTTTCGGGGAAAAAAAATCTGTTATCATCGAACGGTACCTTTCTTCATTGACCGTAACCCTGCGGCCTTCATCGTCCTTGAAGAAGTACGGCCCAATGATGCCGCCTGCCCATAAACCGCACCAAACAGTGCATTTTTCGGGATGCATTGGTAGCTGCTGAATTGCCTCTGGCTGCTCTTCACTCCAAATACGGCAATTCTGCTTATTCACGTATCCATTTAGCCAAAAATGAGTGGAAAAAAAAACGGACGTAGCTTGCGAAACACATTTTTCACAGAGCACGAATTTTGATAATAAATTTCAATAATTTGCAAACGTTGTTCAGGCGTAAGTCTATTCATGATGAAATGGCAAACAATACTGAATCGAAATGTCAAATGTTCGTGGAATTTGTCATGTGTGATCTGTCAAAAATATAAACGTCAAAAACCAAGTAGAAAAAAAATCACCGTTTATAAGTTATGTTCTATATGCTTAATTCACAAATATTTGCACTTATCTCTTAAATTTATCCAGATTTTAAAATATTATTTCCAAATTTATATTTCGTTTTGTTTACGTTTTGCCGTTTCCATGGATTTTATATACAAATTGGGTTTCGTTTTGTTTACTTCCGCAGTTGTTATGGATTTTATTTCCCCGGTGCTGCCGGGGCACCCGAGCCAAGTCTTTTAATGCAATATCTGCTTAATGAAATTAAAAATTAAGAAACTAAATTTGTAAGGAAAAGGATTTCTCATTTATCTAGTCGTTTATTAAACCCGGATTAGCTTTCTTATTAAATTTAACAAAGAAGATTTGTTTGTATCTTTGTTTACCAACGAACTATTCTTTATTTTGAGACTCTTCGCTTTTGTTTTCTTACATGCAATTATAGTTAGTCCAATATAAGGCAAGTTATGCATTCTTTAAAAAAATTGAGGTATTCAAGTGCGACTTGAAAAAAAATTATGTATAGTGTTGAAAAATGTCGCATTAGTGCGGTCTTATTTTAAACCTTAAAGACCCCACATTTTGATCTTCACGCTAACAGAACCCCTGCATGAAAAATTCCGAAGATTTCGATGAAAGAAATTCGACATTAGACGTGTTCCTTTTCTGTAATTTATGCGGGACTTATAAACATACATGAATTGACCGTCGCCAGGACTATTTTCATGAAAGCAAAAAGGTTGCTAAGGTTTCACACTTAACTATCAATTTTTTCAGGTTTGTAAGGAAAATTTATTTTCGTGTGTAAATACATAAAATCGCAAAATCTTGTATTTTTAAGTTTACAGCCGCGCCGGTTAATTTATGCAATATTCCTTGCATTTCAGCGTAACGTCGCGTGTGTTTGGCACCATGTTAGAAATGAATAGCTTGTTGAAAATATTGAAATTAGCCTATTAACCGAGCTAACATCTGCAAGGATTCCCCAGCGCCAGTGGCTACTTTTGCGAACGTAAAAACTAACTTAAACTTTGGTGGGTCCCAACTTTTCATGTGCCAGCGTTGATAGGATTTTATACTTAACTGCCATCTTTTTCATTGGCAAATGTTATGTTTACAAAGAAAATCAAGTTTGTTGTGTAAACTTTCACAGTCCCGAAATTTTTTCTTTCACAAGTACTTTTTTTTGCGTTTAACCCATTTCACCCTACAAAGAGCTAAGTTTTGCAAAAATAAAAATATTTAACCCTCAAGCCACTTGCAAACTACCACCTTCCAAAACCATACGATTTTTTTAAATTGTAGGTGTGGTTTCCGAGTTTAGCCTTAGCAAACAAACTGATAAAGATGAATTTCAATTTATGAGAATAAAATTATTAAAATCTGTGGAGCGGTTTCTAGGAATAAAGCATATTGTGTATACTCATCATTGGATAGAAAAAATAATGAACTGTTTTGGAAATATTAAATTATTAAAAAAGTTTTAAAATATGCTTTTAAAAATACAAACAAATATCTATTAGGTAATTAAAAATATTGGTATGCATTACAAGTAGACGTACTACCTAAACGTATATAATATGTGTAAAATTTCGAACGAAAGAATCAGCTAAGCCGTTTTCCAGATAGTAGAAAGCAAAAAAATGTATACCGTTCTTAGCTGTTATTGGTAATTTGTTTTTCAACCATATAATAGTTCACATCGAAAATATACTCTGATTTTTTTAAATCAAAATCGTTAGAATTATTTTCGAAAAATGAGCTTTAACATAATGGCAGTTTCACAAAAAAAACTCTATACCAAGTTTGAAGGAATTCGGCCCACCCATTTGGACTGTCAGTGGCTATACTTACTACAGACGAACAGAATTTTTAGACCATGTTTTCTCGTCTTCGCTTTCATCGTAATGTAATTTTTGACTGTTATCTCAAAACTTTTTTTTCGACGAATGCATAACGTGCCTTAAATTGTATTTATCTATCGCAAGTAAAGAGACAACCTCCGGAAAGCGAAGAGACCCAAAATGGAGAATAGTTCGTTTGTTAAAAAAATAAGAAAACTAATCCTGTACCCATCTTCTGTAACTCAGGCGATAACTTTTTCTCACTTACAGACTGTGAAAAAAATGGGTTTATGTTCCAATGGAAATCAATAAATTGAAGTGTCATTTTGACATCTTAAATCCAAAACAAACTATTTTTTTTTGTTTCTCGACTATTATTATCGATTCCAAAGTTACAGAGCATGGCTATTGAACGACAAAATAAATGTAAAATCTTTTTCCTTACAAATTTGTTTTCTTTATTTTTCAATTCATTTGGAAGGTATTGCATGAAAAGGCTTTTTCCTCGGGTGCCCGGGCAACCCCTGGACTTTCTGCTAGTAAAGATATATTTTTAACATATTTCAAAACAAATTCAATTCAACTTTGGCAAAAACAGTAAGTTTAATTTAATTTTATTCACTTAATAATTTTTGGAGGAATATTCAAAAAACAACTGTATTTATGTTTTCCAAATTGTATTATTTATAATGTAGATCCAATAAATCGTTGCCCCTGAAGAAGATGACAAAAATCAAATTCTGGAATTGTTTTAATTCGCATAAAAAATGGAATGATCAATAAACCCCATAATAAAAACAAATAAATTTGTCCTTCTGTACCTAAACAACGCTTTATACATATTTCTCGGCTTAAAAATACTGTCAATGAAAACGACATTATGAAGTTTGTTGCAAAAAAGTTAAATCTGCCAGCAGAAAATCTTATTTGCTCTAAACTGGTAAAGAAAGATGCAGATGTTTCTCAACTACATTTTATAAATTTTAAACTTGGCGTACCTTCTGGATTTTTCAATGCTGTTCTTCAATCATCTTTGTGGCCAACTGGTGTACAAGTTAAGCAGTTTGTGAACCATCCAAAAAACGGACTAGGCCAAAAACAAAATCCAACATCAACATAGTGAATGATCTTCCGATTTTTAGCTATGACAACGGTTTTTCCATCTATTATCATAATGCGAGCGGTTTGAGAACCAAATCGCATGATTTCCTTATTGCTGTCCTGGACTGTCCATACAACATTATAGCTTTAACTGAAACTTGGTTAAATGATAACTTTTTGAATGGTGAATATTTCCCTTCCGATTACAACGTCTTTCGCAAAGATCGTCAAACTGGTCAAACTAGAGAAGGAGGACTTTTGTTGGCTGTTCACTCAAATTTTACAAGTAGAGAAATTAAACTACCTTATCATTCTTTCGAAATTGATCAGATTTGCGTCTGTGTAGATCTATTTATTCAATCTTTTAAAATGATTCATTTATATATTTTTGTATCATATATCCCACCTTCATCTCAAAATTCTTTGTATGAGTCTCACATTAAAAATATTTTAGATATTGCTAATGATATAGATGAAAATTGTTATTTTGTAGTTGTTGGAGATTTTAACTTGCCTAATATTAATTGGAAATTCTCAAATGATGAAAAGCAAATGTTTCCTTATAATATTGTCAAAGATTATGAATATAATGTTATTGATAGTTTATCAGCCTTAAATGTGTATCAAATCAACAATATTTCTAATTCTATTGGTCGTATTTTAGATTTAATTTTTATTGATAATTGCCTTGAAGCTCAATGTAATGAACCATCTTATAAATTATTAGAAAATAGCATTCATCACAATGCAGTTGAAATAGTTTTAAATTTTTCCATTTTGAATGAATCTAAAGCGAATAATAATTTACAACTTTATGATTTTAAAAAAGCTGATTATGATTCTATAAAAAATTATTTGAGCACAATAGATTGGATTTTAGATTCAGTGGTTTCTTCTTACGTTCCTAAAAAAACTTTATTTAAAAGTTCAAATACACCTATTTGGTTGAACAAAAGTATATCAAGACTGAAAAATGTCATGAATAAACTAAATAAAATTAAAAAATCTTCAATTCATTTAAATGAACAGTTCAAACAAATTAGAAGGGAGTATGAGTTTCTGAAAAAATTTTTATATAAGCAATACATCTCGTCTCTTGAATCGAATATTAAGAATAACCCTAAGAGTTTTTGGTCATATATGAACACGAAAAGAAACTCAATTGGGATTCCATCTAGCATCACTTATAATAATGTGCTGTCCGATGATATTAATATAATTTGCAATAACTTTGCGTCGTTTTTTCAATCTAATTTTATTGATCTCAAATTAGATTATGCCAACACAATAAATTCAGATCCTGTGGTTAATCTTGGTAATTTGCAGTTATCTGTAGATAATGTTTTACAAGTACTTTTATCTTTTGAAAATAATTTTTCTAATTCACCAGACAATATTCCACCAGTTCTTTTAAAAACTTGTGCTAATATACTTGCTACTCCACTTTGTATAATATTTAACCTTTCTTTAAGTAATGGTGAGTTCTTAGATGAATGGAAATACTCTATAATAACTCCCCTTCATAAATCAGGTACAAAAAGTTCGGTTGAAAATTACAGACCAATTGCAAAACTGCAGTTAATTCCTAAGGTTTTCGAAGCTGTTGTAAAAAACAAATTGTATAATCTTATTCATAATAATATTTCAGTTTACCAACATGGTTTCTTAAAAGGTAGATCCACCACTACAAATTTATCAATATTTTCAAATTTTTGTCTATCTCAGATGGAAATGCGTTCTCAAGTCGACACTATTTACACTGATTTTTCAAAGGCTTTCGACCGCGTTCAACATAGTGTTCTCTTAAGAAAACTAGAGATGTATGGATTCCACTCTTAGCTCCTAATGTGGAGAAAGAGTTATTTAGTAGGTAGAAAACAGGTGGTGAAAATTGATAATGCCTTGTCTAAGGAAATTATAAATTTTTCGGGTGTTCCTCAAGGTAATCACCTTGGACCACTTCTTTTTATCATTTTTATTAACGGCTTACCATTACATCTTACTTTTTCTAAATATCTTCTATTCGCTGATGATTTGAAAATATTCAGCTCCATAAATTCATTGAACGATGCAAAGAACGTTCAAATTGATTTAAATAATTTAATTAAATGGTGTAATATCAATGGGCTATATTTTAACAATAACAAATGTAGCGTTGTGACATTTTCTAGAAATCCTAGTCCCTTATATTATAATTATAAACTCGAAAACGATAGTTTACAAAGATTTGATTGCCATAAGGATCTAGGCGTAATCTTCGATTCTAAGATGAATTTTTCAAATCACATAGACCATGCGATCTCAAAAGCAAACTCTATGCTAGGGTTTGTTATTCGAAATTCAAAACATTTCCAAGACCCATATACATTGAAAGCTCTTTATTCTAATCTTGTCCGACCACATTTAGAATATTGTACTGTTATATGGAGCCCCTTTACCGCGTCTAGCATTTGTCGTATAGAAAAAGTTCAAAAAAGTTCACAAAGTTTGCCTTACGAAAAATTTTTGGTTACTCTAATGTTCCATCTTATTAGACGAGGTGTATTTTAATTAATCTAAAACCTCTTGCTCAGAGAAGAAAATTAAACTCAATACTTTTTGCTTTTGATGTTTTGAATTGTAATATTGACTGTCCGGTTTTGTTATCTATGTTTTTTATTTATGCGCCTTCTCGAAACTTGTGCCCGCGTAACTGTGATTTTTTAAATGTTCCTTACCACAGTACTAGTTATGCCAAGCATAATCCTATCACAAGAGCTTGTATGGATTTTAATGAATAAGATTTTGCAATTGATTTTAATATTATTAGAAATGTTTTGAAACATAAATTATTAAATTTGTTATAATGCTATATGTTAAATTATGGTTTTTATTTTTTTTTTAACTATGTTTAATCATGTTATTTATCATAATTTAAATAGTCTAAATAGAGTGTGTAGCTTTTAAGACGAATTAATAAATAAATAAATAATATATGAAATGTAAAATAATTTAAGTATGTATTTATATATTCATATATTTTGCACGTGTTTAATTTGTTACAATACTGTTCAGTACTGTACAATCTTATGTACTTCATTACTTATTAAATCTTTTGAAAGACTACAACTACAACAAATCAATAGACAAAAATACATTTTCCTGGATATGACAAATCAGCTTACACATTCGTTTCTGATATTATACAAAATGTGTTAAAAAAAACTCACACCAAGTGCTTTTACCAATAAAGCCGTTGCAGGAAATTTACTTATTTTTAGTATTCACTGCTTGGATTTACAGTCGTACGTTTGGTACACATGGTGATTTTCCCAAACTCTTCTTACCTCTAACGAAAATTCGATCAAGGATGCAAATAAAAAAGCAACAATTCAAACAGGGGCGATGTGCTCATTATACACAAAGGTTCAGGGTTAAATAAATTGTTAAATCGCATTCAAAAAATCTATTAGATGTGAGAATCTTACCACTCGACAGGAGACTTTTTGCCATTGGAATGGGGAACCGTCAGGACTAGGATGGAGGCAACGGCCAAAAAACAACTTAAAAATTACAGTTGAAATTCGAAAATTCACACTTACATACATATATGTACATCCTTCGCATGCAGACGAATAGGAAACATCTTACCTCGAAGGGATATAATTCGGCCCACCTAACCCACACGGGTCCTTACTGAAAGCATAAAAATGCTAGCACTTGATACTTTTCCGATATCTTTTGCTTGGGCTTGAGATTAAAAAAAATAACTGGCTATGTACATGGACCTTTTTAAATGCGGTGCAAATTTGAAGGACTTTCAGAATTTTAAGTATCTACAATGTATGATGATGGTGGTGTGACTTTAGGGTGCAATTGCTTTTTGTGTTAAAAACATTAAGTAGCTACTTAACTTTGATCGGATTAGATTGTTCAGTGGATATTATTATTTTGGCATTCTCTTTTTGATTTATTTATCTTGTGTTCAGTGTATGTTTCAATGATTGTAATTGTATATGTAAATAAGTCCTTTTATTGTTTAAGACTGCTCGAGTTAATATGGTAGTATTAAATTTGTGTATGAGCACATACTTGCTTTTTAAACACTTTATATCATTTTAACGATTTTGAATGACCAACAACAACTTGAGTATGTTACAACCAAGTTTTTCTGATATAAAAAGTGCTTAAACAGAAAGTATGTAATCATACAAGAATTGATTATAATACAAATAAAAATGACCAGTATCAAATTCATTATAAAACAAATTGTTGGCTTATAAACGAGCAAGGAGAAAATAAGAAATAGAAAGAACCCGAATGAACAACAACAAACTTGTGTGGCTAATAAAAGCGCTGGTCGTTTTAATGCAATTGATAAACATCAAAACCTGCATTAGCTTGGATCTGATCATTGGGGTCAGTGGCGTGATAATTCGCGCTAATCCTCTTTATTCCTTCTGTAAAGAAGTAGGTATTTTGATGCAAAATTAAAGTTTCAGATTCAAAGAAAAACGTTTTCGCTACCTTCATGTTCTACAATTATTGTTGAGTACACCACTTGACAACACTCAGCGAAGAAAAAAAAATAACCGCTATCTTAAAATGGTTTAAAAATATTAACCTGTATCTAAGGTCGTTTTTGTCTCCTTTTCTCCCCACCGCCAACTATTCTCTTATGTACTCATTTTATTGTTTTAGAAAGAGTAGTGAAAAAAGTGTATAAATGTGTTCTTTATTATTTGTACGAAAGCGATGTAGTAATTATTTTTATTTTGTCTTTAATAGGGATATTCCCCAACTAACATTTTAGCTTGTAGTAGGCTATATACAAGCTATTTCCTAGATTGTATATTAACCACAGAAGGCCTTATGCAAGTCATTTTGGCGCACATTCTGCTAGCTATTACTTGCACATGAACATCCGCCACAAGCCATATGGAAACAAATAGCTTGTATATAGCCTGCGTCTGCAAGCTATATGGAAATAAATAGCTTGTATAAGACCACTGAAAATATTTTAAAAAAATGGTTGCTTGTATATTTAATTTTATTAATATCTGCATTTTGATCGACATTTGGGACTTAGGGAACTGCTTTTCCTGATTATCTGAAATGTATAGAATTTAATTTAATTTTAAAAATTTCGATTTACTTACATGATTCTTCCGGTATTTTAATTCAGGACCTTTCGATCGCCGTCCGAGCACTCTGCCACTACGCCACCTAATGATATACAAGTGGAATGTCCAAATTTTGATGAGTTTATACATCGCGTGCTTTCACGTTATAATAATTATTCTGCGATCGCCCATGAATGTCATTGGGCAGTGGCGATTGGTAAGATTCCATTCTTTGGATTTCTTAAAAAAATAATATTCGAATTTGTATATTTTATAGTCACGTGTATTTAATTAAATATGGTAGGTGTGTAAAAACAAGTTTTACCAATAATTTTCACCAGATTTAGGTACATACAACGTAAATATCTTAAAATTATTTAAATTGCAAAAGCTTTTTATGTTACAGCTTTTATTTTCTTTAATATACATTCATTGCATTTACAATTGCGAACAAAAAGTATTTTATGTTAATATTCATATTGCATTAACTCCATTGTCATAAAAAAAAATGTGTGTCAATAGAATTCAAACGCCGAACACTTCGGTTAGTTAGATTTAGGTAGTACTTTCTGATAATATTAGAATGAATATTTCTTTCAGAAAATAGTTTTTGATAATAAATAACCACTTAAAAGTGTTTTTTCCAAAATTATAGTTAATTTTTTTTTGACAAAAAAAACACTTTTTGACAAAAAAAAAAACACATTTTTTTTTTATAAAAAAAACACATTCTTTTTAAGAAAAACAAAATTTTTTTTTAGAAAAAAATTGTTTTATCAATAAAAAGAACCCATTTTTTCGAGTTTAAAAAGAAAAATATGTCAATTTTGACAAATTGGTTTTTCGTATCGTGTGATACATCGATATAACGGTGTCACTCCCAACATCACGAATATTGGGCGCTTAATTTACACGGAAATCGAATTTAAATAAAATAAAATGCACGACTAGATCATACGAACTTGCTCTTGTAGCTAACAACTTTAATGTAGCTAACCATTGAGGATGTTTAGTAGGTAGGTAATCTAGTTATCCTATGTAGGTTCAAGTCCGATGTAGGTAAGATTACCTTGATTCGTAGTATAATGAATTTCCGAATGAATGATTAAAGAAATAGTTACATGGATGTCTACCTACAAATAATGTATATTTAGATTAAATTATGAATTTTAATTAATTATAGGTAGGAGGG